>CM052702.1:125854350-125878728 GCA_028551405.1 Uromys caudimaculatus
GTTGTTGATAGTAAGAGAACCACGCGGGACCCAACATGGCGGCGTTATATAGTCCCGGGGCAGCGTGCACTCCATTGGTTGGTGTGCCCCGGGAATGGGCGGTGATTAGACGTGTACACCCATAATGCATTTCGGGGTTTTCGCGGGCTACCCGCAAGTTTCCTCAGAACGACAGCGCCATCTAGTGATGGCGAATATTCTAACCGCTCCTTACACAGCACAAGGAATCCGGACCCCTTTAGGAGAGTCCAGGACACAAGTGATGAAGAAATGGATGAAGTTTAGTGATTGTGATGCCTGCCTTTGATCCCAGCACTTGGGAGGCAGAGGCAGGCAGATCTGTGAGTTTGAGGCCAGCCTGGTCTACAGAGTGAGTTCCAGGACAGCCAGGGCTACACAGAGAAACCCTGTCTTGGAAAAAAAAAAAAAACAGAAAGAAAAAAGGAAAGGAAGGAAGGAAGGAAGGAAGGAAGGAAGGAAGGAAGGAAGGAAGGAAGGAAGGAAGGGTGGTAGATGGGATATAAGAGAGAGTCTAGAGGCATGAACTGGGAGCAAAGCCTGTCCACTTGAGGAAGAGAGACCCTACTCCTCATAGACACCCTGAGGAGGAGGGAAACACGGCTTCCTGCATCTCCTGCATCTCCAGCATCACAAGCATCACACAACCCTCCAGTTTCAATATTAAGCCTCCACGAGGTCTCTGTTTAGTTTCAGGAGCTCTGACATGCAGCCAGCATTCATCTCTTCCAGGGCATCTGGAAGAGTTGGTGGACAAGAGCTGTGGTCTGGCACTAGAGAAGGATCTAGGGGGCTTAGCTGAATGGTTAGATTTTAGAGGATCTCAGCCTTGGGAGGTAGTGAGACATGTAGGGTACCCTGCTCACATAGAAGAACCATTCCAGGCAGGGTGGTGAGAGACTGCAAGACGTTCTTGTTTGCTGCAGAGGCCGTCCTCAAGGCGGAAGTCCTGTGTAAGACGGAGGTCATGGCCAGGGCCGAGTTAGCCAATGGGCCCGAGTACTCTCCTCCTTTGTGGTACGAGACTGCAGTGAAGCCCACCATCCTCTCCATGCCTGACATGCTGCCCAGCGGCGAGGTCACGTTTGAGGAACCCCGTGTGGAGCCCTCCAGGTCAGAGATTTCTTTTGAGTCCAATGAGTCATCCACTCTGGAAGACTCCTCCACGTCAGAGGCCTTCCCTGGACCCGAGGAGCTTTCCAACGTGGAGCTGTCCATGCCCGGGGTGCTGGCTGAGAGCAGGTACTTTCCTGACGAATATCTCGGCCCAGAGGCTGCGGTGTCTCCACTGGAGGTGGGGCACTATGCCCAGGAGGGTGAGCCGTCCCTGGAGCCCCTGCAGCTCCTGGCAAGCCTTCAGGATCCTTTCGCTGAATTGGAGGCCAAGCTGGCCAGACTGTCTTCTACTGTGGCCATGACGGACTCATCCCAGACAGTTGTCCCCCAGATCGCTGAGCAGGTAGCTAATGTTCTGTGGAGCAGGCAGGATGGGCTGGGAGCATAGGGGTCATTGCACATTCAGGGTCACTGGCCTCTGCTGCTCAGCGGTGTCCACCTGTGTCCTCCATGACCTGTTTGGGGCCCCTGCTGTCCTGGGCTCTGGAGAGGAGATACTCTGTCAGACACACACTGGGAAAGCTGGGATGGAGAGCCCAGGTTATGTTAGGTATCTGTTCCTTTGGCAGGGCACCTGTGTGTGAAAAGGAGGGTAGGTTGCTAAGTTACTATAGCCATCCTGACCTCCTAGCCTAAGAAAGCTGCGGGGCTGAGGTTACTTTTCAAGACTGCAGGGCTTGGGGTGCCTCCCCTGTCTCTTTCTGACCAATTTCAGTTCTCTTCCTGTTTTTAAAAAAGCTCTCTTTTTTTCTCCCTATTTTTCTGTTTTCCTCATGTGAGCACATGTGCGCACATAAGCACACACATGTACTATCACAGGCCTTTGACATCCCAGCTCCTACTTCATGACGGAACATCGGCCATTTGCCTCTCTAGGCCACGGTCTCCTCTGAACAGTAGAGGTTCTGACATGTGCTCTGCCTGAGATAACACAGAACATGTCCTGGGACACCATAGACACTCGCCTGTGCCCTCTCTCCCCCGTCACCTCTTTACCCCGACAACAGGCAGAGGAGGCCGTGGGAGGCAGGTGAAGTGGGCGTCAGGCTAGTGAGGAAGTAGAGGGGATTTCTGACCCAAAACATCCCCTCTCTTCCCTCCCCATTTCTCCCCACAAGCAGCCACTCTCTACTGAGCTGCTGGAGCCCAGCGACACCAAGTCAGAAGCCGATGTGGCTGACAAGATCCTCCTCAGGACTGTGAGTACCTGCCTGGCCCTCCAAGGCCTGGCCCAGCTGTCTGGCTTCACCCTCCCTTCTGGGACTCTTGCTTCACTCTCCCTGGGCAGGTGTGGCCCATGGCTGAGCAATGTTTAAACAGAGGACTGTCCCTCAGTGTATGGGCGATGTGACTAGGAGACCTTCTGTAGTTAGTAGCATTGGAGGCTGCTGTCTTAAAGGAGCAGGGTGTGCAGGTAGACAAGGCTGCAGGAAGGTCTGGTGGTCCTAAGACACTGCTGGCGACCTCCTGTGGGCCTGGTACACCCGATTTGGATACACTTTGTCTTCTGCTTGGGACAAAGCATAAGATGGGGGAGCGAGAGGAGGCCTCAAAGCCTCTGCACGTTTAGGGAGAGCAGTTATAAGCCCGCAAGCTTCTAGTCATGGTCACAGGGCAGGGTGTGGCAGTAGGTAGCAGACAAAATGGTGGGAGAGCCCCACTAGGAGGTGAGATAGGGGCAAGGAGGAGAAGCTGGGAGGAACGGTTCTTCTCTGTTGTAACTTTGTATTGATTCTTTCTGAATTCCACATAACGTACCCCAGTCTCACCCGTCACCCATCTCTCCACCCATTTATATCTATCTCCACCCTTGCAACCTCCCCTGCAAGAGAGAGAGAGAGAGAGAGCAACAAAAAAAATCTTGCCGTGTGTCACGCAGTACACTCTTTTGTCCACACATCTATACAAGCAGATGTTCACTGCAGTAAACAGTGAGTCACTGGTCTGTTTCGAGGTGTCTTGCTTCCGATACACTAGCAATAGTGGATCCTCACTGAGACTCGGCTTGGATACCCTGTTGTCGTCCTGTGTCATGGAGACCCTGTGGCTTCGGATCTGCAGGACAGGCTCTTTCATGTCCTCCAGCTAGCTGTTCATCGATGGGGTAGATGTTGGGGTGGGCCAACTCAAAGCCCTGGATCTAGGCCTGAGAGGTATCTGAGCTGCTCAGCCTGCCAGTTCTCCTGCAATCACACTACTAGGGCTAGCTAGCTCTACTGTGCTGCCCAGGTGGGGTGCAGGGCCTGCTCTCCCGAGTTCTGCAGCCAGTGAGAGGCAGGGCCATTAGGAAGAGCATTTCCTGCCAAGGACTTTCTGAACAAGACACCAAGGTTCCCTAGGGGGCAGGAAGGTAGACAGGCGGGGGTGCAGAGGAGAGACACGGCAGAGGCAGCATCCAGGGAAGAGATCAGAGTTTCCTGCGGATGAATTTCCATGGGTAGCAATGGAAGCTTCTAGTGTGGTCAGTTTGTATTTTGGAGACAATTATCCTGCCTGCCTTGGTGATAGATTAGGGATCTCAAGAGTGGGGGCTGGGAGCCCATTTGGGGTGCTGGGGAAGATAACTGTAGAAAGAATTAGTTTGAGTGTGAAAAATTGTGACAGCTTGCTGCAGGCCGCACCCCATCATGTTGCGTCCCTCACGTACAGACATCTGAACCCTTTCTCTTTTTTCCATTTGCACATGCATGTGTACACATGTTTTGCACGTGTGTGGGCCCATGTCTGCTGGTGCGTGTGCATGTGGAAGCTCGAAGCCGATGTTGGGAATCGCCGCTGGCCACTCTGATGCCTTGTTCATTGAGACAGGGCCCCCCAACCAACCTCAGCGCTCACCCACAGGGCTGGTCTCCAGAGCCAGCTTGCTCTGAGGTCCCCTGTCTCCTGCTATCCGAGTCTGGAATTACAGGGAATGTACATGGGTTTTGGAGTGTGGGAGGAACGAACTCGGGTCCTCATGCTTCCATGGGCTGTAACCACTGAGCAATCTCCCCAGCTCCTGGCACATGGGACCCTTGGAGCATCCCGGAGCTCAAAGCTTTTCAGATTTCTCTTCTTTCTTTCTTTCTCTCTTTCTTTCTTTTTTCTTTTTTTGGTTTTTCGAGACAGAGTTTCTCTGTGTAGCCCTGGCTGTCCTGGAACTCACTCTGTAGACCAGGCTGGCCTCGAACTCAGAAATCTACCTGCCTCTGCCTCCCAAGTGCTGGGATTAAAGGTGTGCACCACCACTGCCCGGCTGCTTTTCAGATTTCTGTGCACATTAGGTTTGACTTTGGGTTAGGGATGCTCGGCCTACATGTCTGAGCCGGGGATGAACCGTGCAGGCTCATTCATGCCCCCTTCCCATCCTGTCTACCTGTGTCCAGGAGCCTGATCTGAGCCTGAAAGTGGCTGAAGAGGTGGTATCTGAAGCAGAGACTGGCGTGTGGATGGAGTCTGAAGCCCATGTGGCCCATGTGGCGCAGGTGTCTGAGGAGGCCCAGCCTCAGCCCTTGTTGACCATGGCAAGTGTGAGGAGGGAAAGTATAGGTGTAGACGTGGCTGTGTTGTCCGAGGAGCTGCAGCCTGTGGATCAACAGCAGGTGCTGGCCCGGTAAGCACCAGGGGTCAGGGGTCAGGAGCCTGGGGGATGACAGGAAAAACCTTGGCCAAGGTTGGAGGTTGAGGACTTGTGGCCTGGGCTGGGGTGAGGTGAGATTCGCTTCTCACCCTCTATTGAGCCCACACCAGGCTCCTCCTCCGCCATAAGAGGGGCAGAGGGGCAGGGGAGGTGCCACAGCAGGCCAGGTAGGCAGAGTTCTGACCCAGAGCTACAGGGACATCTGTTTCCATTCAGTCACCCCCTGGGATGTGACTAAATCATAACGGATTAAAAACTGTGGCACACCACCCCTATGTTGATAGAGTAAGCCCACGGGCCTGCTCCGCAGCAGGCACTATCAGTATTTGGGAGTGGCTCAGCCCCTGAGCAAGCAGCTCTAGCTCTTTGTACCTCAGTTGTACCACTCTGTGAAGTGGGTTGTGGGGAGCAGGCGGCAGGTGCCAGCAGGCCAGCAGGATCTGTGACACTTGCTTTCTCCTCTTGGCTGCAGCTTGCAGTTGCTGGAGCAGCAGGTGGTGGGCGGTGAGCAGGCTAAAAACAAGGACCTGAAGGAGAAGCACAAACGGCGGAAGCGGTACGCAGACGAGCGCAAGAAGCAGCTAGTGGCGGCGCTGCAGAACTCAGACGAGGACAGCGGGGACTGGGTGCTGCTCAATGTCTACGACTCTATCCAGGAGGAAGTGAGGGCCAAGAGCAAGCTGCTGGAGAAGATGCAGAAGAAGGTGAGGCCCTGTCTGGCTCAGGTCCCTGGCTCCATGGCCCAGCTGGGCATCGGCATTCCTTGCTAACAGCAGGCCACCCCCTGTTCTGTCACTCAAGCATTGATTAAGTGCCTGCTGTGTGTCTCTTCTGCTGCTCCAGGAGAAATGTCTGAATAGGGCATGGTGGCCGAGGCTGGGGCCGTGTGGTTGAAGACCAAGGTTTTGCAGGACTGTGGATACAGGAAGTGCTTATTACTTGCTGGAAGGGAGGGTGGTGCATGGCGGGTCAAGGCTCAGATGCTGGACACAGTGTGGATGGGGTGAACTGGGGAGCCATTGGTGAGGGGCTGCTGGAGGGCAGTTTGGGGACAAAGTGGACAGGAGCTGCTCACCTCTTGTGACTTCTCCTTGGCTCAGCTCCGGGCAGCAGAGGTAGAAATCAAGGACCTGCAGTCAGAATTTCAGCTGGAGAAGATTGATTACCTGGCAACCATCCGCCGGCAGGAGCGGGACTCAATGCTCTTCCAGCAAATCCTGGAGCAGGTGCAGCCTCTCATCCGCAGAGACTGTAACTATAGCAACCTGGAGAAGATAAGGCGAGAGTCGAGCTGGGATGAGGATAACGGCTTCTGGAAGATCCCAGATCCCATCATACTGAAAACCAGCCTCCCAGTAGGTCAGGCGCTCAGCTGCCCTGCCCCGCCCCTCCCCCCACACCCACCCTGCCCCTTTGACAGCTGGCCACCTTGTGGAGGGACAAAGCCTGACCTGCAAGTGGTGGGTGCATCCCACATGCTGTCCCTGAGGAAGTGTGCTATGGAGGCAGACAGGTGTGTCTCTGGGGGATGGGGGTATGACCTCTGTGACATGAGGATGATGCTAGCCCCTTCCTTAAAGAGGCTGTGAGGTCTGTGGTGTTCCCTGAGGAAGTGTGCTATGGAGGCAGACAGGTGTGTCTCTGGGGGATGGGGGTATGACCTCTGTGACATGAGGATGATGCTAGCCCCTTCCTTAAAGAGGCTGTGAGGTCTGTGGTGTGCTCAGGCATATAAACTCCTCAGAGTGCTGCCCGGCACAGAATGAGTGCTTGGTTCTGTCACTACGGACATTCCGTCCTTTGACAGTCCCACAAAGGATCGTGATTAAAACCGGGCCTCCAAACAAGGCACAGCCATGCATGCCTGTCATCCCAGTATTTGGGAGGTGGAGGCAGAAGGCTCAGAAGTTCACAGTTATTCTTAGCTACATAGAAAGTTAGGTTTATGTGAGACCAAACTTCAAGATTGACGCACAATGGGCTGGAGGGATGGCTCAGTGGTTAGGAATACATGCTGCTCTTGCAGAGGACCAGAGTTTGGTTCCCAGCAGCCACATCTAGCATTTCACACTGCCAGTAACTCCTCCTCTAATGGGATATGATGCCCTTTTCTGGCCTTTGTGGGTACTTACTACACACACAGGCAAAACACTCACACATGAACTAAAGATAAACTAGTAAATAAAACCCATGAGACAGGCTGGAGAGGTGGTTCAGCAGTTAAAAACACTGGCTGCTCTTCCAAAGGACCCAGGTTCAATTCCCAGCACCCACAACTATCTGTAACTCAGTTCCAGGGAACCTGACACCCTGATACAGACATACATGCAGACAAAACACATGCACATTAAAAACAACAACAACAAAAAACCATGAAACCAAAGCAAAGAAAAATGAAACTGAGTCTTATAGAATCAAATTCACAGCCAGAGCAGTGAGGTAGACTAGGACCATAGAGACCAGCAGTTCAAGGTTCAGTCTCTGCTTTGGCTGTTGACTTCCTGCGTGATTTTTATGAAGAGCACTGTCCTTCTCTGAGCTTAACAAAGAAAGGGGTTGGATGAAGTGACTTTAAGAACCCATCCAGCTCTGATGAATCTCAGAGTAAAGTCAGATTTTCGTGGATCATTTTCCAACTAGATATAACTGTGGTCATTTCAGAGGTAGGGGTGTGCATTGTGCATGCACACGTGTGTGTGTGTGTGTGTGTGTGTGTACCTCCACTTTCTTGTATGGCACCCTGCGGTCCTCTTTCTGGTCCGTGTCCATTCACGCCTCCATCCCTGAATTGATGGGTAGCCACAGCTGCCAGTCATCAGCTAAAGCTCCAGCCAGCTCCGTTTCCCATGAGCTCTGGGCAGCAGCAGTCTTCCCCCAGTCCTAACCTGGCGTCCAGCAGGGAGCAGCTGAGTCCTCTTGTCATCATCCCTTGGCTAGGCTGGGAAGTGCCCCCCTTGTTTCCTGCCTCCAGCCAGGCCTCCCCCCTCCCCCCCAAGACTGCTCCCTCTGGTACCCTCCTTCTGGCTTCTCAGTTTCTGTTTTCTCATAGCAGTTCCAACTGGGACACAGAACAAGCCAGCTCGAAAAACCTCTGCAGTAGACAGTGGCGAGCCACTCATGGTAAGGCCCAAGGGTTGGAATAGAGGGTTGGGGTGGGGGTGGAGGTGCCCACAAAGTGGGTCAGTGAAGCCTCAGGCTGCTTTTGTCTTGCCTGGGGAATGAAAGCCAGGAGCTGGGCCCTTTTCCCCTACTATGTCAAGCACCTGGACTCTCAGGTCCCGCATTCAAAATTACAAAGGGAGAGTCTGTTCCAAGCAAACACCCTCTTGGGCAGTTCATAGTGGCTGCCTATAGTGTCTCATTCTAGCCTAAGGCTGCATTTACCTCAGTGGCTTAACTTCCTAAGAAAGAAAAAGCTTTAAAACATTTTTAGCCTGGGGCTTCAGAGAGGTTATATCAGAACACGTTTAGTTCCAAGTGGCTGGTGCCAGTCAACCCAAAATAGAGACCTCACTGATCCACGTAGATGGATCAGTTTCAATCAGGCTGGATCTAGGGGCTCAGTCAGGGCTCTGTGTCGGGCTTTGCCCTGTATCTTTGCCTCTGAGCTGGGCAGCTTCAGGCTTTCTTCCCAGGGAATGGGGGTGGGGGGAGGTGAGGGAGTGGCTACCGGCAGTTACAATGCAGGGGTTCTTAACCTGTGGGGCCCGCACCCTTGGGGGTTTTGACTGACCCTTTCACAGGAGTTGCATATCAGATATCCTGCATATCAGTACTTGCATTATAATTCACAACGGTAGCAAAATTACAGTTACGGAGTAGTACTGAAAATAATTTTATGGCTGGGGGTCACCCACAGCTGTGTCAAAGGGCCCCAGCTTTAGGAAGGTTGAGAACGACTGCCTTAAGCCACCCTTATATCAGAGCTTGTGGGAAGACTGAGATCAGCTCTGCCTGGTCACGTGCCTACTCTTGGACCAGTTCCTACGTTCAGGAAGATGTAACTCTGTGGTGGGTGCTAGCCTGGATCCTACATCTGGGCCTGGGACTTCTCTCTCACCTGGATGGGAAGACATAGCTACCCAGTGTAAAAGATCCAGACTGAGAAAAAACAAGTTCCTCAGAGCCATTTTGAAAAAGAGTCTTCCCAGGAGAGGGAAGGGAAGACGTATTGGCCACAAAAGTAGCTTACACCAGAGTGTTGGCTGTTGTTTTGTTTTTGCATTGTGTGAACATGGAGGGACTAGGGCCATGTAGTTCTGTCAGCCCTGCCGGTGGTGAAGCACATATACCTCCCATCTCAAGGAAGGGGAGGGGAGGCTGTGACTTCTCTGCTCCAAACTGCCTGGGTCCCCACTCTGGGAGTTGTGGGAGTGACCCCAAGAGATGTCAGCACACCATGGTGCCACCCATCCCCAGAAGCTCCTGAGCCGGGGTAGACCCACAGTGGCTGTCACTCATGAGGTTCTGAAATCTCAGCAGGAGGAAGACAGGTATAAGCTGATGCTCAGTCGAAGTGACAGTGAGAATATCGCTAGTAACTACTTCCGCTCCAAGCGGGCCAGCCAGATCCTCAGCACGGACCCCATGAAGAGCCTCAGTGAGTATCCTGCCCGCTGGGGCTTCCCCTCCTCCACACCTACTGGGAAATATGCCATGGGGATGATTTTGGATTCAGGCACAAAAACCTTCTCCCATATAAGCCTCAGTTTTGTCAGCGATGAAGTAAGGGGCATAGCACCCGCTTCTCAGGATTAGAGGAGACAAGCTAAGAAATGGGGCTACATAATAGGTAGTTGTGATAGTCAATGTTTACTGTTAAGAAGAATACCTGAGAAAAGCTCTTTAAAGGAGTGCTGGGAACGTGGCTCAGTTGGTAGAGTGCTTGCCTGGCATGTACCAGGCCACGGGTTCAATTCCCAGCACTGTATAAAACAGGCTGTGATGCTTGCCTGTAATCCTAGCTCTTGGGCAGTGGAAGGAAGGGGCTGAGAGGTTCAAGGTCACTTTTGGCTACAGAAAGCGTTTGAGGCCAGTTATGTGTCTCAAAAGAAGATTGAAAGATTGGTTTGGTTCTACAGCTTCTACTTTAGGTGAGAGACTGAGTGGAAGACCATGGCAGTGGGGAGCTGCTTAGCTGCTCACATCATGGTAGCCACCATGGTAACCATGGTGACCATTAAGCATTTAATATGGGCTTCCCCACTCTGCTTTTTTGATCCATCCGGGCCTTTAGCCTATTAGATGGTGTTACTCCCTTCAAGGCCTGTCTTCCTTCTTCATTTGCTATCGCATAGACGACTCTACTCTGGAACCTACCCACCCACCCAGACACACTCAGAGATATGCGTTGCATGGCTCTTAATACAATCAAGTTGACAAGATTAACCTTCACAGGGGCCGAGAGTTGGCTCAGGGGTTAAGTGGTTAAGAGACCTGGGTTCAGTTCCCAGTGGCCTACATGGTGGCTCACCACCATCCATAACTCCTGTTCCAGGGGATCCAGTGTCCTCTATGACCTCCTTGGACACTGCACACATGTCGTGCACACACATACAGGTAGACAAAAACACTCATACACACAAAACAAATCTAACGTTTTTAAAGATGAACTTCAGTGCGGACTCTCCTGTCTGCCCAAAGAGAGGGTCTGGTTTTGATACACGAACAAGCCCTTGCATGGGGGTGCACACCTCAGGCTTCCTCAGAATCTGTCATGGTAACTTTCCCCAAAGGAGGCCTATGCCAAGGGAGCAGAAAGGTCCCCACAGCAAAACAGTTCCAAGAACTAGAAAATCACTTCATTCTGCTCTTAAAACTAAAAACGGGCTGGTGGACAGTTCACGGGATAAAGGTGCTTGCCACCAAGCCTGAGAACCTGAGTTTGATCCCCAGGCCCCATGTGGAAAAAGGAAGAGAGATGATCCCCACAAGCTGTTCTCTAGTCTCTACACAGGCACTGCGGAACAAATAAACAAATCAATGTAACAGAATTTTGGAAAAACAGAACCACAGAGCTTCTGGTAAAATCTCCATTAGAAGCAAACCTTAGGGCTGGAGGAACGGCTCACAAGATAAGGTGCCGGCTGCTCTTGCAGAGGACCAGGGATTTTAGTTGCCAGCACTCTGGCAACTCACAATTGTTTGTAACCCCAGTTCCAGGGGATCTGATGCCCTATCCTGGTCTCTGCAGGCACTACGCACACACAGTACACAGACATACATTCAGTCAAAACATCTATATCATAGGAAGTAAATCCTTTAAAAACTGACATTAAATTTTTTAAACTCTCTAAACTGAAATCAAAGACAGAGTGAGTGAAGTTGGGGGTAGGAGAGAGAAGATCAGTGAAGTCACTGAGGGGCTACCACTGTGCCCATGTAACAGATGAGGAAACTGAGGCTTAAGAGCTGACACTGGTAGGAAGTGCTGGACTGCTCTATGTGCTCAGACTTTAGGTACCAGGCTGAAGCCTCAGTTAGAGGCTTTAAAACTCTGATTCCCTACCCTAGACCCTTTGGACTCAGAAGTGATACTAGGTCTGGGTCTAAGATTCCAGCAGAGCAGCCTCAGAGGGGTCCCAGCTGCAGAGTGAGGGCCTCAGGTGGGCAGGTACTGCCAGACCCTCTGCCTTCCACATGTGGTACTGTCCCAGCTCACCAGTGCCCTCTGCTTCTTCTCCATAGCGCATCACAACTCACCGCCCGGGCTCAATTCCTCTCTGAGCAGCAACTCTGCCCTGCCGCCCGCCCAGACCCCTGAAATGCCCCAGCCCCGGCCCTTCCGCCTGGAGTCCCTTGACATCCCCTTCTCCAAAGCCAAGCGTAAAAAAAGCAAAAGCAGCTTCGGCAGTGAGCCTCTGTGATCCAGCTGCCTGCTGCGATCTGCTTTCAAGTTTCTAGAAACTTCCAAGTCCTCTCTGGGAAGCCCCAAGCAGGCTTCCTCTCTCCTACTCCACAGTGTCCCCAAGCCTAAGGAGATCTTAGCCCTGGGGAGATACATTCCCTTCCCTGTTCCCTAGAGAACTCACTCTGGCCCAGGGCCTGAGCTTTGTGGAAGTTGGACTACGCTTCTCAGAGAGAGGCCTGCTCCTGCTGTTCCCAGGAGCCAATGTTCCCACTGACTTGCCTGCCACCCAGCCTACACTAGCCAGTGTGGGTCTACCTCCACGGGCTCAGAAGCCCACCAGCCTTCCCAAGCATCCTCACATTGAGCACAGAAGCTGCCATACGGACGAAGCTCAACATCTTGGTGACTTAAGATTTGGGCCTCTGTGACTGGCCCCTTCCAAGGGAGCCTGTGACACACAGTGGACACAGATAGAGACCTGGAGCCAGCTGCTATGCCCAGCTGACCCTCGGCTGGACAGTGGCTGGGTTGGACTGCATGCAGCCCAGAGAAGGTGCTTTACAGTAAGCTGCCGAATAAACTGCCTTTTAGAATAAGCCCCCCTTCCCATCCCTTCAGTGCTTCCTGGGGCCTGCCTGCTGTCCTGTAGAGACTGGCTACTGCTTGCAGCAGCTCCAGAGGTTCTGTCACCAGCACAAGTGACTACAGAAACAGAACCATTTCTTGCTGAGGCAGAAATGGCCTGGGTTATATTGTGTGTTTATGTGTGTGTGTGTGTGTGCATGTGTGTAGATCAGAAGGCAACCTCAGATATCATTTCTCAAGGACTTTGCCAACTGAGCTCTCTCCAGCCTGGGTCTTTTTCTTTTCTTTTATGTATTTTTGGGGGGGGGGGGGGCACATGTGCCATGGTGTGTATGCGGAGGTCTGAGCATAACCTGTGGAAGTCAGTTCCTTCCCTCTGCCATGTGGCCCCAGGGATGGAATCTGTCTTCAGGCTTGGCAGCAAGTGTCTCCACCCACCAAGTACCTCCCCTTATGTCCCAAACCGCCCAAGCACCACCCTCCCTTTACTGTGTGTGCCTAGGCTGGGGAACATGTCAGGATGCTTAGCTGTGGAGGGCAGAGGTCAGCTTCCAGGGATGGCTTCTCTCCATCCACTGTGGCTTCTAGGGACTGTGCGGCAGGTGTGGTTACTGTCCTGCCAGTCTTCAGGGGCCTGAACTGGAACTGTGTCCTGACATAGCCAGAAATGAATCCAGGTTGCCATGACAGCCTTCTCCTCTGTATTCCAAGCCTGACTGTGGGCCCACAGTCAGGGAGAGGATGGGTCCTGAGCCACCTCTGTAAACTTGAGTCGCACCCACTTCATGGTGTTCTGTGAAGGGTTAGAGAGGGTGTGTACTAGCTCTGTACTGAGCTAGCTCTCCCACTCTGCCCTCCTTATACCAGAGACTGTGGTAGGCCTCACCCTTGGGCCAAGGACTTCACTGAAGAAGCCAGTGTACAGAGTGAGACTACCAAAGGCCTCTGCAGTAGAACCAGTCAGGGGAGGCCCGCTAGGGTTTCTTTGGGAGTAAAGTCACCCACCCCCTAAGAATGGTGAAGATATAGATCTCTTGTGGGAATCCTGGGGAGGGCGGACACCTCTGGGGGGAGCTGAAAGGGCAGCAGGGAGCAGAGTGTGTGCTGAGGTTGGCAGTACTCAGAGCAGAGGGGGATGAAGCTATGGGGATAGCTTTAGGTGGGTAACTGATAGGGTACCCTGAGCAGTGGCACACCACTAAAGTCAGTGTCACTGAGTGGTGGGGTTGGGCCACAGAGAAGTTAGGAGCAATAATTATTATATGGAGACGGTCTCATCCAGCTGGCCTTGAACTTGCATGTAGCTGAGGACAACTTTGAACTAATTATCCTGATGTTTGTACCTCGAGTGCTGAGGTTACAGGTGCCAGCCACCATGCCTAGTTCTAAATGATACTGGGGATCAAACCCAGGCCTTCCTGCATGCTAGATAAGCATTTTACCCACTGAACCACACGTCCCTAGACCTCTACATTTTATTTCTGTCCTGAGTCTTGGGTTGGTGTGTGTGTCCGAAGACAATTTGCAGAAGCCTGTTCTCCCCTTCCACCATGTGGGACCCAGGGATTGAACTCAGGTCCTCACCAGCTGAATCATCTTGCTGGCACCCCATGTTGGCTTACAGACAATTCCTAGATCTATGCAACAGTTTGCATACTTGCCTCCAGGTGCGGAGTCAGGTATATAAGGACTCCAACTCCAACCAACTCCAACTCTCTCTGCCTCTCTCTCTGTTCTCTCCTTCCTCCTTTACTTTCTCCCCACATGTTCTCGGCTGGCCTCTTCTCTTTCTGTCTTCTGTTCCCCCTTTCTGTCTCTACCCTGTCCCAGGTCCCCTTTCCTTCCTCCACCAATAATTAATCTTTACACTAGGTCTGTCACATGGCTTGATTGTTCAAGGGGAACACCTTGACCGGGCCCGCCCAGTTGCTCCCTCCCGCCGCATTATAAAACACTCTCAGCTCTCAATATGCAACGCTGGCAGGCCTGGACTCACTATGTGGACCAAGCTGGCCTCAAAGTCACAAAGATCTGCCTGTCTCTGCCTCCCACTCGAGCGCTGGAATTAAAAGCGCGAGCCACCAATCCCGGGTGTGAAGAACCTTTTAATCACTAACCTGTCCCTTGGCCATCCACTCTGTTTCCGGCCTGGCCAAAAGCCTATTTCCCCACCTCATTGCTCCCTAGAGATAAGGACCTGCTTCCGAGCCCTTTAGACCAGTGACAGACGAAGACGTGACCCCTATCTGGTCCAAGTAGTGACAATTGCGTCCTGGGGGAAGGAGGCGGCTAGTAAGGACCAGCAGCATAGGCAACGGACAGTCTAGAGACGCTCGAGGAGAGTTTGAGCCCGCGCCGGAAGCTGGCCTGGGCGGAGGCAAAGGGCGATCGGCTTTGTTGATCGGCAGCAGCTACGGAGCTGTCTCTCTTGGATTGGCCCTTTTCCATGGGGGAGGCGGAGCCTCAAGTGAATTTCGCCAATAAGGTACAGAGAATCGGCCTCAGAAGACCACTTCCGGCGGCGTCTCCTGCTTCGCAGTCCGTCTCTGCCGCTGCACGGGCAACGGGGCCACGGAGTACCCGGACCACTTCCAGGCGGTACTCCACTGCCGCGAGCGGCCATTGGGCGGCCGCGAGGGACGCTTCCGGTGTCCAGGTGCTGGCCCATCCTGCTGGAAGATGAAGATGGATCCCCGCCTCGTTGTCCGTGCCTGGCTCCTCTGCGGGCTGCTGCTGGCCGCGCTCGGCTGCGTGTGTGCCAGCGGCCCCCGCACCCTCGTGCTGCTGGACAACCTGAACGTGCGGGACACGCACTCACTGTTCTTCCGCAGCCTGAAGGGTGAGCGCCGCGCCGAGCGCATGCATGGCCCGGGATGGGGACGGCGGCACCCTCCGAGGGCTGCAGCAGGGATTCCTCTCCTAACCGTCTGCCCCGACTTCCTGTCTTCTTTTCCTCCAGACCGGGGTTTTGAGCTCACCTTCAAGACCGCAGATGACCCCAGTTTGTCCCTCATTAAGTACGGGGAGTTCCTCTATGACAACCTTATCATCTTTTCCCCATCGGTGGAAGGTAAGGGCGCGCGTCGCTCCCTAGAACTGGGATTAGAGGGCTCAGGAGACGGTTGTCTTTCTTTTTTTTTTGGTTTTTTCGAGACAGGGTTTCTCTGTGTAGCCCTGGCTGTCCTGGAACTCACGCTGTAGACCAGGCTGGCCTCGAACTCAGAAATCCACCTGCCTCTGCCTCCCAAATGCTGGGATTAAAGGCGTGCGCCACCACTGCCCGGCGAGACGGTTGTCATGTTCCTAGGTATGTTCTGGGTCTTGGGGTGATTGCGAAGCACAGTAGAGGAAAATGTTAATAACATCCTGGGCCTTGGAAATTTCATCTGACAAAAAGATACAGCTAAGGATAGAGAGTCAAATGTCACCATAGACACTTGGCTTATGGAGAAGGGGATTTTCTCTAACAAAGGTCCTGATAAAGAAGCCCTTGATTTGACTTGCTTGTGTACAGAGAATTGTCATGTTATTGACATGGATTGCTGTAAAAAGCCATTCTGCAGGTAGTAAGTAGATCATAAGGATGCAAATAGAAATATACCCATCACCTCTTAAGTCCTGGTGGATATGCCTGGCTGACAATAACACAGGGCTAATTGGTATTGGCGGTGGTGGAATGTATGCCTGTGTGTGAGGTTGTGCACACTTCTGTGGACATGTAGTATCGGGTCACCTACTCTGTCACACTCCTCCATACTCCCTTAGGACAGGGTCTCTCACTGAACCTGAAGCTTACCATTTTGACTAAGCAGGCTGGCCAGTGAGCTCTCAGGATCAGTCCCTGCCTCCTAATGCTTGGGTTATAGGCACTACTTACTTGTCATTCCCAGCCCTTACTGGAGATTTGAACCCAGTGACCCATGGCTGCCTGTTAAGCCATCTCACCAGCCCTCAGAGACTATTGAATGGAGTAGCTCTAACTTCTACTTAACTATTTCTGTCTTACAAGGCAGTCTACTCTACTACTGGCCATTTCTGTTAAGAAGATATTCTGAGCTGAAATTTGTCTCTCTCTTCTATGTGTATATTTAGAGAAGTGTTCTTAACTTCCTTGGGCCTGAGAGTCTGGTGTCCCTGACGGAGAGTAGGTGACATGAGAGTCTCATTTTTATCTTGCTGAGATTCATGACTTTCCCATAGTTTTTAGCCTCTTCAGATATATCTTCACCTGACTAGCTATCTCCAGTTTCTTGGGCAATTTCTTTTCTTTTTTTTTTTTTTTAAACAACTTTTAAAAAAATATAATTTAGTTATTTTTATTTTATATACGTTGGTGTTTTGATTGCATGTATGTTTGTGTGAGGATGTCGGATCCTGTGGAACAGGAGTTACAGATGTGCTAGGAATTGAACCCTGCTCCACTGGAAGAGCAGCTAGTCTTAACCACTGAACCATCTCTCCAGCCTGACAATTTCTTACGTATTTATTTGTTTGGGGTTTTTTTTGTATGGGTGTTTGACCAGCATGTTTGTCTTACCATGTGTATACCTGATGTCTTCAGAAGCCAGAAGAGGGTGGCGTATCCCTTGGGACTGGAATTGTAGACAGTTGTGAGCTGCTGTGTGGGTGCTGGGAATTGAACCCTGGTCCTCTGGAGAGCAGCCAGTGTCCTTACTCACTGAGCCACCTCTCCAGCCCTGGCCATTTCTTTTGTCTGGCTGATTTGTTTCATCTTTGGCTTAGACTGTCCCTATCTGGGGTCATATCCCTGCACTTCCCTCAGTTGATGGAACAGAGATGGCCTTTCATTTCCTTGGCAGCTACTTTATATTCTGTAGTTCACACAAGAGTGGGTTCCGCCATCTGTCTAAAGCGCTGGTCCCCTCAGCCCCAACCCCGACTCCCGCTGTCTCCTTTAGGTCCCATGGAAACCCCCTTCCCTGGGCCCCAGTGCCTCCTCCTGGTTTAGGAATGCTTTCATAGTCTGGTACAGTACTGTCTGAGCCACATGCCACCTGTGCCCAGCTCTACCTCGGGACCGAGGAAGTCACGTTCTCCTGCTCAGAATCCTCCAGTGGCTCCTACCAGTCCCAGCCTTCCAATACCTGGCCACCTCACCTCACTCCTGGCCTTCGGTCCAGCCCCATAGACCACCCTACCTGGCAGACTTCCCACCGTTGTCCCTCTGCCTGTGTGCTCTTCCGCCATGCTGCTACCCGGCTTACTCTTCCATCTTCTCTTGTGTCACTGGTTGAAGGCTCTCTTCACTAACCTGAGTGCAGTGGCTCCCTTCCCTCCTTGTCCCTTTCTCTGTTCCCAGCCCATAGGAAATACTTAGCAAGGAAGTGGACTTATGTTGAACACCAGACTCACTCTGGAGAGAACCCTAGAGCTCAGCAGGACCCACCTGCTGCTAGTTTGGTGGCAGCAGTGGTTAGTCACTAAGTGAATTGACCAGAACAGCTTAGGACCTCAACTGTCAGATGCTGACAACCAGCAAGCCCTTTGGGTGATATTTACAGCACTGACGGGTTCTGCTGTGGATAACGGAACAAGGAAGCCCCTAGTGTTAAGCCAGTGAGCCTTACTGTCAAGTGAGTGTCATCTGTGGATTCTGTGGTGCCTTCTCAAGCAGCTTAGGTGGAGTGACATTGATAGAACATTGGAAGGTGGGCCCAGGCACGGTGCAGCGATGGTGAAGGCTGCAGGTGTTTGAGGTGTCTGACATTTGAACAGCAGTACTGTGAAGTGTGGGTGGGGTTGAGCATTTTGAGCAAATAGATGTGGCTTGAAATATGTGCTGTCACTTCAACAGTCGTGACCAGGACGTGATTGGTAATTGCATCTGAATGCCGAGGCATTGCTTCAAGCAGGCAGGTTTGTGCTGTGTAACAGATGTGGTGAATTCACTGGCCCCCTCATTTTGGGATGAATGGGAATCCACCCAGATCAACTCTGGCTGCTCTGGAGGGTCTCTCACTCCATCCAGGTGTCAGAGAGTGGGGACAGGCTGCCTGAGGTCACTGTGTCTGGGGCCGTCTTTCAGATTTCGGAGGCAACATCAACGTGGAGACCATCAGTGCCTTCATTGACGGTGGCGGCAGTGTTTTGGTGGCTGCCAGCTCTGATATCGGTAAGTCTGCCCTAGGAAGTTGCAAGACTTTCCACCAGTTCCCCATGGAGCTCAGAGAGCTTTGCATGCAGGAGATGCCAGGGTGGCATTGGCCAGGGAGGCAGTGAGGGGGCTGCAGGTTTATCTGGCCCTGGGACCCTGACGGGTGTAGCATGAATTTATAATCCTAACAAGCCTGTATAAAAGACACACAATCCAGGCGTTTTATTTACAAACCATAAGCCTAGCTTGGACAGATCTGACTTATTCCCCAGCTGTAGGTCCCTTATTACTTGCTGTTTCTCCTGCTCATGTGGTTCTGGTCCATGGATGCTTCCTCCTCTGTCTCACTACCTGCAAATCCCTCACTCAAGCCTCCAGCCCCACCTTTCTCCCTCCACCACCTAATCACAGGCTCTAGGCTTTTCTTGACCAGTGAAACTGGGGAGAAGGTTCACATGGCATCACTTGAGTACCTGAGGATCTGCTCACCGTCAGGGGCAACCACATCTTAGCAACCAGTATTAGCATTAGAATACAAGCAGCACCAGGCCAACCCAGTACAGATGGAATGAGGGGGTGGGAGGTGGGAGGTGGGGGGTGGGGGGTGGGGGTGGAGTTAGTTTTGGATTCTGGTTTTGAAAGTTCCAAAGTTGTACAGCAGTAGGGAGAGAATTGTATCCTTAGTTCGTGTACTGTCCCTCAGCCCCAGCAGTGGACAGCTCAGGGCCTGTTACAGCAGTGGTAGACTTTCATCTCAGTGGGCCCGTTGGTGGGGTGGTGAGGAGGAGGAGAGCTCAGGCCTGTTGAAGCCAGCATTGGCTGTGGCTTTGCTAAGTTTGCCGAGGGGGTGTAGGTAGAACCAGGTTGTTAGATCTTTCCGTAAGGAGGGGAGGCTGCCGCTCAGCTCCACTGCTCATCCAAGCCCTGGAGGTGGCGCCTTGCCTGATGAAGGTGCAGGGCACTGTGGCTGACCAGTCGACGGTGAGGTGTGAAGCCATGGCCTGTGTTGTCTGGCCTGCCCACCAGGGCCCAGACAGGCAGTGTCTTGTACCCGTGCAGGTGACCCTCTGCGGGAACTGGGCAGTGAGTGTGGGATTGAATTTGATGAAGAGAAAACAGCTGTCATTGACCACCACAACTACGATGTCTCAGACCTTGGCCAGGTAAGCAGGCTTGTCCTTTCAGATATCTGGGACTCACAGCAAAACTCAGCTTTGCGTCGAGACCAGCTGGAAGTTGCAAGACTCCCTGGCCCAGAACCCTCTCTTGACTGCTTGCCTCGTCTTCCCCTTCGCAGCACACACTCATCGTGGCTGACACTGAGAACTTGCTGAAGGCCCCAACCATCGTTGGCAAGTCATCTCTGAACCCCATTCTCTTCCGAGGAGTTGGGTGAGTGCGGGGGACATCAGCCACATTTAGGGTTAAGAGGTTCCTTCCCCCAGGTGGTCCAGTGAGTCTTACTGTAAATGAGGAGCCCAGTGAGGATGGAAGGATGGATGGATGGATGGATGGATGGATGGATGGATGGACGGACGGATGATGGATGGATGATGGACAAATGAGGAAGAGAAGAACTAACTTCTCTTTTCCCTAGGGGAGACGGTGTGGGACCCCATGTCCTGCATCTACCTCCTGCTGAGTGCTAGGCAGCTCTCTCCTCCTTGCAGAATGGTGGCAGACCCTGACAATCCCTTGGTTTTGGACATCCTAACAGGCTCTTCAACATCTTACTCCTTCTTCCCAGATAAGCCAATCACCCAGGTAAGAGCCTCTGCAGGCTCCGTACTCCAGCTCCTGGGCCAGTGGCAAGCCCAGAGCAGAGCCGTGCTGACACTGACGTCACACACACACACACACACACACACACACACACACACACACACACACACACACACACAGACACACACACACACACACACACACACACACACACCCACCCCGTGGGCCGATACCCCAGTGACGATACCCCAGTGACGATACCCCAGTCAAGAGACGATGGGACTGGGACAGTGGGGGAAACAGTGGTATCCTAGGTCCTTCCTCAGGTCGGTGTGGAGACAGAGCTATGTAGGTGTCCACCTGTGTCCAGCCTTGCTGTGGTGGCTTTGCCAGTACTCTGGTAATGCCCAGGTGACCACCCTGTTCTGTTCCCAGTACCCCCATGCGGTGGGGAGGAATACTCTGCTGATAGCCGGGCTCCAGGCCAGGAACAATGCCCGGGTCATCTTCAGTGGCTCTCTGGATTTCTTCAGCGATGCCTTCTTCAACTCAGCAGTACAGAAGGCCACACCCGGTGCACAGAGGTAATGCCAGCGCCTGGAGCGTGGTAGTGTGTGCTGGCCTATTAGTACCAGCAGGAAGTGGGCTGCAGCCTCTCCTCTCCCTTCTCCAGGTATTCGCAGACAGGCAACTATGAGCTAGCTGTGGCCCTCTCCCGCTGGGTGTTCAAGGAGGAGGGTGTCCTTCGAGTGGGGCCTGTGTCCCATCACCGGGTGGGCGAGATGGCCCCACCCAATGCCTACACTGTCACTGACTTGGTGGTAAGAGGTCCTGAGGAGGGCAGGTCCTAAGGATCTGATCAGGGTGGCTAGCACAGATGCCTCGGGGGCATCCAGAAGGATGACTGTGTACTTCAGTCTGTCCCTAAGGGATGTGGAGCGGCCTTCGGTGCTAACCAAAGCCCTGGTGGCTGCACAGCAGTGGAGGGCCTGTCCCATCTAACTGGCGGGGCAAGTTTACCAGATGAGTGACATGGCAGTTGGCACTTTGGGTTGGATGTTGTAGGCTAGAGGCAGCCTGCTCACCCATTCTTCAGTACCGCACTTAGGACCTCAGGCCCAGGGAAGGCAGAGGTGCTCCAGCTGTTGGTCCTGCTGTGCTCAGTGACTACAGGTCTCCGGGAGGCCCTGCCATGTCTGGGGTGGGCATTAAGGGCAGTTCCGCCTGTGGTAGCAGCCGGCACTGACCCAGCCTCTTCTCTCAGGAGTACAGCATTGTGATTGAGCAGCTCTCCAATGGCAAGTGGGTCCCCTTTGATGGTGACGACATTCAGCTGGAGTTCGTGCGCATCGACCCCTTTGTGAGGACCTTCCTGAAGAGGAAAGGTGTGTGGGACTCCTGCAGAGAGCCACTCAGCTGTCCCCTGTGCCTGCCTCAGGATACACCTCCCTCTGGGAAACCCTGGTTGTGATGTTGCTTCTTCTCCAGGTGGCAAGTACAGTGTCCAGTTCAAGCTGCCTGACGTGTATGGTGTATTCCAGTTTAAAGTGGATTACAACCGGCTGGGCTACACCCACCTGCACTCTTCCACCCAGGTAAGCAAGGGGCAGTCCTGTTTCTGGCCAGTAGGTGTCCCCTAGGCCTCACAGCCACCAGGGCCTGCCACCTCTGTCCTATTACAGGTGTCAGTGAGGCCACTCCAGCACACGCAGTATGAGCGCTTCATCCCCTCAGCCTACCCCTACTACGCCAGTGCCTTCTCCATGATGGCGGGGCTCTTCATCTTCAGCATCGTCTTCCTGCACATGAAGGAGAAGGAGAAGTCTGACTGAGCCAGGACTGGGACTCCACACAGGAGAGACGGCCAGAAGACGTCACCGCAATGGATTGGTTGGGTTTGGTTTGGTTTTTTAAAGGCCATGGGAAAATGGTGCAGCCTTACCTCAGAGGGTGATGACTATGGGGTGGGGGGCAGGGAGCTTTTTTTTTTTTTTTTATAAGTTTTCCAAGTTTGAATCACTCTGTGGCATTTTTCATATGTTCAGCCACCCCCATTTCTAAAATAAAGAGAACCACTGCCCTCACCCGTCACCTGGCCCCATGTCACTGACAATGGCAGGCCTCTGTGTCTCTCAGCTCTCCTCAGGGAGGTGGGATCACACAGTGGAAACTAGACACAGAGCTGGCCTAAGGATTGCTGCTGAAGTGATCTGAGAGGGACTGGAAAGATGACTTGGCTAAGAGCACTGCTTCCTCTTGCAGAGGACCCAGGTTCAAGTCCCAGCACCCACGTGGCAGCTCACAACCGTCTGTAACTCTAGTCTGAGGAGATCTGATGCCCTTTCCTGGCCTCCCAGGAGACCAGGCATTCAAGTGATACATCATATGTACAGACAAAACACAATGTGCATAAAATAAAAACCCTGTGTTCGTGCTCATTGGCTTTAGGTCCCTCTGTTCTCTTTGTTCCTTTGTTTTTGTTTTGTTTCAAGACACGGTCTTTCTGTGTTGCCCTGGCTTTCCTGGAACTCACTCTGTAGACCAGGCTAGCCTTGAACTCTTGAAAGTTCTGCCTAGCTCTGCCTCCCAGATGCTGGGATCAAAGGTGTGCACACCATCCACAGCCCGGCCACACCTGGGTTGGACTGTATGTGAACCCTTTCTCCCTGTTAGGGTATGAGAATCATTCTAAACGCCAGAACCAGTTCAGCGCATTACGCTCTGCTCTACACTGTAAAGTTACATTTAATAGTCCATGGCTCCTGTAAGGAAGGCTGGCCACAATGTCACCCAGCTCACACAGCACACCGAGTGCCTGCTGCACGGATGGTCTCAGCTGTGCTAGACTAATCCAGAAGCAACACATTCCCAGTGTACCTTGTACCAGCCCTGCAGACCCCTGCCGTAGGAGGATGCGTTTTCCTGCTGGTGCATGAACTCAGTCATGAACATAACGTTGCCCTCAGCCTCGAGGGCACACTCTAAGCAACACTGGCCACCTCTGCCGTAAAGCCCATTCCTGGCACAAGGGACAGGGATCACAAACTGCCAGCCACTGCCTTGTGGATCTCAGTGACAGGGAGGTCTAACCTCCTCCTCCGACAGTCATTCACAGACTGAGGGCGGACGCGGTGGGAGTGCTTCCCGGTCAGCACCGAGTGAGTGATTTTCCCCAGCTCCAGTGTGCACGTCTTTGGCATGGAGACCTTTAATGATCAGCATCTTGTAAGAGCCAGACATTGACAATGCATACAGCCCAGGAACCGGAGAACTCGACTGTGAGCCATGCTGGCCTGCCACTTACAAACTAAACCTGGGTTTTTTTGCATTTCTAAGTGGTTGGGAAAAAATAAAAAGAATTTACTGACAACAAGCAAAGTTCAGTGTCAGCCTCGCTGCAGTGCTTGCTTGTCCTTTGCCTCAGTGACAGGTAAGTCATTACAACTACTTAATTTCCTGTCTGGCCCTCTATAGCTTACCAACTCCTGGTCTGGCCTGATGTCTTAATTCTGCCCAAGAGCCTAAATGAAGGGGCACAGGTAGTGACTGTCTACTGCCTGAACTGTCCAAGGTTGCTCTTCCCATTTGCTGAACCAAGGCTTCCTCTGGCTGACCAGCCCCTCCCCCACTCCAGCTTGTCCGACCCCTGCCCACCCAGCCAAGCCACCTCCTCCAGCCTTCGCACACCATCATGACATCATGACACAGAAGCTCCTTAGTCTTTTAGTAACGGTGCAGCACAGAGCCATCACGGGGCTGCCCTCCAGGAAGAGAGGAGGAGGACTGCCTGGCAGAGTGTCTCACACTCCAGGTTAGCCAGAAACAGCACCTGCAGCTTTGTCTCCACGCAGCTCTTCACTCTCAGCCTGTCAGCCAGCAGAGTGGCTGCTGATTGCTGGAGGAGCCAGGCAATCATCTTGTCCAGTTTCAGGTTCTTCAGGGCTAGAAGATGCTCACCCCAGAGGCTTAAGTGCAGCACGTTTGCAGCTAGGCGTGCAGATGGTCTCTGTAGAGCAATGGAAGGTGCCGTCAGAATGGCTGCACCAAGCACTTGGTCTACACCGCGGCCGAGGGAGTGTCATCTCAGGCCTGCCCCAATTTGATTCTTCCACCCTTCTTCCTTCAGCTACCCCGTAACCAAGCCCAGGCCCTTGCCCGTGTTGGCTTTGCTGGGACACCTTTGTCATGAAGGGGACCCATACATTGCTCTGGTCTCTAGCATTGGGGCAAGAGGCCTTTGCACCTGGTGTAGTTGCTCAGCAGCCGCTATGAGGAGGTGAGGGTGTGAAGAGTGAGGGGTGTGAAGAGTTGAGTGTGAACAGTGAGGATGTGAGCAGTGAGGGATGTGAACAG
>CM052702.1:125878828-125945638 GCA_028551405.1 Uromys caudimaculatus
TGTGAACAGCGAGGGTGTGAACAGCGAGGGTGTGAACAGTGAGGGGTGTGAACAGTGAGGGGTGTGAACAGTGAGGGTGTGAACAGTGAGGGTGTGAACAGCGAGGGTGTGAACAGTGAGGGGTGTGAACAGTGAGGGGTGTGAACAGCGAGGGTGTGAACAGCGAGGGTGTGAACAGTGAGGGGTGTGAACAGTGAGGGTGTGAGCAGTGAGGGTGTGAGCAGTGAGGGTGTGAGCAGTGAGGGTGTGAACAGCGAGGGGTGTGAACAGCGAGGGTGTGAACAGCGAGGGGTGTGAACAGCGAGGGGTGTGAACAGCGAGGGTGTGAACAGCGAGGGGTGTGAACAGTGAGGGGTGTGAACAGTGAGGGTGTGAACAGTGAGGGTGTGAACAGGGTGTGAACAGTGAGGGGTGTGAACAGTGAGGGTGTGAGCAGTGAGGGGTGTGAACAGTGAGGGTGTGAACAGTGAGGGTATGAACAGTGAGGGGTATGAACAGTGAGGGTGTGAACAGTGAGGGTGTGAACAGTGAGGGTGTGAGCAGTAAGGGTGTGAACAGTGAGGGTGTGAACAGGGTGTGAACAGTGAGGGGTGTGAACAGTGAGGGTGTGAACAGTGAGGGGTGTGAATAGTGAGGGTGTGAACAGTGAGGGTGTGAGCAGTGAGGGGTGTGAACAGTGAGGGGTGTGGAGGCTACAGAACAGCCAGGTCTGTCTCAGGTTTTTCTAAGGAGCCGCCTGAAGCAGACCTGCCCTAGCAAGTTTGGCTCAGGCAGACTGGCTCCGGGCTCTTGCTGGGCTGAGAGCAGTGTTTCCTTCCATTGCTGCATCTCTGCTACATGTTTCTCAAAAACATCCTTTTCTTTCCAAGCCGGACTCCTTTAAACAAAATATTTTAGTTATATTTATTTATTTAGGAAGTGGGACGCTGCAGGAGTTGGCTCTCCTTCCAGCGTGGGTCTCGGGGATCAAATTTGGCAGCAAGTGCTCTTATCCACCGAGCTATCTTGCTGGCCCTAAGGATTCTTCATTTTGTTGGATATGTCTGATGTGTGTGTGTAGGTCAGAGGATAACTCGGTGGGGTCAGCTCTCTCCTTTTGCCTTCATGTGGGTCCAAGGTTTTGAACTCAGGTTGTCAGGTGTAGCAAGCCCCTTCATCTGCTGAGCCATCTCACCAGCCCATCCTTCTAAGCAAAGCCAAGAGGACTGGGAAGCACGGATAATATGGTGCTTGCCCAGCATGCAAAAGCCCCACGAACAGGGAGCAAAAGGGACCCATAAGGACCCCAAGGCTACATGGCTAGGTCTCTGACTCAAGGCTTGCTGGCCTGCTTCCTCCTCCTGTTTCTTCTCACACCTACTCTGTGCTGTAGTTGGCCTTTGCCTGTATGTGTCAGAGGTTCTGTTTAACACCTAAGAGGGTGCCTAAACGTAGCCTCGACTCAGACATGAACAGAGGCCCTCACCCAGAGTCCAAAGCTTAGAAACAGCCTCACCTTGCTGGCCTCGCGCTGGAGCAGTGCCCTTACCAGGTGCCTTGCCTCTGGGGGCACCGACTCGGGCATCTCAGGCAGCTGCGCTTCCTGGTAGCTGCGGCTCTCAAGGTGGGCACTGCCTTGGCCATAGAAGGGATTGGCAAGCCCAAAGATTTCATAGGCGATGGCCCCCACAGCCCAGGTATCGGCTTTGCTGTAGTCAATTACCGCTCTGGGGCCAGAACGGGCTGTGGACACCTACGGGAAGCACAAAGTGAGAGGTCAGGCCCCAGCAAGACTACCCTTTGTGTTCAAGCACAAAACCTAAGCGAGGATCAAATCTGAACCCAGAATGTAAATGCATCATGGGGAGGCCTGAAGCCCAGAGGGATCTGCCACAGCCGCCCAGTTGATGCAGACAAACCTCTCAGGGACCTCAGGTCAGCCTAGTGAAAGGGGGGCAGCAGGGAGGGAACCTTCATTTATTGGAAACATGTAAGAAACGCCCCCTGCTGGCAGGGCACAAGCACAGCAGGACTTACCTCAGGGGCCATCAGGGAGCCATTGCCACCACGCTCTATACTGGAGCTGTTGAAAGGCAACTGCAGGCCAACATGCTCATCAGCCAGGCAGCAGCCAAAGTCCGAGATCACCAGCCAGGGGCAGCAGCCATCTGCAGAGAAGAAGCCGAGCTGAGCAGCATGGTCTGCCCGTCCTCCTGACAGTCGCTCCCAGATCCCGCCACCAAGATACGGTTGAACTAGACTGTGTCCAGGAGCTCAGGCCACCAAGGCCGGGATGGGGGTCTTTATGAGCAAGCTCACAGCAAGTCTGGCAACAGTACATGGAATTGCTGGGCCCAGGCACGGGACTGGATAAGGGGGGCAGGGTGTGGCTCCACGAGGAAAATGTTCCAGTTAACTAGATACAACCCAGAGACTGAAGGACCTTGGCTAAATGGTCTCCAAGGGTTGTTATAATCTAACGAATGGACCTCGGGAGATAAAGGTTCATGGAGTTCCTGAAAAGGCTAGTTCACTTAGCTTTCTAGTGACACATTTAATCATTTTAATTTTTAAAAAGATTTGTTTTCTTTTTATCTATGTGTATGTGTCGGTCTGTGTGTGCAGGTGCCCGGGGAGGCCAGAAGAGGTCGTCAGATCTCCTGGAATGGGAGTTTAGAGGCAGTTGTGAGTTTCCATGTGGGTGCTGGGAACCAAACTTAGGTCGTCCGGAAGAGAGGAGAGCACTTAACCACTAAGCCATCTCTCCAGCCCTGCAGCTCCTCTAGAACATCCTCCGGCAGACGGCTTGTCATTGAATGCTGCCAGTGATGGAGAAGCCGGGCTTGTGTGGGCAGCTTTCACAGAGCTGCAATCTACCTTCCCTTCACCGGTTCAAGAACTACAGTACGGATGGTATTGTTCTGCAAGGGGGCCATAGAGGAGACCCCAGACACCGTAAGAGGGCTGTTGCCTATCTCACTCATGAGATGGAGGGGGTCCTCTCTTGAAGGAGCGCTAAGAAGGCAGTGTCTAGTATCCAAAGGGCTGGGGAGATGGCTCAGTGGTTAGAGTGATGAGAACCTACGTTTGGATCCCTAGCACCCATGTCAGAGCTATAACCTCAGCACTAGGGAGATGGAGAGAGATCCCAGAGGCTCGGTGACTAGCTAGTCACTGAAAGAGTGAGCTCCAGGTTCAGTGAACGACCCTTTCTAAAAACATAAGGGCGAGAGAAAGAGAAAGGGGCTGGGCACAGACCTCTTCACTTCACAGGTACACACTCACCCTGCCCTCAGGGTCGCCAACCCCCCTCCCCGGAGCGCTCTGGGCGTGCCTGGAGCACTGTGGGCGTGCCTGGAGCATTGTGGATGTGCCTGGAGCACTCTGGTTGTGCCTGGAGCACTGTGGGTGTGCCTGGAGCACTCTGGTTGTGCCTGGAGCACTGTGGGTCTGCAGCACTCTGGGCATGCCTGGAGCACTGTGGGTCTGGAGCACTGTGGGTGTGCCTGGAGCACTCTGGTTGTGTCTGGAACACTGTGGGTCTGGCCAGCATCTACCTGAGTCCCATTCCACAAGGATGTTGTCAGACTTGAGGTCCCGATGGGCAATGCCCTGCTGAACCAGGTGGTCCACGCCCTCCAGTAACTGCAAGGTCATCATGGTAGCCAGGCGAGAGCTGGGAGTTTGCTCCTCAAGGTACTGGCGCAGGGTACAGGGGTAGCTGGCGGAGAGGACGGAACGTCTGGGGATTACAATTTCCATGGCCTCCTTCCCTGCTAGGACTGGGCCTTCCCTCTTCTGGAGCTTCTACTATCTTTATTCCCCGTCATCCTTTCAGATCTCACCCATCCTGACCTCAAAGCCCTGAGACCGAAGCCAGGACAGTGCCGCTCCCCAACTCCTCAGATCTGTCTCTGCAGTTAGCTGGCACAGAAAGATGCCAT
This sequence comes from Uromys caudimaculatus, assembly GCA_028551405.1. Lineage (NCBI taxonomy): Eukaryota > Metazoa > Chordata > Mammalia > Rodentia > Muridae > Uromys > Uromys caudimaculatus. Next base: position 125,882,752 of record CM052702.1, read on the forward strand.
AGAGAGGGGAGCTACAAAGGTGCCAAGAGCACTGAGTGGGGAGAACATTCTGGAAGATGGGATGATGGGATGATTCTAACACAGCTCTCCCCTACACACAGTCCTCCCCTCGGCATACTTTGTTCCTCCCTGTGCTCCAAGGACAGACCCGCTCCCACGGGGTAGGAGAAGCTGCCTCACGATCCTTACCCCTGCCCCTCCCCCCACCACTTACTTCTTCATAACGAGGAAAAGTGTGCGACCATGACCCAGGCCTTCTGGGTAGTAGTGTGGGGGTAGCATATCAGGATAGTCAGCCAGGGCCCCCGGCAGGAGGGGCACCGATGAAGTGAAGGCGCGGAAAACCCGGATGATGTTGGGGTGAGGGGCAAGCTGCTTGGGACCGTCTCTGGATCTTCTGTTCAGGCAAATGGAACAGCAGATGGGGCCAGCATCAGTGACAAGTGCTGGGCAGACCACCAGCTAAGGCCAACTCAACAGGCACCCATTCCCACAGTTACCCATCTCCACTGCAGGTCTGCTCTGTTCCAGCTGCTGTGCAGTGCAGAGGGTGGGGTGGGGACCCCAGCAGAGGTGACTTCTCCCATTCGATGGCTCCTCTAGTCCACCCTTTGGCCCATCTATCCATCTCACATGGCAGAACAGTGGCTCAGAGACCCTGGAGGCTGCCACACTCAGTCCCTGTAATGTTCCCTCTGAGCTCAGGGCAGAGCGGGAAATGCGGACTAAGCTAGCAGTGCTCTGTGCACGGTGGCAGCTAATACACAGTCGTGCTCAGCAGCGCAGGCGCTCAGCAACGCTGATGCGCTATAAGTCGTTTAATCAGCATTTACTACGGTCACAAGGGGAGCCAGGCATTAGCCACAGTGCTGGGAGTTGTGCATAGAGCAGAGTCACCGCTTTGAGGTCTAACACAGCAGTAATTCTCTTAGCTCTCCGAGGACAGGGACCCAGAAGAAACCATCTCCCCCATCACAGGGACTAGCATCCTCTTTCTCAAATGAGTCCCTGACACTGATGCAGTTCGCTGTAGTGCTGCCACCTGGTGGCCTTTGTTCACTCCTGCAGGACTCCCCACAGCCAGGGCCCCACAGAAGCATGGAGGTTAACATTGTGGACAAGGTGGCTCTGCCCCTCAGCCAAGGCTGACTGGACCAAGAGTGGGCATTAGGAACCAAGGGCAATGTGCTCATGGGTTCATCTTAGATCCCGATGGCTGCTGGGAAAAGGAAGAAGCAGGGAGGTCACTTCTCTTAGGGGACACATGGAAGGCGACTAGAAGCAAAGGCCTGCAGGACCAGAAGAGCCACAGTGAGGAGACACCAGTGCTAAGGGTGGAGAGGAAAACGGGGAGTGCCCAGCGATGAGCCAAGTTCGAGAGGATGCCTGCCCTGTCCTGGAGCCTTGTGCACCTAGTTCATGTGTGTCCTTGGACTGCCCCTGTGTGTCACAGGAGTGGGTCCCTGCACTATGAGACATTGTCCTTGGTTCCGGGTCAGTGGTGACAGGAAGTGTCAGGACCTCAGCAGGAGGCTGGCAGCACCCCACCAGGTATCACAGAGAACGCAGCCAGAACACAGCAGACAGTCAGAGCTCGGGCTTCTGGGGAAGGCCATGTAGCTTTCAGGAGTGGGGAGGGTACAAATGGGCCAGGAAGCGCCCCGAGGTGGGAGAGGCAGCAAGAACAGAGCTCAAGGCTTCTGGATGGAGGCCAAGTAGACATGGCCTTTGAGTGTTCTGGGGGTGAGGGGAGTTTCTCTGGAGCTTCAGCTAGTAACCTTGGCACAGGCGCCAGAAGTAGAATACAGAACCAATTGTCAACCAGAGAAATCTGGACAAATCAGACAGACACACAGGACTGAAGGCCAGGTAGCTAAGAAAGTCATGAAAACAAGTAGAAGGGTCAGGGCTATGGGAGTCTTCTCTGTTCCTGCCTGCGGAGACAGTGCGTGCGTACCACTCGGTGGGGCCCGCATTCACACAGGCATACCGCTAGGTGGCGCTGCACCCACATACTGCTTTGCCAGAATTAGGACAATGCCTAGCATTCTGCACTGGGCCTCTTTGGATGGGGTTCACCCCTGCACCCGTGTGAATCAGCCATCTGCATCATTAGCTGGTGTGAGAGAATCTTCCATCTTTACCAAGTTTAATTTATCCACAAATTGAAAATCCTTCCAGGACATCATGCGATAACCGCAGCGCACTGGATGTGGTGCTGAGTGCTGGGGACACAAATGCCGTGTTTGTTCCCGAAGAGCTCAGGGTGGCCCTGGTGGGCAAAGGCGCGCTTACCTGTAAGTAACTACTCCGTACTCTCCATCCAAGGCCACGCGGCTTGCTGGGACCAGCTCCTGGCTCATTTTGCTTAAGATGGCTTCGCTGGAGGAACCTGCCTAAAACATCCACGGGGCATGATTACACAGACCTGTGGGATCTGAACCAAGGCAGTTGCCACCTAGGAGCTTTGGCCATCAAGGTGAGATAACTCCTTGAAAGTGGCGAGCCCAAACCAGCGTCCCATACCTTGAACTCTCGGTAGTCAAGTGGCCCTGGGAAAGAACAGAGGCCAAGATTTCAGAGCTTCCCACCAGGGATTTCTCTGGTCACCACCAGCTCAAAACTGACCACGGGGAGGTGACAGTTTTGGGTCATGCTGGGGTATAGAGAAGAACACGACTCCTCTCTGGCCAGGGAAGCCAGCCACGGAAGAAGAGTGAATGGGTTTATGGCTGACCTCAAATGAAACAACCGTCAGCTCAGAAACTCGAGGTTTAGGCAATTGCCACTCACAGTGGTTTATAGAACAGAAGCCTGGGCACCATCAGAACTTGTGAAGAAATCAGACGCTCAAGGCCCACCCTGACTGAATACAGATCCGCCATGGGACCTGAGTCCCTGGTGGATGGTGGATGTGTTACAATCTGAGACGGGTAGCTTCAGACTCTCACATAAGACAGTAGAAGCCTAACCCCACAGCCTTTCTTGTGGATAGCCTGGGAAAGTCTCCCCCAGTCCTCAAAGACGATCTCTTTGAGAAGTGCCTGCTCAGAGGGGGAAAGGTCAATCCTTACCGAGATATTCCACATCATCTTGATGGCAAAGGGAAAGGCGGGGGCCCCTGGAGCCTGCTCCCCATCTGCTCCCTTTGGGATGACATTTGGACCTTTTCCTCGAAGGCCAAGGTGTTTGGTCCTCTCCAGATGCTGGGGCAGTGTGGGCATGGTGGCTTCATACACAGCGGCATTGCAACCCTTGCCGATGGCCTGTCCTATCAGATAGTCCTCCAGACGGAAGCCCCGCCAGCATCGGGTGTCCAGTGGGTCAGACACCTGCTTGGTTTTCTGTGTAAAAATTGCCTGTGAGGGAAAAGAATGCATGGTTATGGGGGGGATGGGAGGGAATCTTGTAAGGCCACCACAGAGCAAACCCAAGAGGCAGAGGCACACTGAGGCAGGGTTCCCATGCAGCCTGCTGTGCCTCATTGTCTAAGACAGTCTTTCTCACTCATCTCCTCTCTTGATCAGAAATGGCCCAAGACAGGCCCTGCATCTGTGGCTTCGACCAACTGAAGATGGAAAAGAATCTTTAAAAAGTGCAATTAAAAGTCCAAGATGCTCGTGCATGCCTGTAATCCCAGCACTCTGGACGATGAGTTTGAACCCCGGCTGTATAGTAAGACCTTGATTTTTTTTTTTCTTTTTCTTTTTTTCTTTCTTTTTTGCTTTTTCAAGACAGGGTTTGTCTGTATAGCCCTGGCAGTCCTGGAACTCACTCTGTAGACCAGGCTGGCCTCGAACTCAGAAATTTGCCTGTCTCTGCCTCCCGAGTGCTGGGATTAAAGGAGTGTGCCACCACTGCCTGGCCTGAGACCTTGTTTTTAACAACCAAACAAAACAAGACAAGTAACTCATATGGGCATTTTTTTCTTGCCATTATTCTATGAACAGTCCAGAAAGCAGCTCCTCACATGGCATTTGTTCAGGTCTGTGTAACGCCATGTTGGGCACTGTGAATGGTGTATGGATACCTGACACCACACAGGAGTATGCATGGGTCCATACAGAACCATCGTCTTACTGACTGGGTACCTGTGCATTTGGAACCCATTCCCGTGGTCACTAGAGGTCAGCTGTGGCTTGTCCTGGAGCTCTGCCAGGCTGGGCTGTGCACACCTACACTTGCTTGTTTCTGGGGTCCACGGGTCCTATGCTAGGCAAGTGCTCTGTCACTGAGTTATACCCCGGCTCTGCACATCCATCTGTGCTTGCCCCTTCTGTAGCTGCCTTCATGATCTCTCCCCCGGGCCCCCCATCTGCATTCTTGCTGTGCCTGGCAAACCCCTATTTACTCAAGCCCAGCTTAAGTCATCCTTCCTCCATAACCAGCCCTGGGGACCAGTCTGTCACACACGCCGTCTCTGGTTCCTAAGGCACTGGGTCCCTAGAAGCTGCTATACCTTGAACCAAAGCTTCTAACTGTATAAACAATAGAAGTGGGTGTTCCCTTACCCACAGCTTCACAAACCCTAGGGGGCGGGAGAGATCTTTGCAGAGTAATCCCGATCAACCATAGATTTGAGCACAAAATTCTATACAGTGGTAGCACACACCACACTGGCATGGGTCCATGGTTAGATGCAGGTCAAACTCACCTGTCACTACGCTTGCATGTGTATATGCACGTGTGTGTGTGTGTGTGTGTGTGTGTGTGTGTGTGTGTGTGTGTGTGTGCTTGTGGACCCAAAACACTTGCGTGTGTGTATGCATGTGGGCGGGCATGCATGTGTATCCATGTGTGCATGCACGCGTGTGATGCACGTGTGCGTGTGCACACCTGTGCATGAGGGTGCAGCCCCACACAATCTCACGTCATGTGGTTTCTTGTGATGACCACCCAGTCAAGATGCAGGGCTGCTCCAGGACCACAGCTCCTTGGTTCTTCCAACATGGCATCACCATGATGCCATCTCCGGATGGCCCATATCAAGTTAGACATGAAATCCGTGCAGCGTGTAAGCTTTCTAAGCCGGAGTTTCGACATTTAGCCTACTGCCCGAGGTACATTCAGGTCCCAGCCTGCATCTCTAGCTGGTTGCTTGTTCACTGCTGAGGAACACGTCATTATGGATTTAGAAACCACGGCTTGCGTTACTCTTCACTCACGGATGGATGTTTGTGTTCTGGGGTATTGTGAACATGCGGCTCCCATCGTTCAAATACTACACCAAATAGATTTATATTTAAACTGTGGTTTTTTTTTCTTTTGAGAGAGGGTCTCACGACATATATATCTGGCTTGCTCTGCAGACCAGACTCTCCTCAGACTCAGTGATCTGCCTGCCTCTGCCTCCCACAAGTGCTCAGACCAGAGGTATGGGCCACCATGCCTAGCATACATTGTCAAATGCATAGAACATACATTTGAACACTTCTGCAGTGTTAGGAGCGATTGTGTTGCTAAGCAACCACAATCATCACTTAAGCACTATTTATGCTGCAAAACTCTAAGACTCTGTGCCCACTACATAACTACACTCCGTTCTCCCTCCTCTCTGTCTGGGCAGGCATAGAAGCTGGCTCTTAGAACTAGAGCCATATACTGTCTTTAAGATTCATCCATGTGGAGCAGGTGCCAGAATTTCCTTCCCTTTCAAAGGCTGGATAATACCCTGTATTGTATCTACTCTGTTTACCCACTCATGCACAGAAGGACACTGGGGTCGCTTCTACCCCCGGCTACTGTAAGCTGCCTTGAGCTTCAGTGTATACAGGTCTGTGCATGCTTTCTATTATGCCAAATATTCGTGCAGAAGTGGGATTCCCAGGGAGAACGAGTCTATTTTCAGTCTTTAGAGGTTAGGGTTACCATTCTCCATAGTAACTGCAGCACACAGGGTTTTGTGTGATTATCTCGGTTTCTCCCACTGTGATTTCAGTGACAGGCTGGTGTGGCAAACACCTATTTAATTTTGCATTACTTTCCATTTGCAACAACCACCAGAAACGAGAGCTCCCGTTTTCCCACCTCGCGGTGTCTGCTATTGTTATTTCTATGTTAGCTATTCTGGTAAGTGCCTGGATAGTTCATCTCGTTTACATGCGCACTTGTCAAATGGCCAGTGGTGCTGAAAATCTTCACGCTTACCTACCACCTAATTCATATCTTTTCCTATTTGTTTGCTTGCTGGCTTGCTTGAGGCAGGGTCTCCCTGTGTAGCTATGTAAGACATAGAAATTGAATTCTGGTATTAGGAACAGGGAGGAGAGAAAATGCTTGTTCGGTCCTTCATCAATGGTTCTGAGCATGGTGCTTAAGCCTCTCTGTCCCTCAGCCCTTACCCTGGAGGCTACAGGGGCTGAACTGACTCAGCAATTGGTTCCAAACCCCACGGAAAAGGCTGGTCTCCCCAAAGAAGGCTGAGTTCTGGCAGCCAACCACCTAAGGACTTAAATTGCAGAGCTGGCTCTTCCCTGGGCCTGCCTGCTGGTTTTAGATCTGCCAGCCCAACGTGAGCCAACTCCTCAAAATAAGTCTCGGGCTCTAAATATACACATCCCGTTGTTTCTGTTTGCCTGGATGACCTTGATGGGATGACTGTGTAAGTAGAGGTCTCTGTGCTATTTTAAGAGTTTAAAAGGCCCGAGAGCTCCCATGTATCCAGTGATAACGCCACTCGGGTTAACTAAAACATTAGATCTTCTGTGTTCTCCTGAAGTTCCAGCTTCTCTGCAGTTTCTGCTCAGCCTCTCTCCCGCTGTTTGGCTAAACTGGAATGGCAGTCTGGCTCAGCAGAGGCTTTCGAAGGGTGAACTCTCGGCACTACCTTTACCAACAGTGTGATTTTGAGTAAATCTTTTCACCTTTCTTGAGTATGGGTCCTCCAGAAATTAGGACGAGTACACCAAGGGATAAGAGTGTCAGGATTTTTAGAAAATGTGTATTCAGCATAGTGACCCATATTAATAATCCCAGCACTTTGGAGATAGAGGTGGAAAGGTCAGAAGTTTAAGGCCAACCTGGACAGCTTGACATACAAATCAAGGCCCTGTGCCCCTCTTATGCATCCCAAAAGAAAAGAAATGCCACAGTGCAACAGGAATTAACAATTAGCAGTACATCTTTTTAAACCAGTTCGTAAAAGAAAGGCAAAGTGTTGGCATATCAGGCCATCAGTAATGGGAAATAGGCCAACCTTAATTAACTGATCATTTCCAAGGAATTTATAGTACAAGTCAAAGACAGATCATAATCTTTGCTTTATCCCCTGACCTACCCCTCCCAAGGTCTAGGCATGCCCTCAAAACATGCTCCTAGACTCATAACTAAGATGCCACCGCCACTCAGTCCGGTCCCCCCTTGAATTGCCCAATCACGGCTCAGGGACTTGGTCTTCTCAAAACCCAGGCTCCTGCCACGCCCTGCTTCACAGTCAGACCCGCCCCTACACTAAGACTCTGAGGCTGCCCAGACAACTACCCAGCTAGTTCCGCCCCTGCTGTTCAATTGTGACTCCGCCCCTCACACTCAAACCCCGCCCCACCCCCGCCTGGCCTAGGCCCCGCCCTCAGCCCCCACCCGGCCCTTCTGCACTCTGGCTCGGTTCCTCCAACTCCTGGCGCTCACCGCCCATCACTGCCCTCACCTGGATCTCCTGACAGGCCGAGGCGGCCCTCCGGCCTTCCGCCTGCTTCTCCTCGATCAGCCCCAGCCCCAGCCCGAAGGCCAGGAAGACTGCACGGCCGCAAGGGCCTGCGCCGCCCCGGGCCCGCACCACGAACTGCCGCTGGATCCGCGCCGCCAGCCCAGCCACCGACTGGCGGAAGAAGCGGTAGCGGTCCGGGAGGGGCAGCCCGAGCGGGCGTGGCTGTGCTCCGGGGCTTAAGACCCGGCCCGGGCGCTCTCCGTGGCCCCAGGCCGCCGCGGGGCCGGGCTTCCCCCAACCCGACACCGGGCCGGGCTTAGGCGCGAAGCGCAGCAGCAGCGCCCGACCCAGCTGCAGGCCTCGGCCCAGCGCCTGTCGCACCGCCATGGTGGCGCGGTGACCCGATTCAGCTGCCACCGCCACAAACGTACGCGAAGCGGAGGACAACAACAAACTTCGGGGGCGGCGCCTGTGCGCAAGCGCGGGGGGCGGTCCCCAGCAGTTCTCCTGCGCAGCTCGCGGGGGCGCAATCTGCTCTTCTCCGCATCCCTTGGTCCAGCCTGTTTGCACTTTGAACCCAGGTTGAGGGGTTGCCAACAACTTCACTGGTCCTGGTTAAGATGAGAAGTTGTGCCAGGAAACTAATATTTGTTATCAGTCACCGATCCAGGCCCTTTACACCTATTAGCTGGTTTAACTGCCCCCCCCCATGATAATGAGTGCCAATTTTGTAGATAAGAGAGTGCGGTGTTTCCAGATTGCTTGCAGGTATTAGAGCTGAGGCTGAAGTTCACACTGCACTGGCTATTGAGGACCTTGACTCTTCTCCCCCACCCCAAGTGCTAGGTTGAAAGTTCCAGGTCTTAGATCTTGGAGGGAAATCTTGACCAAAGGCCATAATTTATGCATCAGTGGGTACAGGAGCTGAGGTCTGAGATATTGGAAGACTTAACCAGAAGCCGCACAGATGCTAAATAAATCCCTATTACTTAAACTTCTTGATCGGAATGGCTAGCTGATAATAAGGATATTAATCAGATTATTATTTTTACTTATTTTATTATATTCGAGACAAGACCTGGCATAACCCTGGTTGGCCTGGAATTCTTTCTGTAGACTAGGCTGGCCTACTGGAGTGTGGGGTTTACAGGTTTATGCCACTACATCAGGCTGAATTTTTTTTTTTCCTTGTCTCTGGTTTAAACATAAGTGTGTGTGTGTGTATAAAATCGCATAATCCCAAATACTGGTCATCCAATGTAATTTTAATTTTTTTAAACCTATTTTTAATGATGGTTCTTAAATGCTTTAACTTCCCTTTTAGTGCACTGCCCACCAGAGGCAGTGGGGAAAAAGGGTGGGCAGGAGGGGAAGTGGACCTGTTTAGAAAGGTTCTTTGGAGCAATTCCCATCTGTGTTGTCTGGAAATCGGCAGTTCAGTTCACAGGTCAGCAGCGGCAGCTTGATCCACTTGCACACACCTCACAGATACATACACCAGCAGTCCAGTTCGGTAGAGTCAGGATAGCAAACTTGAATCAGCAACGGTGGCACTACCTATCAGAGATAGCCCAGGCCTCAGCCCCAGCACTAGTCAGCAAGAGGGACTAGGAGGGGACTCCAGGAGTTCTCGGCTGTGCCTTTCTCAGAGAAGCGAAGACTAGGGACCAACAAGTGTTGCACAGCTAGCTCTATAAGCTAGCTCAGCCTCTGTCAATGGAGCTCTTGTCTGTGAAGTACTATTTATATGCCTTTGAAACATCACATGTCTGCCATGTGTCTGTCTCAGCTGACATCACTCTGCCAATCATCCGGAGTCCCAGGAAGCTGCAAGAAACTGCAGCACACCGCCAGAAGTTTTTTGGTGTGTTTCTCCCTATGGAGTCCCGACAAATGGAGTTCAACTACGAAATGTAAAGCGAACCAATACGTGCGTGTCATTAGCAAAGAATCCTTCATCACGTGTCCTTTCACGTGCTTGCTTTAGGAGAACATCCTCTCTCCTGTGTCTGCTTCAGTGAAACGTTCCTTCACGAGTCTGCCTTAGCCTTTCACCTGTGTCCACTTCAGGGAAATGTTTCTTCGGTGTTTGCCCCAGCAAAACAGCATCCAACACAACCGACTTTCCAAAGAACCCCTAAGTTTCCCCTTCAGTCAGCTTCACTGATCATCAGCAGATAGCCATTATATATTTCCTCCTAAACGCTCTTATCTCCTGCTCTATCCCTGTGTGTGAAGCATTCTTGGAGTGTGAGAAGAGACAGCTGCCAAAGACAGCGGTGACTATGACATTATTTTAACTTTTTTTGAAACATAGTTTCATTATGTAGTCTGGCCTGGAACTTGCTATGTAGAGCAGAGTGGCCTTGAACCCACAAAGATACAACTGCATCTCTCTGCCTTCGGAGTGCTGGAATTAACAGGCGTGTGCCACCACACCAAGCAGAACTTGAGGGATTCAGTTTTTTTCTTCTACCATATGGGTAATCTTTTTCCTTTTTCTATTGATGCTGGGAATTGAAGCCCAGCCTCTAACACTGAGCCATAACCCCAACCTCTTTCAATATAGGTTTTTTGTTTTTTTTAAATAGAGTCTTGCTCCGTAGCTCTGGCTGGTCTGGAGCTCACTATACAGCAGGCTGGCCCCAAACTCAGAGAGGTCCACCTGCCTCTGCCTACTGAGTGCTGGAATTAAAGGTATGCACCGCCACCATCGCTCTTAAACAAACGAAAAAACCCCAAGAAGTTGGAGAGATGGCTTAGCCATTTAGAGCATTGGCTGCTCTTCCAGAGGACCCAGGTTCTACAACTCCAGAAGATCCGCCGGGCGGTGGTGGCGCACGCCTTTAATCCCAGCACTCGGGAGGCAGAGGCAGGCGAATTTCTGAGTTCAAGGCCAGCCTGGTCTACACAGTGAGTTCCAGGACAGCCAGGGCTACACAGAGAAACCCTGTCTCGAAAAAAAAAAAAAAAATGATTCAGAGTACTGGACATAGCAGCCCACAGCCTGGTCTACATAGAAAGTTCCAGGCCAGCCAGGGCTGCATAGTGAGACTTTTTAAAATGCCTTAAATGTCATTCCACAGAGTGTAAAACTGAGACACCCACGGGAATGAGGGGCATGTAACCACATGCACAGCATTTTATATTCACAGGAAGGAGTAAAGGCAATAAGAGGGCAGATGTTACCCATTTACATACTGTGCAAAGGCAGCGAGGGAGACAGAGGTCTAGTGTCAAGGGTCAGGACCCTGGGGTCTCTTGGGTAGGCAGTTACCAGAGGAACGAGAAGGGTCTTTTGGATGCTTGTGACTTCATTCATGATCGAATGTTCATTTGATAAATTCATTTTACTCACCAGGCAGTGGTGGCGCAGGCCTTTAATCCCACCACTCAGGAGGCAGAGGCAGGCAGTTCTCTGAGTCTGAGGCCAGCTTGTCTACAGGGAGAGTTCCAGGACAGCCAGGGCTACATAGAGAAACCCTGTCTCAACAAGAATTCGTTTCACTCACTGTACACTTGGAGATGTACAGTGCAATTTTCTGTCCTTCTGTCCTACCCAGCAGCATGCTTTACCACTGAATCCTAGACCCCTGGGTCTATCTTTCTTTCTTTCTTTCTTTCTTTCTTTCTTTCTTTCTTTCTTTCTTTCTTTCTTTTTTTTTTTTTTTCCTTTCGGGGTTTCTCCGTGTAGCCCTGGCTGTCCCGGACCATCTCTGTAGACTGGCTGGCCTCAATCACAAAGATTTGTCTGTCTCTGTGTGGGATTAAAGCACGCACCACCACTGCCTATCCTGAGTATAATATTTCAATGAACATTTTGTATTCTGAGACAGGGGCTCATGTAGCCCAAGCCAACCTGGAGCTCCTTACCTAGCTGAGGATGAACTTCGACCTCAAGATCCCCCTGCCCCCCATCCCAGTGCTGGGATTATGTATGCTCTGCCACACCCAGTCTCAGGATACAAGGCTGGGGATTTAATCCAAGGTTTCATTTGTGGTAGCTTAGCTGTCTACCCGCTAAGCTCCGTCCCCAGCAGGATGTGTTCTCTAATCTCCTGTAACAAAATCCTTTAACGTGAGGCTTGTGATGAGGACATTGTTTGGATCTGGAGCGCAGGAGTGAGTTTGCTATAAGCCCCGGGATTTGTTCCCCTAAACCACAGACAGTCTCACTAGACTGTGATACATTACCAGCCTGCTGGAACTGAAATCTCCAGACTGATGTTAATTAACCCGCTGCTGTAAATTGGATGTGTTCACGACTTTTTCTGTAGAAGAGGCTTAGTTGCTTCTGACAGGTCTGAGCCGAGCTCAGCATGAAGCCTGATTCCTGGGCAGACATCTTATAGAAAGGGCAGGCAAGTGATGTCGGCACACAGAAGCTTCTGGCAGGGTCGGAGGGCCTCTGTGCTCTCCTCCTGTCATCTGACAGGGGTCTAGGAGATAGCTCTCTTTCCATCCCTTCCCACCCCTCTTTGATTTTTCTTTTTTTAATTTATGAGGAGGTATGTGTTCCTGTGTGCACATATGTGCACGTAGAGACCAGATGTCAACATCAGGTGTCTTCCTCTGTTTCTGCCCGTATTTATTTACTTATTCATTTATTTTTGAGACATGGTTCCTCACCGAACTGACGTACACCCATTTGCCTGGAGTGACTGGCCAGTGAGCTCTGGGGATCTGCCTGTCTCTACCCCATCACTACCAGTGCTGGGTTTACAGACTGTTCCTACCCCACCACTCCCAGTGCTGGGCTTACAGACTGTCCCTACCCCACCACTCCCAGTGCTGGGCTTACAGACTGTCCCTACCCCACCACTCCCAATGCTGGGCTTACAGACTGTCTCTACCCCACCACTCCCAATGCTGGGCTTACAGACTGTCCCTACCCCACCACTCCCAATGCTGGACTTACAGACTGTCTCTACCCCACCACTCCCAATGCTGGGCTTACAGACTGTCCCTACCCCACCACTTTCAGTGCTGGGCTTACAGACATCCACTGCTGCACCCAGTTTTATGTGGGCTTTGGGGATTTGAACTCACATCCTCATGCTTGTGTAGCAAATACTTCACTGAAGAAACCGTCTCCCCAGTCCCCATCTGTCCTATAAGGGAAACCTCTCTGTGACTGTCTCAGAGGGCAGATAGTTCCCCTACACTGTCTCTCAGCTTGGCACTAGTTGTCAGGAAGGTCAAAGTGGGGACATGGGATGTGGCCACCTGCTGAGAATCCCATATACACTGCAGGTTTACTATTCTATACGAAAGAACCTTTCATCCCCAGCACATTAAATAGCAGTCAGGTTCCAGATAAGCTTTGATCTGCTCAGAAGCAAGAATGAAAGGACAGAAGGGGTGCGGGGTGGGGGGCACAGGACCATGTCTGCTCTATTTCCCTGCCATGGGCATCCTGTCTCTGCACAGTCCTCTCTCTCTGTGCACACAAGACATCAAAGTTTTGGCCAAGTACATAATATTCCTAAGAAGCATCGTTTAACCTTCTCCCAAAGGGCGTGAGGAGAAAAGCTGATGCTGATGTGACTGAAAAAGGCGAGAGTTGGGAAAAGAGCCTCTGAGTGCGTTTGTCCTTCCTTTCTGGGCAGCGTCCCTTGGCACAGGCTCATCAGCTCATTGCTCTGTCTCCTCCTGGCAGAGATGGACACATTTTCCCAAAGCAGCAATGTCCTCCAACCACAGACCATTTCAGAAATGCTATCTGTGAATGCCAGCAGGGGTGAAGTGGGGCTGGCAGCTACAACTCTTGACGGGGGCTGAGGCCAGACTCCTTGACTGGAGGTCTTAGAGGTTACCACCAGAACACAGGGGACAGAGAACGCCATTTCAATGGGATAAAGGAAGCATCACTGTGGTGCCTGGGCCAAGAGGAACGAAAACACGACGGACAGTGGAACGGAGCCATCACGTGGAGACATTGGGTTAGCCATGTGTGGCTTGTGCTTTTCAGTTCCTGCTGCTCTGTAGTGACAACTCACAGAGAAAACACAGCTGTGCTATCTACTGCCAAGTCCCCCCCTCCCAGGCTCTTGGTCCCAGCTTAGTGGCCTTAGGACAATGTCCAAGCTCCTTGGCCGGGCACAGACCATTCTTCACTATTCATCCCAGCATCTCTCTGTCCCGTCCGTCCCTTTGGAGCCCGGCAATATGGGGGTCACTTGCCATAGTCCCAGTCCCTCACTCATCCCAATGGTCTGACCTAACTTTCCAAGCCTCCATTCATACTGAAGGTCCAGAAAGCCTTCCCTGGCTTTTTTTTTTTTAGAATGGACTAGAAGCTCTTCCTCTTTCCCTGTGTAGCAGATGAGTTCTTTCAAAATGGGGGCTGTAGTGTTTGAATCTAGCTTCCCCAGCACTTAACACAAAGCCTTCTGGGTTCCCAGTCCTTGTCTGAAAGTCTTCTGGGAATGTCAACCTTCCAGTAGCCTTTCTCCACTAAACCAAGAAAAAGTGGCATCTATCTCTTGTCTCAAGTCTCCCCAAGCTGAACCTCCAGCCCAGAGGTGATGACATCGTACTTTTATGATAATTATCCATGTCTCCTACATCTCTGATGCTGCTTCTCAACCCTTTTTTTTTTTTCTTGAAACAGTTTCAACCAAGGCAACTCTTATAAGGACAACATTTCATTGGGGCTGGCTTACAGGGTCAGAGGTTTCAGTCCATTATCATCCAGGCAGGAGCATGGCAGCTTCCAGGCAGGCGTGGTGCAGGAGGAGCTGAGAGTTCTACATCTTCAGCTAGTGGAAGACTGACTTCCAGGCAGCTAGGATGAGGGTCTTAAAGCCCACACCCACAGCGACACACCTACCCCAACAAGGCCACACTCCAAATGGTGCCACACCCTGGGTCAAGCATATACAAACCATCACATAGGTAATGCTCTACTGACAAGCCACACCCATATCCCTGCAACTCTTGATTTAGAAGAGGGAGCTGTTTCAGGTAAAAAGGTGGCCTTGCCCTAGTCTCCCTGTCTTGGATCTGAAGGTGTCCTTGGGAGTCAGGTCAGACTCCAGCACATGCTCGCTTCTTCTGACCCTCCTGCCATCATCAATATTCTATTCTTGTCTTCTTTGCTTTTCCTTACCCACACCCATCTTCGACACCTGTATTTTTAGAATGCCTGGGACCTGATATTTATGGCTCTGTGTGAGCACAAAAGGCAGGGACTCCATCTCAGGGACGCGCTTCTGGAATAGAACTCGTGGAAAGCGGTTGGATGTGTGATTAATCCTCACTGCCAACTTGGCTGGGTTTAGAAGCACCTAGGAGACAGGTGAAGCTCACCTCTAGGTGTCTGTGAAAGTGTGTCCAGAGAGGATGGAGGGAAAAAAAGACTCACCTTGAACTCGAGTGACACCTTGGGCTCGGAGCTTGGCAGCAAGGGGAAAGCCGGCCGAGCAGGAGGAGCTCAGCCTGTCTCCGCTTCCTGATCACCACAATGTGACCGGCTCAGCTTCACTAGGTCCTCCTCGGCAGAGTGCTCCACCTCTGAGATCAGGAGCTAACACATCCGTTCTCCTTTAGGTTGTCACTAGGCGTATCTATCGCAGTGGCTTGAAAGGATACAGTACGTGGCCCACAGAGAGAGTCTGCTGTCTGTGCTGCTCAGCTCCTCTTGCTTATTCTGAGAGAACCCAGCTGCTATGTTCTGGACTGCCCTGTCAGAGCAAGGAACCTGGTCCCACAGCAGCTGGTTGTGAGGAACCAACTCCTGTCATCAGCTATGTACATCAGCGTTGCAGAAGACCTACCCCAGTCAGCTTTTCATTTGAGATGGTATCCCAGGCTCTTGCCTTCTCTGAAGCCTTTCAAGAGGATCCTGACCCAGAGATGGAGACGATATATGCCTGCCATCCCGAGTCTCTACATTGAAGAGTGATTTTCATGGAGTGGTAGGGAACTAATACTTACAGAGCTTTGAAATCTCACACGCTCGATGCGTGCTCCACCACTGAGTTATGTCCCCAGCCCTTAAAACAAACAAACAAACAAACAAAAACAAACAAACAAACAAACAAAAAACAGAAAAGAAAAGAAAAAAAGAAACTTTTTTTGAGACAGAATTTCTCCATGTAACAGACCTGTGGCTATCCTGGAACTCACTCTGTAGACCAGGCTGGCCTCGAACTCACAGAGATCTACCTGCCTCAATACTTCTTATATATTTATTTTGATCTCTGTACATATGTGTGTCCCTGTGTGACATTACGTGCATCACATGTGTGTAGATGCCTGTGTAGACCAGGAAAGAGTGTAGGATCCCCTGAATCTGGAGTTAGAGGCAATTGTGAGCCGCCTAATGTAGGCTCTGGGAACTGAACCCCGGTCCTCTCCAAGAGCAGTAAATGTTAAATGCTCTTAACCACTGAGTCAACTCTTTAGCCTCAACCTTTGGTTTTTAGACGGGGGCTTGCTAAATTGCCCAGGCTGGCTCTCAATCACAAGAAATCTAGACTGGCCTTGAACTCACATTCCTCCTACCTTCATCTCCAAGTAGCTGAGATTCCAGGCCTACACAACTACGCCCAGCTACTTGTTCATGAACAGTGGCTTTCATCTGAGACACAGGCGCCGTGTACCGCTAAAGTCTGACCTCCAATGTCTGTCTTTGTGGTTGTGACCTTGTTTTTGCCCAGAGGAAGTCCTCGAGCATCAGGGGACTGAAGGAGGTGGCGGCAGCAGCTGGCAGGAGCAGAGAAGGCGCCCATGCTTCTATTTATTTCCATCGGAATCTGGGCCTGCGCCTTAGGGCTCTGATGACACAGACATCCTGAACAACAGGGCATGTGGGGCTCTGAAACTCCACTTGTCAGCTTGTGTGCTGCACAGCCAGCTGCCAAGTAGAAATGCTTTGGTTTTAACAGCCCAACCTCTCTTGGACCAGTAACAGCTCTTCCTAGGGCATACTGTTTAGCTAATTTCGAGAAGCTCCCGTGGAGTAATGTCTGCCTCTGCCTGCTTTCATGAAGTGCCTTGTGTGTGTGTGTGTGTGTGTGTGTTTTTTTTTTTTTTTGACCCTCCCCAGACCTCCAGTGCTTCATGGGAAAATTTTTTGTATGCTTCTAGTTGGAAGACCTGTCTTGACCCTTCTTAACCCATGGCTGAAATATGCCCCCCATCTTCTCTGGGGAGCTCTATGCCATCTGTTCCCTGACGTTGCCTTTCTCTGGGCTGACATGAGATACCGTAATCTTAACTCTCACTTTCCCTGCAAAAGTCTGTGAAAACAGGGACTCATTTCCCCCATGTGCCCCAGCATTTGCACAGAGCTGTTAATATAGTTAAAGGAATCAGGGGCCAACAGTTAATGTATGTATATACTGTGGAGAGCTCTTGGTGCCACTTGAAGGATATAGGCAAGAATATTTGACATTGGGCTAGGCCAAGGAAGAAGGCTCAAGATAAATACAGTTGAGGAATGTGTTCTTTGTATCTTGATCATTTTGACGAATCCCTACGAACAGTGACCCCAGGACTTTGTTTATCGCCTTGTTTGCCCCTTGACCTACAACTGACCCTGTTCTTTGCATGTTCTTAGAACGGTATAAAAGCAGACTGGGAAAAAAATGAACTTGCTTCAGCACTTGCTGGAGTCATACTATGATGTTGTCTAATTGTCTTTTCTTTCTTGAATTCTCCCTCCCTCCCTCAAGACCCTGTTGACCGACTGAGTGGGCTTGGTTAATATACCTAGCATACACAAAACCCTGGCACCCCATAAAACTGAGCACCATAGTGTATGCTTGGAGTCACAGCACTGGGAGAGGCAAGGGGACTAAATGTTCAAGGTCATCTTCGACTACACAGTGAGTCTGAGTCCAGACTGAGCTACATGAGACCCTATCAGAGAAAGAGGGAGAGAGAGAGAGAGAGAGAGAGAGAGAGAGAGAGAGAGAGAGAGAGAGAATGAATGAAATTGTTTGAAAGACTATTCCCTGATTGTAAGAGTCATCCTCAGAGGACCAAAATCTTGCCCCTTTGGTTAAGGCAAACAGTTGGCCTTTACTGACATCTTACTGAGGACCTAACACTGGGCTGTTATTTGACATTTAACAAGTCCTTACTCTGTTGCCCAGGCTGGTCTTGAACTTACTATGACTCTTCTGCCTCAGCCTCCCAAGTGCCGGGGTATCCTAATTAGTTTTGTTTGGTGAGACAGGGTCTCTCTATGCAGCTCTGGAAGTCCTGGTCGAATTCACAGATATCTACCTGCCTCTGCTTTCCTAGAGCTAAGACTATAGGTGTGTGCCACCAGGTAGTTTTTGTCACCTTGACACAAGCTGGAATCATCTGGGAAGAGAAACCTTAAATGAGAAAGTGCCTCATGTTGCATGTAGCTTTTGCTACCCCACCTTAATGTTCTGGGTATGGGCCACACTAGCAGCCCGCACCCAGAGATATTGGATCCTTGGGTGAAAAACACAGACACAGACACACAGACACAGACACACAGACACACAGACACACAGACACACAGACACACACACACACACACACACACACACACACACACACACATGTGCGCGGTTCCAACCTGCCTTATTGACTCAATTGCTGGGCACCTCCAATCTGCCATGGCTAGTGCGCCCTTCCCAATACTCTTAGCTCAACACCTCTCAACCTGCTCTAGCTTCAGTTGCTCAGTTACCTTTAGTCCCAGCTCAACATCCCAACCTCCCACCTGGAGAAGTGGCTGTGGATGCTCCACCCACGATCTCACATGGCTGGTTAGCTTTTCTCCCTCTGAAGCATGGCAAAAACTCCTTTCTTCTCTCGCCTGTGTCTGCTCGCTTGCCTGCCACCTGCCGGGACCCGGAAGTCCCACCTATCCTTCTGCCCAGCAATTGACCCATGGCATCTTTACTGATAGATCAAGAACCAATAGGGGAACAGGACCTTAGCATCAGAACCGCCCCTCCAGGCTCTATCTGATTCATCGTGACCAAGGCAACTCTTATAAAGGACCACATCTAATTGGGACTGGCTTACAGGTTTAGAGGTTTAGTCCATTTATTGTCATGGCAGGAAGCATGGCAGTATGCAGGCAGGCATGGTACCGGAGAAGCCGGTTCTATATCTTGACCCACAGGCAGCAAGGAAAGACCATGTCACAATGGGTGTAGCTTGAGCATAGGAGACCTCAAAGCCCATCCCCACAGTGGCACACTTCCTCAACAAGGCCACACCTATTCCAACAAGGCCACATCTCCTAATAGTGCCATTCCCAATGGGCCAAGAATTCAAACACATGAGTCTATGGGGACCAAACCTATTCAAACCACCACAGCAAGTCTACAGGGTGTTTATTGATTAATGATCGTTGTGGCAGGACCAGCATTGGGGAACAAGCTTTCCTCCATGATCTCTGCTTCAGTTCCTGCCTCCAGGTTCCTGCCAGAGTGCCTGCCCTGACTTCCCTCAGTGATGGACTGTGATGTGGAAGTGTAAGACGAACTAACCCCCCCCCCCCGCCCTCCCCAAGCTGCTTTTGGTCCTGGTGTTCTATCAGAGCAGTAGAAACCCTAAGACACTGAGATTACAGGAATGCACCACCATATGTGGCTTAAATATGGGGCTTTTAATATTGCATGAAATCATTCTGTGCCTCACAACAGTCCCGTTTACAGATGAGGAGACCAAGTCTCAGAATAAAGAAATATTGCCTCAACCACATGATCTGAACGTTGATTAATTGCAAAGCACAAACTTTCATTGAAACATTATTTTATTTTATTTTTATTTTTTGGTGTGTGTGTGTGTGTGTGTGTGTGTGTGTGTGTGTGCAGCTGTGCTTGTGTCACAGTGTGCATGTGGTGGTCAGAGAACAAGTTGCATGGAATTGGTTCTCTCCATGCAGATGTTGGGGACCAAACTCAGGTCACCAGGCTTGGTGGCAAGTGCCTTTACCCACTGAGCCATCTTGCCAGTCCTAAAGTAGAGAATCTTTCTTTCTTTTTTTTCTTTTCTTTTTCTTTTCTTTTTTTCTTTCTTTCTTTCTTTCTTTCTTTCTTTCTTTCTTTTTTTTTTTTTTTTTTTTTTGAGACAGGGTTTCTCTGTGTAGCCCTGGCTGTCCTGGAACTCACTCTGTAGACCAGGCTGGCCTCGAACTCAGAAATCCGCCCGCCCCTGCCTTCTGAGTGCTGGGATCAAAGGGGTGCGCCACCACTGCCCGGCTGAATCTTTCTTTTTTTAAAGATAGGGTTTCTCTGTGTGGCCCTGGCTGTCCTGGAACTCACTCTGTAGACCAGGTTGGCCTGGAACTCAGAGATCTGCCTGCTTCTGCCTCCTAAGTGCTGAGATCAAAGGTGTATACCACGATCAACTAGTTAACTATTTTTCTCCGAAGAACAGAAAGTACAGACGTTTAAACATTATGCAAACTATCTTTTGTGGTTCTGTGTTTTGAAGTGTTGGAATACTGAGACGCAGCTTGGGTAGGTGAAACACAGAGACGCTAGGTTCCTTTCCTTTCTTGCTGCTGGGGTGCCGGGCTTGTGGGACAACAACATGCTGTTCAGGGGAGGCAAAGCGCAGCTTAGGCTAGTGGCCCCAACCCGTATTTCTCCAGGTGAGAAATGGAGCAGGCTGGGACAGAGGCTGTGGTTCTCAGTCTTCTGTGCACCCAGATGCCACTGGGAACCTCAAAGAGAACTGGGTTCACATCCTCTTGTGTACCCAGACTCCAGTGAGGACCACGAGGAGTTGAGAAGAGAGGTGGGGAATGAGATGACCCCGGGATGGGGGGGAATCCAGCTTAGTTCAGGGTGAGTGCCAGGAGTGCAGAGAGCTCCTCTTGCACTCGCGTGTGTGTGCACACGCGTGCTGGCACGCACGCGCGCGCGCGACACACACACACACACACACACACACACACACACACACACACACACACACAGCAGTCCTTGATGAAGGAGACAATCCTTGCTTGTCCAAACTGTTTATTCATAGTGAGGAAGCTTATTGGCTAAACCTTTGGGGCTCATCTTCTCATTAGCATGGAGAACTCTGGGTTTCTGTGCTACGTGACCAGTTGCCGTGGTCCTCTTAGTGGGGCGTTATGGTCACGTGTTCCAGGCCAGGAACCTGGTCAGGAGTAGATATAAATACCCATCGTTCTCAATAATGAGAATTGCCGGATTCCTGAATCTGCTCCACCTTACCAGTTCTGTCTGGTGGCCCAGTTTCACTTGCCCCAGAATATATAGCTTTTGTTGATTTAATAATTAAGAGTTAAAAACACAAAGATGTAAAAAACAACAAAACAAGTCGGGCAGTGGTGGCGCACGCGTTTAATCCCAGCACTTGGGAGGCAGAGGCAGGTGGATTTCTGAGTTCGAGGCCAGCCTGGTCTATAGAGTGAGTTCCAGGAAGCCAGGGCTACACAGAGAAACCTTGTCTCACAAAACGACAACAACAAAAAACCAATCATTTATATCCCCAGAAAGCAGGACTTAGCTGATGTTGACATTTTTGCTTATTTTCCTTCAGGTGCCTCTTTTCAAACGTCTCCCCTCCCTTTGGGACCATGCTGAAGAGTCCCTGAGGCTCCCAAGCACTTTTGTGTTTTGTTCTGCTTTACAGAAAGAACCTAGGGCTTTTGCATGGGCCAGGCAAGTGCTCTCACGATCTCCAGCCTCAACGTTTTTAACCACAGGCAGGATGGAACTCTGCATTTTACAGCCACTTTGGGATAGTTTTGTGCGCTCTCTCTCTCTCTCTCTCTCTCTCTAGTTCTCCTACTGAAAGCACTCAGAATCAGAGTCCACTCACATCCGGCTCTGCCACCTGCGAGCTGTCTGACCTTGGGCAAGTGATTTAACCTCTCTGATCTTTGATGTGTTTACTGATAAAAATGAAAGCAAAACCACTTACAAGTTTGCTAAGTGAGGCTGCAGCAGACTTCAAAAACCTCGCAGAGTGCACAGCTTCCAGGTCACTGTGGGGTCAAGGGACCTTGACTTTTCTTTTTTGTTGAGACAAGGTCTCAATATATCACCCTGGGTGGCTTGTAACTCCCTATGTAAACCCAGCTGACCTCCATCGCACAGAGATCTGCCTGCCTCTGCCTCCTGAGTGCTGGGATCAGAGGTGTGCGCTACCATACCTGGTGGGACTGGAGTCTCTGCTGAGCTCTGCCGTGGCTGGAGGGCAAGCTCTCTGCTGTTCTGCTCTATCATCTAAAAGCAGAGATGGCACCCAGCTCCCAGAACCACTGAGCACCACAAACCAACAACACAAAAGCATGGGACACTTAGCAGGTCCTGAGGGCAAGCCTTTCTACCTCACCCACACTTCCCGTCACACTGGGCAGTCAATCACAGCTGTGGCAGAGGGTGGCGCCAGGACTCAGGTCTCTACTGGGTCCAACCCACTCTCTAGCAATGGTGAGTCAGTCAGCTTTCTGTCCTGTAACAAAGACCTGTGAGAATCAACTCAAGAGGAGGAAAGGTTCACTTGGGCTCACGGTTTTGGAGGGTCTGGTCTGAGGCTCCATTGACGTTGAGCCTCTGGCGGTTGAGGCAAACATCACTGTGTGAGTGATCAGCTCACCTCATAGCTGGGAAGTGAGGAAGAGCAGGCAGAAGCCTGGAGCCCCCGTACCCTTCAGGGACACATCCGCAGTGACCTAGCTTCCTCCCACTCGGTCCGTGAACCTTGGTGGCACATCCCATATCCTTGCTATAGCAAATGGGCTCCTGTAATCAAACCCTGCCTATGGGCCTCCCGTCCAAGAACGCAGGGGCAAGGAGCTTTGGACCTTAGATGCCACCCTGGGAAGCACCCACATCCTCTGCCAGAAGAAAGCAGCTAATACTGCCCCACAAGAAGAACCACCCGGGCCGGGCAGTGGTGGCACACACCTTTAATCCCAGCATTTGGGAGGCAGAGGCAGGTGGATTTCTGAGTTCGAGGCCAGCCTGGTCTACAGAGTGAGTTCCAGGACGGCCAAGGCTACACAGAGAAACCCTGTCTCGAAAAACCAAAACAAAAAACAAAAAACTGTACACACGGATTAGGAACAAAACACATTCTTCTGAATCAGGACATCCTGTGGTGTTTATAATCTGAAAAGTCACACGACAGAGCCTTGGAAGGCTGGTAGGAAGACAGACCAGGCCCGGAATGCCAGGGCCTTCGGGAAAGGAAGGAGAGAAGTGCTTCCCCAGGAGGATGCTGGCTTTGGTCCAGGTGAGTGGGGCCTTCCATCACTCTAGGGGAGGCTGTGATGTGTGAATCAAGGTCCCACCATTTGGGACCCATGTAGCAAGTGTCTCCAAGGCCCAGCCAGAGACAGCATCATTATGAAGTCTTCCAAGAGCTGTTCCTTAGGTAGGGCTCATACATTCAGCAGGTATTCTATTCTCCAGCCTTCAGTGAATCTTCTGCAGGTCTTCAGGCCCAAACGAGGATGGCAGCAGCTCCTGGACCGTCCTGACTACAAATGTGCCATCCGGCTTGGTCATGTACACGGCCCAGTCGGTGCCAAACTGGAAAAGAGAGCAAAGTTGTGTGAGGGAGGCCGTGGGACTGACGGGGAAGGAAGGCATGGGTTCGAATCTGATTCTACTATTTTCTTTGTGTCCCGGTTTCCCTTACCTGTCAAATGGGAGTAACAATAATTGTACCTGGCTCACAGAGCCTGAGAGAGGGCTCAGTGGAAAGGCACTGACCAAGCACAGGGCACCGCCTGTCGTCAATGGGCCATGAGCATTCCCTTGGAGGATGCCTCCAGGAGCTTTGTAAAAATAATACCTTCTCTCCGTTTTCATGTATGCGTGGTATACACGTGTGTGTGTGTGTGCATGTGTGTGGGCACATATGGGTAAACTTGCACGTGGAAGCCCAGGGGTTGGGTCTCGAATCATCCTCTATGGCTCTTCCGCCTTGTTCACCCAGGCAGCGTCTCTCCATCAAACCCAGAGCTCGGTCGTATGGCTGGCCCAGCCAGCCAGTTTGCTCTGGGGACCCCGTCTCTGCCTTCCAAGACGGGAAATGCAGGCATCTGCCTAGACCACCTGGCATACGCGGGTTTCTAGGGATCCAAACACTGGTCCTCAAGGATTAGACATCCAAGAGCTTAATCATTGAACCATCTTTCTAGCACCTGTTGAAATATCTGTGCCCTGGGCTGGAGGAATGGCTCAGTGATCGGGAGCACTCAGTACTCTCACAGAGGAGTCTGATTTCCAACCCCTACACTGGGAAGCTCATGATTTCCGGTAACTCCAGCTCCAAGAAGATCTGATGCTCTGGTTTTTATGGGCAACTGTGTTTAAAATGCACATCTCGGCATAGATGTAATTAAAAATTAAATCTTTTTAAAAAGTCTATGCCCCAGAGCTAGGCTTCCTTCTGCAATGACAAATGGCAGCCAACTCTGCTGCTCCCTACAGGTCCCCCTTTGTACCTCCAAGAAGGAATCCTTGTCTTTTTCAGGACACTCAACACAGTCTGCATTATAGCATTATCTCCCCCTGGAGGTGGTGGCTGTCATTATTTCACTATTGAAGAAAACAGAGACTCAGTGGTATCAATCAGTTCTGGTGGTTTGAAAGAGATGGAATTCTTGGTCTCTAGTTGGTAAGCCCGTTTGAGGGAGGCTTGGGGAATGTGGGCTTGCCGGGGGAAGTGCCACCAGAAGCAGGTTTCAAGATTTCCTAATCCGTGGTTTCCAGTGCACTCACTGTTTCCTGCTGACTGTTCCAGATGTGAGCTTCCAGCTTCCAGCTCCGGCCAGCACATCTCTCATCTGCTGTCCCTGTATTATGAACCCCAACCCTCTGGAACCATAAGCCCCCAATAAACTTCAATTGCTTTGGTTGTGGTTTGGTCGTGGTGTCTCATCACAGCAGTAGGAAGGTAACTAATACATCAGCATGTCTCCAGAACTTTCTTTTACACCCCATCTGGGTCCTCTGGGGCTTGACCTGACCCCATCTGGGTCTTCTTGGGCTCAATGTCTTCATCTATGACATGTTTTAGTGATAGCAGCCTTCTCCTATCCACCAGCGAGATGGGTAGGTGGGGAGTTAAGTCAGGGATAGAGAAGAAGTCAATAGACCCAGCTTCTTCCTGGCAGGCATGTGAGATTCACAGACCCTGGCACCTAGTAGGTGCCCAGTTCACAGAGGCCGTGGCATCGTGACTGATGTGTGGGCTGCCAGCTGAGGCTGGTCCACGGCCTCCTGTTCTTCCATGTGTCTGTCTGAAACACTGAGCTGTTAGCAGACACTATCAGTCTTTGGGAGTTTCCAGAATTAAGGTTTCAAGGGAGGGAATTTTTGTGCCCAGAAATCTGTGCCTGAGGGGGAAGGGGTGAGCTTGGTGTAGGCAGGTTTAGATGCCAGGTCCCTGGTTCCCAGGCCTCACCGCTCACTGTTCACATTGTGCTTTTGTGTTTCCTTCTCCCCTGCAGCTTTTTTATTTGCTCTTTCTCCTTTGCCAGTGTCTAAAATAGCCATAAACAAGTGGATCAAGTCGGGGCCCTGGGAGTCAGAGACTTGACTGGTACTTGTTGGTGGCTCCCTTAGGCTCGGTCATCATGCCAACAGCTGTGCGCCCCACCCCCACCCCCACTCCCACCCCCACCCTCACTCTGGTGCTGAGGTAAAATTCACTGTGGGAATTAAATGCCTCTGGGGTGGCTTTTCCATCTTGACTTGGGAGATGGACTCCGAATTGCCCAGCTGGGAAGCAGAAAACAAACAAGCCAAGATGCCCTGTCTGGCAACACCCATTCCAAAGCGTGGCCCAGGGTATGGATACAGGACACATAGACAATGAGGGAGTCTGGAGTCAGTCTTGGCTGCTTGACAGCCGGTCCTCAGGGGCTTCTCAGTCTCCTTTGACACTTCTGAAGATAGGAACGATGGTGGCTGCTTCTTGTTCTGAGAATTCTGCCAGGTTCCGAGTATTCTCACAGCAAGCTGCAACTTAAGAGCCGTGCTTGGGACTCTCTGGGTGTGTGGCTTTTATTTTGGGAGACTATAGAAGCCATGAGCTTCCTTGGCATCCTCCTTGTGACATCCCCTAATGCACACGTTAAAATCAAAAGCTCTGGGCTGGGTGTGGTGTCAGGGAGGTAGATTTCTAAGTTCAAGGCCAGCCTGGTCTACAGAGTGAGTTCCAGGATCGTCAGGGCTACACAGAGAAACCCTGTCTGGGAAAACAAACAAACAAACAAACAAACAAACAAACAAACACAACTCCAATCCTGCAAAACAAAAACAAAAGCTAAACTAAAAAACAAAACACCCTCCACTGGGCCTGAATGAGAACCTCTGGTCAGGGCTGGGATGTAGCTCAGAGTGGAGCCTAGCACATGCTGGTTCCCAGATTCCATCCATCCCCAGTACAGCAAAGCCAGCTAGACAGACAGACAGACAGACGGATGGATGGACAGGTGGACAGACAGACAGCCCACCCACACACACCATCCAAACCCACCCTTTCATTTCACAGTTAACAAAAGCAAAGCCCTGCATTGCTACAGTTTATAAAGACTGCCAGGGCCAGCAAGATGGCTCAGCAGGGAAAGGGGCTTGCTACCAAGCCTGATCATCTGAATTCGATCTCTGAAGCCAACACGGCAGAAGGAGACAATGGACTCTCAAAAAAGTTGTACTTTGACCTCCACACGTGCACTGTGGTACCTGCTTGCGCGCGCGCGCGCGCACACGCACACACACACACACAAACACACACTAAAAATAATAAATAAGTAATAACATTTGCTTCATCTCTTTCTTGGCTCCCCCCCCCTTATTTTTCAATTTTGTTGTTTTTGTTTGTTTTGAGGCAGGATCTCCCTGTTTAGCTGCAGCTGTCCTACAACTTGCTACGGAGCCCAGGCTGGCCTCAAACTTGCAGGAAACCTCCCACCAACTCCTGAGTTCTGTGATTACAGGGGCATGCCACTATGCCTGGCTTTTCTCGACTTTCTGAAACAGTAGTAAAATACACACTACACCAGACTTGTCATTTCTGTCATTCTTTTAAGTGCATAACTCAGTTCCCTTTATTCTAGAATAAACATGCTCTCTGTTCTCTGGCTGGTAAGGCCATGTGACCTGGACCCAACCTCTGCCTCTGATCCTATATTTCACTGCTCCTCTACCCACTGCCCTTTGTCTCCCGCCGCTCACACAGTAAACATCTAGGCCAGTGGAAGCTCGCTGGTCCTGCTGTCTAGAACACTCTGTCTCACTGCTTTTCATGATTTATATTTCTACTAGAATGTCACCTTCAAAGAGAGAGCCACCTTGAGGCAGAAGCTGACAAAGCTTTTGCTGGAAAGGCCCAAATAGGACCTATTTCGGGTTTCCCAGGTTGCATGGTCTTCCTGTAACTGCTCAGCCCTGCTACCACAAGGCGGGAGTGGTTGGCGTCAACCCAGCAGGGACTGGGAGTAGCTGTGGCCCCATCAGACTTATCTACAATGAAGAGACATGCTGGGATTGACCTGTGGGCTGGAGTTTATCCTTCTCAGCCCCTTGCCGCCCCTCTGCCCCCTGAATTCTCTTCCTGTATTTTCTCTCAGCTGCTTGAAGCTCATCGAGGGCAAGCCTGGCCTCTCTGGTCCCCAGAGCTGGCTCAGTGCCTGGCATCAACAACAGAGAGTAGCCGTGCAGGTCGATAGAGGGACTCGTTTCCAGGGACTCAGGTGAACCCAGGACGGTCCTGGGGGTCAGCCAACTGAGTATAGAGTTTGGACATTAAGTGTCCACACTGGCAGTCTGGTGTGGCCCCTAAGAGACCTCAGGGATGCTTTCCAGGAAGGACCCAGGCTCTTACCTCTCTCATGACTTGTCTGCAGGCTCCGCAGGGAGAGATGAACTCTTCTTGCAAGTCACTGGGGAAACAAAGATTCAACTGAGAGCCGTCTGTCACATGGCTCTTGGCCGATGGCTGAAATCCACAAACTGAGTCCCTGTCCTGTTGCAAATCTGGTCACATTCCATCTGACAGTTCCAGTTCCCGATTCCCAGAATCACTGTATCCTGGAGGCTGGGAAGGCGACTTGGCTTGGTGGCTGGCCGCACTTCCGAAATCAAAGCCACAGTGGTAACACTACCTCATCAGTGAGCTCATAAATGCTTAAGGGGCACTTAGCTGTCTGTCCCCCATGCTCCAGGAGACAGGAGTGAAGGAGAGCTTGTCTCTGGCCTTCAGAGCATAGCTAGGCCCAGGAGGCATGAAAAAAATTTATTATGTAAATAAAATGCCATAAGAATGCACGGCAAAAGAGTAATAAGCCGGACACTGGAGTGAGACAATGTCTCACACAGAAGGTTGCACCAACTGGTCCCTACAAGAAGAATAGAGTCATGCATTCCCACGGGAGCAGGCATTTAACAAATAGGGAATCAGGATAGGCATTTTATTGGTGAGGTCATAGGTTTGGTGAGGTAAATAACAGGATGGCTATGCTGAAGTCTGTGGGTGTTTTGTGTTTTAGACAAATAAATATGGGGGAGGGGCGTGGATGGAGAGATGGCTCCGTGGTTAAGAGCACGTTCTGCTCTTCCGGGAGAACTGAGCGCCCATACAGTGGTTTACAAACATCTGTAACTCTGGCTCTAAAAGAGCTGAAACCTTCTGCCCTCTGTGGACACACACGCGCACACGCACACGCGCGCACACGCACACGCACACACCATGTATATAAAAATGTTGGTAAAAAGGAAAGAAGGTCTGGAAGGCTCTGGGATGGAAGAATACCATGTATGTATATCAAAGAGAAGGATGGGCTGGCCCCTGGCATCTGAGGGAAACAGAGGAAGCGAGACGCACGCTTCCAGCCAGATCACCTTCAAGAGTTCAGGTTCCTTTGTGCAGCTGTCTGGCTCAGACAGAGGACAGAGGATGATGTCCAGAGAACACAGATTTGGCTGTAGGGGCCTTGGTTGCCGGCTGCTACAATCCCTACCCTTCTGGACCCACAGCTTGGGGACCACACTAAAAGAGCATGGGCTTTTGGCCAACTTCCTGTTTTGCTTACTGTGTGGCTCCTGGTCATCTTAAGTCAGCCAGGATTGTTCCTTTGTCTGTCACACGAGGTTCACACTGTCATCTACTTGGCAGGGTTTCAACAAAATGACATAACATGTCCCAAGGATGTATAAACTTACTTTTGAGACAAAGTCTCATGTAGCCCAGGCTAGCCTCCAACTTGCCACTAGTTGAGGATCATGGCTTTTATCTCCTGAGTTCCTATATTACAGGCATGCAATACCATGCCTGGTTTTATGCAGTGCTGGGCGTGGAAGCCAGAGCTTCATGCTGGGTAGGCATTCTTCCAGCTGAGCTAAATACCAGCCCCGGGTTTTTTTGGGTTTTTTTTGTTTTTTTGTTTTTTCGAGACAGAGTTTCTCTGTATAGCCCTGGCTGTCCTGGAACTCACTCTGTAGACCAGGCTGGCCTCGAACTCAGAAATCCACCTGCCTCTGCCTCACAAGTGCTGGGATTAAAGGTGTGCGCCACCACTGCCCGGCAGCCCCAGGGTTTTTATAAGCCTCAGAGTGCTACAATGTTATTTCCTGGGTTAATTTCCGCACACCTTCCATGTGTGACCTCTGCCATATTTTAATACTTTATTGCATACTGTTTTATTATATGCGGTGTGCTCTATGCTGTTTATAATTAATATTGCTATGCGTTAACAGCAGCATTATGCAGTGTACTCTGTGCCTAGCATGCTAGCTCCCTGCAAAGCATTCTGCAGAGGTTGGCTCATTTCAGATGACTAATATTTATTGAGTACTTACTACATGCCTGGCACTAGGCACTGCCACGGGTGCTGGGGGTACTACAATGAACAAGACACACAAATTCACTGTGGTCAGGTCTTTATAGAATAAAGAAAGGGTCAACTAACCAGCCAGCAATGGACCACGTGGAGGCAGTTAATGATGGGACACAGTGGCCAGGGGCTATTTTTTAGATTCCATGATAACTGATTTATATCTGAGGGTCCAGTCAAAGAATGCTTCTGTTTTACTTTTTTTTTTTTTTTTTTCCCTTCCAGACAGGCTTGCTCTGTGTAGCCTTGGCTTTCCTGGAACTCACTATGTAAACCAGGCTGGTCCCGAACTCACAGAGATCCACCTGCTTCTGCCTCCTGAGTGCTGGGATTAAAGGCATGCTCCATTGTGCCTGGCAAATCAAAAAATGGTTTTGCTCCACAAATAAGTGGGGTTTTCCCTGAGAAGGCTTCCTGCTTCAGAAGAAACCCCGTGGGAACATGAGGGAATGGGGGCCCCTCTGAAGGACACTCTGTGAATCAAGCAAACTAGGCAGTTTCTGGGTGACTTACAGCTTAGCCTGCCTTATCCATTTCTTTCTACCTGTGTTGATCCAGGGCCTGCTCTAAGCCAGGCAGGCATGGAAAAGGAGCAACAGAGACCTCCTAGAATGCTGCTGCCTTCAGGGGCCTCACCACGTGGTAGAGGAACATTGCAGCATGGAAATGCAGTAACGAAAGCAAACTATGGGCAGGACTCCGAAGTGTCACCAAGGGAACTCAGTCTCCCTTCCACAGCCGGTGAGATCCTATGTGATCTTTCCCTGTCATTTCTCTTCTTGAATATGGTGGTCTGAGTCAGGTAGGGGACCAAGTCCGCATCTTACTAGGAAGCTGGATTGAGTCTCAGTTTCAATGAGGAGGAGCCAGCCAACCAGCTCATTTAACCCTCCAACATCCCAAAAGACATGAATCTGTGTTCAGGCTCTTACTACACATGAAAGAAGCAACTTACTCAGGGTCACAGAGCCAATCAGGTACAGAACCGGGATTTGAACTCAGAACCCATGAACTCTGCCTTTGCTTTTCTTTTGGCTTGCAGAAGTAAGAACGATAATGCTACAACTGTGGTTCTCCTTGACGCCACACTGTGTGCTAGGGAGTTCACAGAAGTCAATTCATGAGGCTGGCCGACAGCCCAATCTTGTCCCTCTCATGAACTTTCCAGCTTACAGAGCCAGGTTGAGAGCTGGAATGGATAGGATACTTGACTATAATGCACAGAGACCAAGGGTTTGACCCACAGCACCACCCAAAGTGGGCACAGACCTGCAATCCCAGCACTCAAGAGATGAAGGCAGGAAGATCAGAGTTTCAGGGTCACACACAGCCTTGGCTACTAAGTAAGTTCTAGGCCAGCCTGGCTTACATGAGACCTAGTCAAAAAATAAATAAAATAAAATAGCTAGGCTTAGAGGCTTCTAAGCACCTTAGGTGGACAGTAGTGCAGGCCTCAGTGACCCTGGAGGTGGGACTTTTACCTGCCACTTAACGTACCTTGCAAGAATGAGCAATGACCATCAGACAAGTTGGCTGCCTCTAGACATCTCTCCCATGCTTTCCTGATTCTCCTCCCCGGCTACCCTTTTCCCCTGGAGATCAAGGGTTTCATGTGATTTGTGCAGACCTTGGCTGCACACTGAGGTCACGCTTAGCTTGGTGAGCTAGAAACCTACTGACTCCGAGGACAGAGGCTCGGAGTCCAGTGGGACCCCAGGATCTCACCTGGCTCTGCCAACGCCCACAGCATCTCCATCCTTGTGACCCCAGAGAAGGAACTGGACTGGTCGGCCCTGGTGTGTGCCAAGAAGAGCTGGCTGGCCTTCCTCCTCTGAACCCAAGCTCTCTGTTTAACAAGTCATTAGTGTGCTAATGACCGCATTGCTGGCTGGGGGATACGGTTATGGGCTAAAAATCCAGAGTAGGCCAGTTGGGAGCTAGAAACTGCAGCTGTTTGTGTAAGGAAGTCTGAGGATCGTAGCAAGACCCAATTGGTCATGTTGAAAGGCGAGTGACAGGCAAGCCTTTCATTGGGCAAATGCTAACGGAGTCGGCAGGTCACAGCACCAATCTTCTGGCTTTGACCCCCGCTTCCCCCAGAACATCGTTACTTTCTCGGATCAGCTTTGAAATTGAGTTCTTTCTCCCCACTTCTTCGTAAGTGCAACGCACATCCTGCTCAGTGCTCGTTTGCACAAAATGTTCCCAGCTCAGCCTCATTTATTCTCTGAAAACCTAAGGGAACCAGGACAGCCTTTGGCTCCAGAGAAAGCCTTGAACCGCCATCTCGCTTCCCAAGGGCACACCTGGCCCAGTCACTCCAACATGACCCCCAGGGTACTCAGGATCCCCTGAGAGCCAGACTGGGGTAAAACACGGGGTCTTGGAAAAGCCTCAAGGTCCCTTTCTGTTGCACAGACTATGTCAGGCTGTCTGTAAGCCTTTGCTTCTCTACCAGGCTGCAACTCCATTCACAGGAAGAACAATCTTCTAGGGTCTGTGTCCCACACTGCCAAAGACCAATGCTTGGTTAGTCGGCTCTGCTGGCTGCGTTCACTGAGTCCTGTGTCAATTTCCTTAACCAGTCATTTGCCAAGATTATTTCTCTCCTAGCCAATACAGAAAGGGTATCCAAATGCAACTTACCACAAAAGCCTGAAATTGCTGGGGTCTAAACTAGTAAAGAGTCCATTCACACAGGCTTTGGTCTGGAAGCTACACAGTCTAGGTCCAGGCACCAACAAGACCCCACCACACTCCGGTTGGAGGAAGCCCACGGGAGTCAGAGTGACCACATCTGAGGGACTAGAGAACGTTGACTAGAGATCTAGTCCAACCAGATGCTAGCTGGAGTTGGGTTAGCTTGAACCACAGTCAGTGCTTACGTGACTGTCACCAGGTCACGGTGCCAGCTTGCTTTTGAACCCTGGTTTGGGCACCTTTATCTGGATTTTGGCTTCTGAAGGTAGACAAGCTCAACAGCTGATTCTGGGCCCACTTGAGAAGAGCAGGCAACAGTGTCTGCCTCCTGGCACAGCATGGCACAGTGGATTGTGCCCTGGACTCTGAGACCAGGGTTTCCTCCCAGTTTTCTTTACAACTAACTTCCAGGAAAATTCCTTAACTTCTCAGGCCTCGGGGTTTCTTGTTTGTCTATAAAAGTGGGGGCGGTGGCAAGGGAGTCTGTACCAAATGACTCTCAGGTCCTCTGGCTATGAGTTTCTGCGGAACATTTTTCTTTTGTACCTCCAGGGGTTTGTGTTGTACTTGGTGTTGTTGAGACAGAAACATACCTGCTGTGTCAGAGTCACCCTGGGTTTACCTGCTTTGCAGGCTAACCCCGAGGGTGGAGTCTGAGGCAGACCAGAAAGACCCGGAAAACCAGAGGGACATGAAAAGGGATGGGAGGTGCTCACTCAGGAGACTGGGGAAGCCTTTCAGCAGCTCAGAACACCAATACTTAGCCTGTCCTGGTACAGACCTTTAATCCCAAGGGAGGCAGAGGCAGGTGGATGGCTGTGAGTTTGAGGCCAGCCAGGTGTACGTAGTGAGTTTCATAGCTGTGTAGACTACCAGGGATACAGAGTGAGACCTTGTCTCAAAAAACAAAAACAAAACAGAAAGAAAGAGAAAGAAAGAAAGAAAGAAAGAAAGAAAGAAAGAAAGAAAGAAAGAAAGAAAGAAAGAAGGGAGGGAGGGAGGGAGGGAGGGAGGGAGGGAGGGAGGGAGGGAGGGAGGGAGGGAGAAACCAGCAGAACCAGGAGATCTCAAAGCTTCCAAATCCCTTATGCAGTCTCCTCGGGTGTAACAAAGTATCTATTTCCTTAGAGAAGCCCACACCCAAGCTTTTGGATGTGCCCCCTCCTTCTCCTGGCCGGCTCTTTCTGTTAACCTTTGTGCTTAAAGTCTACATTTAAAACACTTATTCAGGGACCGGGAGACCTGGCTCAGGGGTAAAGAACACTTGTTGCTCTAGTTAGAGGACCCAGGTTTGATTCCCAGGACCCACATGCTGGGTCACAGCCATCTGTAACTCCGGTCCCAGGAGATCCAATGTCCTCTTCTGACCTCAGGCACTGAGCATGCCTCCGGTGCACAGACATATATAACAAGCATGCAAACCACCTTACACATAAAATAAATCTAAGAAGTATTTTAAATGTCTTTTAATACATTCCAATTCTGCTTCATGGCGGTTTGTCTTCAAACGCTTTTCCCCAGAAAAGCCAAAAATTTGACTTTACCTACATGAAGGTTCCTAAAAGATTACAGAGACTCCTCAGGCTCTGAGCTGTCTCCGGCTTCACTACCACGGATCAATTCCATGTATTATTTTAATTATTGTTATTTTTCCTTATGTATGGGGATGGGGAATATGTATGTGCTTTTGTGTGTGTGCATACGCTTGTGTGCACGCAGTCATGTATGTGTGCATGCACTCATGTGTGCATGTGCTCATGTGTGCATGCGGGTGTGTATGCACGCATGTGTGAAGGCCGGAAGTCAATTTCAGGCACCTTCCTTAGTCACGCTCTGCCTTATATATATTTTTCAATCATTTTATTTTATGTGTATGGGTATTTTGCCTACATGTATGTCTGTGTACCATGTGCATGTCTGATGCCTGCAGAGACCAAAAGAGGGTGTTGGATCCTGTGGCACTGGAGTTACAGATGAATGCAAACTACCATGTCAGTGCTGAGAGTCAAACCTCAGGTTCTTGGAAAGAGCAGCCAGTGCTCTTAACCGCTGAGCCATCTCTCCAGCTCCCCCACCTTATGTATTTGAAAGGTGTTCTCTCACTGAACCTGGAGTATACTCTTTGGACTAGACCGAGCAGCCTGCTCTGGGGATCTGCCTCTCAACACCGTTGCAGTGCTGGAATCACAGGAACAAACCTGCATGAGTGTCTTTTACCTAGTTTGTTCAGGGGCAGAACTCAAGCCCTCAAGTGCAAGCATCAAGAGCTCTACCCACTGAGCAACACGGCTCCAGCTCCCCTTGCCCAGGCTCTTTTTTGAGACAAGGTCTCACGTAGCCAAGGCTGAACTTGAACTCACTATTTAGCCACGGCAGACCTTGGGTTTCTGATCCTCTCGCCTCTATCTTCTCAGTGCTGGGATCCTAGGAGTGTGAAACGTCCACTTTTATGCAATGCTGGAGATCAAACCCAGCGAGGTCTTTGCATACTGGGCAAGCACTCTACCAACTGAGCCAAGTCCCCAGCCGCAGACTCTTATTTCTTATTTACCTCTTTATCCCTGGCCCTGTGTCTGCCAGGAGGACAATAGTTATGTGTCTGGTGAATGAATGAATGAATGAATGAATGAATGAATGAATGAGGTGTGTGTGTGTGTGTGTGTGTGTGTGTGTGTGTGTGTGTGTGTGTGTGGTGTTAGCTGGCGAAATGATGACTTCTGCTGTAACTGGCCCACCCCACTCACCTGGAGATGGCAATAGCCCTGAAATCCTTGTATCCTTCAGAGATGGCCTTCTGGATGGCAGTCCGCTCGGCACACACACCCAGTGGGTAGCAGGCGTTTTCTATGTTGCACCCTGAGGGGAGAAAAGAGACCATCAGTATGGACAACAGAACCGTTTCTTGATGAGGATGCTGTAAGAGGTTCCTTGTGCCTCTTTTATATCTCTTGACGCGTGATAGAGTCATTTGGGAAGAGGGAACCTCAGTTGAGAAAATGTGTGTGTGTGTGTGTGTGAGTGTGTGTGTGTGATTTTTTTGTCTATGGGGCATTTTCTTGATTGATGTGGGAAAACCTAAGCTCCTTGTGGGTGGTACCACCTCTGGGTTGTGGGTCCTGAGTACTTTAAGAAAGCAGGCTGAGTAAGCCATGAGGAGCAAGCCTGTGAGCAGCACCCCTCCATGGCCTCTTCTCAGGTTCCTGCCTCCAGGATCCTGCCTTGGGTTTCTGCTCTAACTTCCTCCGATGACAGACTCTGGTGTGAAAGTGTGGGTGACAGGGGCCCTTTCCTCCCCGAGTTGCTTTTGGTGATGCTTTATCACAGTGATGGACCCCTAATAAGAACATTCCCACAACCCAGGGAGGGGCCCGATATTATGAACAAAATGGGAAAGATGGGGCAATATGTCCAGAAGCCCTGGGGGACACTAGGACCAGCTGTGGACTGGATTTTCCAAAAATGCTCAGGCCTTTGCTTCCCCAATGCCTCATCCTGGTCCCCAAACCTGGAAGCAGATGACATTACAAGTGGGCAGGGAAGGAGCTGCATCCTCCCTAAGGTCAAGGTGAAGGTGAAGGGAGATGCTGAGGCTCAATAAAGTGAACAGAGAGCTAGCTGGCTGTGGCAGGGCGCTTGCCTGGTGTGAAAGTGCAGATTGCTTGCCCAGTGCTGCAGAGGGAGAAAACAGAAGCAGCCTCAGGTCTGGATCTAAGAGATGGAAGCGACAGGAGAGGCCCTCAGTGTGGTCTGAATGCTCTTGGCCTGGTGCTGACAGAGGGCAGAAGAGAATGCTGGATCCCCCGGAACTGGAGTTACAGATGGTTGTGAATCACCACATGGGTGCTGGGAACTGAGTCTGGGTCCTCTGTGAGAGCAGGGCCCCAATACTCTTAGCAAAGGTGTCACCAATGACGACATGACCAAGGAAGAAGTTTCTAGTTGGCTAAGCTGGAGACCCCAGCAGATAACAGACAAGGAACATGCCAGGAGAAGAAACCTCTCACTTTCTGTCTGGGGGTTCGTGAGTTGCCATGGGTGACTGTGTGCCACCCCCACCCCCCGTATTAGCTAGTGGGAGATTTTGTTGCTATCATCATCTATAACCCCACACTGTGTGTTGTAGGGGTGAATGGGAAGTGGGGGAGAGAAGTATTCAGTTCACAGACCACGGAATCAGCAGAGCCACATCTGGACCAGAGGAGAAGTAAGCCGTGGGGCAGTGGGACTCTGCCCTCAGAGGTTTCCCTTAGCCAGGCGGTAGGCGGACGCTTTGTGTATGGGAAGAGGGGTCCTGGTGACAGAGGCTGCTAGTTGCTCCCCACTTGAGTATAGCTGGACACAGAGCTAGCTATCTGGAAGGCACATTTTCCAGCCTCCCTCAAACAGTTTTGTTGGCTTGGGTTTGTGCCTGTGAGACATGTGTGCATTTGGGGAGGCCAAAGAGGGATAGAGAATGCTTGCTGGGTCATGAACCTTAGGAGAGCGAACCTAGGGCTAGACCGACAGCCAGCAAGCCCCAAGGAAGCCCTTGTCTCCCCTACAGCACTGGGATAACAGACAAATGTGATGCCTCCAGCTTTGTACATGTATGGCTACTTGGGATTTGAACTCGGGGCCTTGGGCGAGTACACATAGGCCATCTCCCTAGCCCAGTTATGCAGTTTAAGCCAATGAGTGTGAATGGAAGAATACATGCAATGAACAACTTATGGCCACAGTCCAGGAAGCCCACCACTTGCCTTCTGCCTCCTCTTTGCCTTCCTAGGGTCTGAGACTTGATTTTTGTTTGTTTGTTTGTTTGTTTCATTGAAACATATCTCATGAGGTAGCTCTAGCTCACCTGGACCTTGCTAAGTAGATCCAGCTGGCCTCAGACTCACAGAGATCTACCCACCTCTGCCTCCCGAGTGCTGGGATTAAGGACCTGTCCCACCTTGTCCAGCAGAAGGCTAAGACTCGAATGGGACATTGTGCCAGTTTGAACCTGTGCATAAGGGTGCCACTCCGGGGATGGTGGGACACCTGGACAGCTCCCAGGCCTGGATGGCAGCCCACAGGCCTGGACCACAGCCTGA
Source organism: Uromys caudimaculatus (assembly GCA_028551405.1). Lineage (NCBI taxonomy): Eukaryota > Metazoa > Chordata > Mammalia > Rodentia > Muridae > Uromys > Uromys caudimaculatus. Next base: position 125,920,001 of record CM052702.1, read on the forward strand.
CTTCTGGTCTGCCAGAGAAGAGAGAGCTAGGCAGCCATCTTCCTGAAGTTACCAAGTCATCTGTCATGTCAGCTCAGTTCTTATCTGTCACATTCCCCGTGTCCAAGTCTGAGCATTCATCATGATTCTGTGGTATTTTGTTCCTCAAGTGCCTACTGGATCTGGAAACTACAAGAGAAGTCACTGAACATATGACTGTCACCAGAGTCGGCAGGTCCTCTTGGATTTTCCTGTCCCTTCGTGACCTGTGGATTAGCATACTGGGAGTGAATACATTTATTATGTTGCTCACAGCTTTTAAGACCACATGGATCCATGGTCCAGAACTGATGACCGTCACTAGACCTTTGGCAGGACGCTATAGCTGTAAGTCGTCTGGAAGGAAGGCCAGCATGTTTCACGGCCAGGCTAGGTGGTGACAGGTTCCTCCACTGGGGAGGAAGGGCTGCTGTATACAGTGGGAACCACTGCAGAATGCAGTGAGCACCGACTGCTTTGACCTTAGTGTCTTTTCCCTTTTATTTTGCTGCTGCGTCTGTGTGTGTTTGTACATGTGCATGCATGCATGTGTACCCATGTGCACACACGTGTACACATGTGTAGGGCTATCTGTGCACATATGAATGCAGTTGCTGTGGAGTTCAGAACAAGGTGTTTGGTCCCCTTAGAGCTGGAGTTACAGGTGACTGTGAACTGCCTGACATGGACAATGGGTACCAAACTCGGGTCCTCTGTAAGAATAGTCAGTGTTCTTCACTGCTGAGCCATCTCTCTAGCCCTTACCTTTACTGATTGATTGATTGATTGATTATTGTTATTTTTAAAAAAGATTTACTCAACCAGGCAGTGGTGGCGCACGCCTTTAATCCTAGCACTTGGGAGGCAGAGGCAGGTGGATTTCTGAGTTCGAGGCCAGCCTGGTCTACAGAGTGAGTTCCAGGACAGCCAGGGCTACACAGAGAAACCCTGTCTCGAAAAAAACAAAAAAAAAGATTTACTTATTATTTTATGTATCTGAGTACACTGTTGCTCTCTTCAGACACACCAGAAGAGGGCATCGGATCCAATTACAGATGGTTGTGAGCCACCATGTGGTTGCTGGGAATTGAACTCAGGACTTTTGAAAGAGCAGTCAGTGCTCTTAACCACTGAACCGTCTCTCCAGCCCAATTACTGTTATTTTTTAAGACAGGGTCTCTCACTGGACCAGGACCTTATCAGTTCATCTATTTTGGAAGGCCTACGAGCCCCAGGGATCCTGCTGTCCTGTCTTTGCCTGCCCTAATTTGGGATAGCAGGTCTACCTTGTTATTCAATCCCAGCTCTTTTTATGTGAGTGCTGGAGAGCTGAACTCAGGTTTACAGCAAATACTTTGTGGACTGAGCCACTTCCCCAGGCTCTTCTTCCGTTTCATAAAGGGTCACCCCACTCCCAGCAGGTGATTTGGACGGAAGCTGCCATCTTCTCTTACATGGCCTCCCTACTGGCTGGCCGACAGATGAGCATCTCACCCAAACTGGCCAGTCGGGGTTCTTCTCTGTGTTCTGTCCTGAGGATGGCCATATTTCTGTTTGTTCTGGAAGGGACCATTAGAGGACCTTTGCACAGAATGAGAGCTGTATCTGTGCTTAGGCAGCTGTCCCCGAGGCCCGGATTTGCTCCAGTTCCTTCCATGGAGGACTTTCGTGAGCTGATCCATTTCTTTTTTCTTTGTTTTTTTCGAGACAGGGTTTCTCTGTGTAGCCTTGGCTGTCCTGGAACTCACTCTGTAGACCAGGCTGGCCTCGAACTCAGAAACCCGCCTGCCTCTGCCTCCCAAGTGCTGGGATTAAAGGCGTGCGCCACCACTGCCCGGCGCTGATCCATTTCTTTAGCCTACGACAGTTCATGTGTATCTCTGTCACTGCAGCCATGAAGAGGCCAAGGAAGACAGCCAGATTGACAACCTGGGATGCTCAGGACAAGGCAACCCTGAGAACACGAGTCAACATTTGGTGTTTGATATGAAACTGGGAGTTATCACAGAAAATGGCAGTTATCCACGGCTGGATGAAGAAAGGAACACGTCTCTCTTGCATAAGAAAATTGGTTTTTTCTCCTATCAAAGGAAGCTAGCTCACCAAGGGCCAATATTACACACACACACACACACACACACCACCCATTGTAAAACTCATGAAAATCTTTTAACCTTTCCTACCTGATAAAATGTTTGTTTACACAGGCCCTTGCCCTAGTGTCTTTGCTAATCCGGTGTGAGTCAGGGCACACCCTTTTTTTTTTTCTTTGTTTGTTTGTTTGTTTTTAAGATTTATTTATTTTATGTCTATGAGCACACTGTAGCTGCCTTCAGATACACCATAAGAGGGCATCGGATCCCATTACAGATGGTTGTGAGCCACCATGTGGTTGCTGGGATTTGAACTCAGGACCTCTGGAAGAGCAGTCAGTGCTCTTAACCACTGAGCCATCTCTCCAGCCCCAGGACACACCCTTTTTATTAAACCCAAACCAAACAAATCTTGCTGGTTGTCCCTCCTTTTGTTCTGTGCCCCTTTGTGCAGGACCAGGATGATTCTTTGTTTCTAATGCCTTCTCCAGCCTCTCTCTCAAGACAGGTCCCTTTTGGCAGGTGGAGGGGATTTGAGGGGCTCCTGGGGATTGGACTTAGTACACTAAATGCTCTGCCACTGAGCTACCTCCCTCACACCCTTTGTGGGTTTTGTGGTTGTCTTTTGTTTTGTTTTGTTTTGTTTTGTTTTGTTTTGTTTTTAATTTTAAGAGAAGGTCTAGGGCCAGATCAACACTAAACTCCTGCTGTAGACCAAGATGGTCTTAAATGTGCCATCCTCCTGCCTCAGCCTCCTGAGAAGCTGGGATAACAGGTCTGCTGAGCCAGCCTTGGCTCTTAGCCAGGTTCTTAATCCTATCCTGAAATGACTTCCTTGAAGGACCTCTCGGGCTGGTAAGATGTCTCAGCCACTAAAAGCACTTGTCCTAACAGGCCTGATGACTGTGCTCCCTGGAGCTCGTGGTGGGAGAACAGACTCTGAAAGCTGTTCTCTGACCCCCAACCTCCACATGCCCACTGTGCCATACTTACCAGCACGCACACACACAGACACACAGACACACACAGACAGACAGACACACAGACAGACAGACAGACACACACACACGCACGCACGCACTCACGCACGCACGCACTAAAACAAGTCTTTTAGAAAGAAGAAATTTTTCTCTAGCCTGCATGCCTCCCCAGCCTTCGCTGACCTTCTGCACCCCACCTCTCCCTGCCCTGCCCCTGACGCAGGCCTGACATTTTTCAGCTACACGAGTCACACCAAGCTTGAGCTCCAAGAATTGAGGGGCTGTTAAAGCAAACTGCCTCAGTTAAAGAAGATTCCTCTCTCAGGACAACTGTGGGGTCTGTGCTGGAAGCTCAGAAGCACTTTGTTTAAACTGCAGACAACGTGGGGCTGGAGAGATGGCTCAGCGGTTAAGAGCACTGACTGCTCTTCCAGAGGTCCTGGGTTCAATTCCCAGCAACCACATGGTGGTTCACAACCATCTGTAATGGGATCTGACGCCCTCTGCTGGTATGACAGCTACAGTGTACTCATATAAATAAAATAAATCTCAAAGAAAAATAAAAGAAAGAAAGAAAAGGAAATTACGGACTATGTCTGAACATGTGAGGTGAGTGGGATGGGCTTAGCAGAACCCCAACCTCTCTAAGGCAAACTGAGTTTCTGTTCATCCCTTTTATGCAACAGGCTCTGAACATTTATTATAGGAACCCAGTCTTCTCATTCTTAAATGCCTGTAGCAAGTACTGAACCTCAGATAAAGTCAACCTGGGCTGAGAAGTTCCATTTCACCAAATCAAAATTAAATTCTTATCTGACCTTCTTGGAAATCAGGAGAAAGAGACAGATATGGTAGTGGACATCTGTAACCTTAGAACTTGACAGAGGGAGACCAAAGAATCAGGAGTTCAAGGTTAGCCTCAGCTACATAGTGAGTTGGACCTAGCCTGGGCTCCATGAGACCCTACCTCAGAAAAGGAACAAAATCGAACTCGGAGTAACTTCATCTATTTTTGTTTAATTTTTCTGTTTGTCTATTGTCTTGGGCTTAGCTGCTATGGCTTAGACACTGAATGTTCTCCAAAAGTCTGAGTGGTCCCCAGGATGGCGCTGTATGTCCCTCTAAGAGGTGGGACCTTGTGGGGGGGTCCTTAGACCTGTCAGTAGAGGAGTGTCCTCACTAGGAATTACGGGAAACCAACTGTTTCTTTTGCTGCTATGCACTGTGGGAGAGCTTGGGTGCTATGGGTGTAGGCCTGGCCAGAGGCCCAGAAATTACACAACACAGAGACCATTACTCTAAAGTCAACAGCTTCGAGCATTTCATTATAGTGAGGCAAGACTGAGGAACAAGCATCTCACAAGTAACAGAAACGACCCAGCCTGGCTTTGCCCTCGTCTCTGCTTCAGCCACCTCTGCTCTGCTCACTACATATTTTCTTTTCTTTTTCTTTCTTTACTTCTTTCTTCCTTCCCTCCCTCCTTCCCTCCCTCCTTCCCTCCCTCCCTCCCTCCCTCCCTCCCTCCCTCCCTCCCTCCCTTCTTTCTTTCTTTCTTTCTTTCTTTCTTTCTTTCTTTCTTTCTTTCTTTCTTTCTTTCTTTCTTTCTTTCTTTCTTTCTTCCAAGGTCTGTTGTAGCTCAGGCTAGCCTCAAACCAGATACATGGCTGAGGGTGACCTAGAACCTCATCCCCTTGCCTCTACCTCTGTAGTGTTGCCATTTCCTTCAATACTGAAACAATCCTTTACTCCTGGGAAGCTCCTTAAGACAGCAAGTAAACAACTCAGAATAGCTTCAGAAAGTCCCTGAAACTGACCAGATTCACTAGGCACCTCCCTTCCCAAGAGTAAGGAGCAAAGAATGCTAAGAGTCACTCTCAGACAAATGGAACTGCCTGGAAGAGGTTTAGACCAACTGAGGCATGTGGAAAGGACTCTCCAGCCTGTTGAGCTGCTCGCAGGCTGTACAGTGTGCTCCAGGTTCCCAGTCTGTGAGCTGTTACCCATGCTGGGATGGACTTTGGTGATGCAGCTGTTTGAGTTATTTCTGCTCCTGCAAGTGACCCCTTCCCTATATTTCTGTAAGTGACCCCAATAAATGCATTGGTTCACCAAGTTGGACTTTGGTGGTATCTGTACTTGGGTTTGTTATAGGCTCCCTATCTGGGATGAGTAGATGTGTGTGGTGCTAAGGGTTCAAACCCAGGGCTTGGCGTATGCTAAGCAAACAAACACTCTACCAACCAAGCTCCAGCTCCAGCCTCCTGAACACGCGATTCATTTTTTTTTATAGGCTTTCTTAATTTTTTTAAAAGTATGTGCATGTGTGTGCTGGTGCCCTCAGGGGCATGTGCACATGTTTGGTGCCAGAAAAGGTGAGAGGCATTGGATCTACAGGTGTTTGTGAGCTACCTGGTATGGGTTCTGGGGATGAATTCCTCTGTAAGAGCGGTGCATGCTCTTAACTGATGCGCCATCTCTCCAGCCCATGAACAAACACACTGTTAATACGTGAATCTGTTGCTAGAACCCACAAATGAAGCCAATTAACATCTTTACCCTAATGTGTTGTCTTTCTGTCCTTAGGTACCAGATTCATGGCTCCCCCTACTCAACCATGTCAGAAGCCGTCCCTGACACCCTCTCCTAGCCTCCATCTTCCGTCCCCCACCCTCTCTGTCTGCTTGTGCAGTTTTAACTTTCTTCCTGGTGCTTCTTGGTGGAAACACATCTGTTATTTAACTCAAATGGGAATCGTGAGAGGATAGCTTGGTTGTGTTGCGGTTGTGGCACAGGGACTGGAGTCCAGAACAGCAAGGTCACCATCCTCCCATGATGGCAGAATGGAAGGTAGCCCCACATGGTGCCCTTAGAAGACACCAGAGAGTGCTCTCTCCCGCTGTGCCAGGACATCAAGAGGAGGTGGCCAAGACTGGAAGCCGACCCTCATTGAGGATTAAATCTGCTGACCTGTTCGGCTTGGACTCCTGAGCTTCCAGATTTGTTTGACTATCAGTGTGTGTTGTTGAAGTTACCTAGCCTGTGCCATTTTTTTTTATAGCCATCTAAGTGAAAAAGATTTACTGACATCGAGCAAGGAGAACACCCCACTTCAGAGCTAGATTTCTGAAACAGAAATAACTGCACTCAGGGTCTCCAGAAAATAACCATACACACACACACACACACACACACACACACACACACACACACACACACACAAATATCTGAGATGAGACTGTTGGTATCCCACAGCCTCAGTGACTGGGCACGCGTACATCAGGCCACTCCAGAGCACCTTGCCTTCCCCGCGTCAGTGATTCCTTCCTTTCATGAGCCGGGCAACGTGGGTACCATTATGACTCCCTTTTACAGAAGAGAGGAGCCCAGGGAGCCAGGGATGCACATGGTGGTCTGTTCTATCCAAAGGACTGTGCTAATTTTCTACGGCATTTGTTTAAGCAGATTTATGCCAGGGTGGGATGCTACCACCACCCCAGCAAGCAAAGAGGCTCCCAATGGGGAGACTTGCCCAGAGAAGAAATCAGAGCTGGAGGGCACCATATGTATTCTCTTTCCTAAGGGACCTCAGAGGTAAAAGGAACAGTACCCATTCCCTCCCCTCTTGCTAGCTTTGTTATGCTGCCCAGGTTAGGCTGAAACTTCTAGACCCAAATTTAAGTTCCTGCCTTGGTTTCCCAAGTAGCTGGGACCACAAGCACATCCAGAGAGTTTCTCTGGAAACTCCTCTCCTGGAGCTTTTATTAGATAGGTCTAGGCCAAAGTCCATGGATTCTCCCCATTTTGAGATAGACTCTCCTAGCTTGCCGGTAACTCACAATCCTGCATCAGCATCCCGCCGCACCTGGCCCTGCCTCACTTTTCACTGAACCTGGAGTTCACTTGGCTAACCAGGCTGGTCCCTGACCTCCAGGGATCCGCCTGCCTCTGTGTCCCCAGCACTGGGATTTCAGACATGCACCACAGTGCCTGGCTTTTTCCCATGAGTGCTGGGAATTGAATTTAGGTCCGTAATTTCTCCTAGCATTCATCTCCGTCCAACAAAGTAGCTTCTTCCTTAAATGGTGGGTGGAGAGGGGACAGGGACAGTGCTGTCCCAAGATTACACAATAAAGAAGGAAAATGCTCCTTCTCTTAGGTCCACAGTTCTCAACCTGTGGCTTGTGACCCCTTTGGGGGTCAAAATGACCCTCTCACAGGGATCATCTGAGTCCACTGGAAAACACAGATATTTACATTACGATTCATCACAGAATTACAGTTATGAAGGAGCGACAAAAGGAATTTTATGGTTGGGGTCACTACAGCAGGAGGAACTGTATTAAAGGGTCACCTAAGGCAACCAGTGCCTTGGGTGGTGTCACACTAGCAAAATTACAGTTATGAAGGAGCAACAAAGTTAATTTCATGGCTGAGGATCACCACACCATGAGGAACTGAATTAAAGGGTCGCAACTTTAGGAAGGTTGAGAACCAGTGCCTTAGGTGGTGCCTGCAAAGAGTTGGTAGGAACCACAAGCATTGCCCCACGATCCTTTCTTATGCTGTGGAGATCTGCTTACTTAGAACAGAAGACAGAGATGCTTCCTGACGTGTGCCCAGGGCTCTGAGTGGTCCTCTCTGTTTCTCCTTTATCCATCTTCCAGTTGACCTCCCATGACCATGGCGTAGCATCTTCCACATGTGAGTTGAAGATAGGTCCTATCTCTCTGGCCTGGTTCTTTCTCACTCCTGTCCTGTCCAGACTCCTGTGTCCATCCCGCCCCAGCTCTTCCTCTCTCTGTCTCTCACGGTTCTCAACAGGAACTGCAGAAGGCTGCCAGTCGGTGAGTCATGGAACACAATTGTAATTATCAATTATCAGCCCAGGTGACCCTTCTGTGAGGAACTCAGCCTCACGCCAGGGTAGAGAATAACAAAGAGAGTGCTTGTTTTTTCTGAGGTTGCTGACTGTCAACAGCAGACTTACTTTTGAATGGCTTGGGATGCCTGCTGCTTATGCAACGGAAGTTGCTGGGAGGGGCTGGGGATTTTGTTGATTGGGAGACTATCACAGAGCTGAGCAGACCCATCTTGCAGTGAGTTACAAACTCATTGTCTAAAGTGGACTGTGCCCTCTCTGCCCTCTGATCTCTCTACTCAGCCCATGATGCTCCAGTCTCCTCCGGTTGCTTGGAGACTCCTTCCCCCTCCCAAGCTGACTACGTGGACCCTACCTCCATTATCAGGAAGGAGATCCAAGTCTTCTGCTAATGTCTTCCGTTTGTTCACCTCTGAGAAAAAAATCTGTCTTTTCAGAGACAGTTAGAGGAGCCCCACTCTGCCTAGGTCAGTGGGGCAGAGGCCAAATGCTGTTAATGTCTAGGGAGATGGTTTGATACATAAAATATTAGTGCAAACTTGAGAAGCAGAGTTTGGATTCCCAGCACCAGTGTAAAACCGGGGGCAGCCTATCTGTATTCCAGTGTCCACTCAGAAGGTAGGCACAGGTCTCCACAGCAAGCTAGCTACTAGACTAGAATGTGGTGAGCTCTGGGTTCAATTGAGAGACTCTGTCCCGAATCATTAAGGGGACAGGGATAGAGGAAGTCTCGTGATGTCTGCCTCAGGCTCCCACATGTCCCTGAACACACATATAAACGCCCATACACACAACTCACACAAACATTTTTTGTCGTTGTTGGTTTCAAGACAGGATTTCTCTGTGTAGCCCTGGCTACCCTGGAATTCATTCTGTAGACCAGACTGGCTTCAAACTCAGAGAGAGATCTTCCTGTCTCTGCCTTCTGAGTGCTGGAATTAAAGGTGTGTGCCACTAGGTCCAGCTACACACTTTTTGTCTTTAAACCACTGAGATTGTTAGTTTTGTCTTGAGATGTTAAATCTCTTCTGGAAGCCTGTTTTGATGTTTTTCTGTGAATGAATACCCACCATTCAGTAGCCCTTCCCTTCTTCCTGGCAGTCTTGAGCAAGTGACCCTTCAGAGAAGCCTGCCCTGGAGCTGCAAGGCCTGGCCTAACCACACCTACTGAAGGAAGGTATGACTCCTGCTCCATCTCATATTCCAGCCACAGCTAGAAACCTTTACTCCAGGAAAGACATGCCTCAGTGAACTCTCAAACACATCCAGTCTGCACCCAAGGGCAGCTACAATGGCGGCTCAACACAAAACTGTACCCTTTTAAACATTATGAGATTTGGGGGCTGAAGCAATGGCTCAGAGGTTATGTGCCAACCTTGTAGAGAACCACAGTTTGGCTCCCCGCCCACATATCAGGCAGCTCCCTCAGCCTGGAGCTCCAGGTCCAGGGGATCCGATGCCTTCTGGCTTCTTTGGGCGCTTGCAGTCATGTGTTCATACCCACACACAGACATGTAGACACACAGACAGACAGACACATACACACAAAATAAATCTTTAGAAAACACGAGGGTTTTTTTGTTTTTTTTTTGTTTTTTGCAGGGCGGTAGTGGCGCATGCCTATAATGCCAGCACTTGGGAGGCAGAGGTAGGGGGAGAGAGAGAGAGAGAGAGAGAGTCAAAGACAGAGATTCGTACGTGCCTTGTTACGCAGATGACGACAGTCGTTTGTAACGTGAAAAGGTAGGACACACCTGCCACTTAATCCCCATCCAGTAACTCCAGCCACTTTTACCTCCAGCTGCTCCGGACCTTTCACAGGCTCACGTCCAAAAGAGGGTCACTCCCTTAGTGACTCAGAAGGCTTGTGATTGACAGATGGGAGGGCTGAGATTGGCCTTCATAAAACCTGAAATGGCTGTGGTTTCAATTTGCATGCCACACCCATGAAATAACCACTTGCTCATGGCTCTGTCAATGAAAGTCTTGAGGGATCTTTTTTTTTTTTCCCTATTTGCAGTTTTTGGGGTGGGTAGGGTAGAGACTCTGCCATCATGGGTGGGGTAATGAGTGCAAGGAGAAGACAACAAAAACAGTGGCAAAAACAAAAAAGTGGCTAAAGAGTTTCAGAGAGACACTGGGTGTGGGAGGCAGAGGCAGGCTGATCTCTGTGAGTTCAAGGCCAGCCTGATCTACAGAGGGAGTTCCAGGACAGCCAAGGGCTACACAGAGAAACCCTGTCTTGAAAACCAAAACCAAGCCGGGCAGTGGTGGCACACGCCTTTAATCCCAGCCCTTGGGAGGCAGAGGCAGGCGGATTCCTGAGTTCGAGGCCAGCCTGGTCTACAGAGTGAGTTCCAGGACAGCCAGGGTTACACAGAGAAACCCTGTCTTGAAAAACCAAAAAAAAAAAAAAAAAGAAAAGAAAACCAAAACCAAACAAAGCGAGTTTCAGAGAGTAGAAGCTGTGGAAAGCCTGGGATGGCGCTCTCGATGCCTGCCTGAGGCATCAGAGTTCTAAGTAGTGGACAAGCCTTAAAGGCCAGCAGTGTAGACACCCAAGGCTTGGGAGTCATAATGGCAGCTGGCCCTTATGACAGTTGATTACAGTGACTGCTGTCACAAGCCACGGCAGTCACTAGTTGCTGAGTACTAGCTAAGCCACTGACAATCAAAGCCCAGAGCCATAAGCCTCCAGTGTGAGCCTCTGAAACTCTCTAAGTTCTAGGTTGGGGCACCACAATTATCTTGTTCTCCGGACTTGGAGCACTCAGCCTGTGGGTCAGCCTGTCTACACCACAAGCTTTGGGCACTAGAGAGCCCAGCACTACCAAGACAAAAGTTTATCCTTCCTTGTCTACTTGATATTTCCATCCCAAACGGACAAAAGGACCCCTTGGCTCCATGGTAACAGTGCTGTACATCCACGAGGAAGCAAGGATCTTCCCAAAGAGTTTGGAATAAGATCTAAAGTAAGGGTGTAAAGGCGGTAAGAATGAAGAGCCAAGGGGCTGGAGAGATGGCTCAGTGGTTAAGAGCACTGACTACTCTTCTAGGGGTCCTGAGTTCAATTCCCAGCAACCACATGGTGGCACACAACCATCCGTAGTGGGGTCTGATGCCCTCTTCTGGTGTGCCTGAAGACAGTGTACTCACATTCATAAAATAATAAGTCTTTTTTTTTTTTTTAAGTTATCCTGAAGGATTAAAGGTTTAAATGTGAAAAATTAGCCTCCAAAATTATTTTAAAAAGGAAAAAGAAAAAGAATGAAGAGCCGAACCTGCTAGGTAACAGAAAGCAAGCAGAGCCACCATGAGAGTGGCATGTGGCATCCTGGGTGTGGTGGCACACACCTTTAATCCCACTTGGGAGGTATAGGCAGGCGGATCTCATTGAGTTCCCTAGTCTACAGAGCAAGTTCTAGGACAGCCAGGAGTAGACGGAGAAACCCTGTCTTGAAAAACAGAAAACAGAAAAAAGAAAACATTCTAACTATAGGTACTTTTGTCTGGGCATGGCAGTATATGCCTTTAATTGAAGCCCTCAGGAGGCAGAGGCAGGCAGAGATCTGAGTTTGAGGCTAGCCTGGTCTATTGTTCCAGGACAGCCAGGGCTACAAGGAGAAACTCTGTTTCAACAAACAGACAAACTTGTCATGGCACCTGAGTTCCTGGGTCAGCCTGCCCTGAAAGTGGAGCTACCCTGGAGCTTTTATCACACTGCTGAGAGAAAGCTTCCCGACTAATGCACACGACGCTCCTCTACCTCCCTCCAGCACTGGCTGTGAGATTACGAGAGGTCTACACAGTTTACAGAGTGCTCCTTGTTCTACTGTGCCTTCTGACTTTGCTCTTGGTCCCTGCCTACACCTAGCTGCAAATCCTAAACCAAAGCATTTTCTTTCTGCCTGGTTGTCTCTCACACCACCTCCTTCCTCCTCCGTGTGTGTGTGTGTGTGTGTGTGTGTGTGTGTGTGTGTGTGTGTATCTGTGCATGTGTGTGTCTGTGTGTCTGTCTGTGCATGTATGTGTGTGCTTTGTTTTTCTGTCTCTGTGTGTGTGCCTGTCTGTGTGTATCTGTGTGTGTGTGCGTGTGTGTGTGTGTGTCCGTCTGTGTGCCTTGCTTGTCTGTCTGTCTCTCTGTGTATATCTGTGTGTGTTTCTCTGTCTCTCTGTCTCTCTGTCTCTCTGTCTCTGTCTCTCTGTCTCTCTGTGTGTGCCTGTCTGTGTGTATCTGTGTTTGTGTTTGTCTGTCTGTCTGTGCGTGTATGTCTATGTGTACAGGTACATGTGTACGGAAGCCAGACTGGGTCAACTTCAGGTATCATTCCTCAGATGCCATCCACCTTGTACTTTGAGGCAGAGTCTTTCACTGGCCAGGAGCTTGTCAATTAGGCTAGGCTCTCTGGCCAATGAGCCCCAAGGATCCATCTGTCTCCATCTACCCAGCACTGGGGTTACAAGTGAGCACCGATGTGTCTATTTCTACAGGCTCTGGAGATCAGCACTTTACTCACTGACAGATCACCCTAGCTCTCTTTCCCCTTCTTCCTATTTCCACAGTTCTGGCCCAAGCCACTTACTCATATACTCCACAAACCCCATCTAGAGATAAATCAAAATAGCTTCAGGAAGTCCCTGAAACTGACTAGATTCACTGGACCCCCTCCCTGCCAGAGTAAATAGTAAAAGCTCAGAGTCCCTCTCAGATGAAGGAAGCTGAGCTGCAGTAAACACTCTGAAGCCAGCCAAGCTGCCTGAAAGATGTCTACACCAACCAAACCTTCTGGAAACCCGATGAGCTGCCTGCAGGCCGTGCAGTGTGCTCCAGGTTCCAGCTGTGTGAGCTGTCACCATGCTGGGGAGGGCCTTGGTGATACCGCTGTCTTTGAGTCCTTTCTGCTCCTGTAACCCCTCACCCTTATTCCTGTAGGTAAATCCAGTTGGTTCACCAACTTGGACTTTGGGGGTATCTGTACTTCCGTCTGTTGTGGGCTCCCTATCTGGGGTGAACAGACGTGTGTTGCATCTCCCCAGGAAAGGTTCTGTCACACACCTGGGTGATTCATGCAGCCCACAGAGGCTCAGTCAACAAGGCATACAAAAGGGCACTGTAGTTACGACGTGTCCACACCATGTTCCAACTGAGAATGTCCGTAAGTTTACCAAGCTCCCTTCCTCCCTCCATCATCCCTCCTTCCTTCCCTCCTCCCTCTCTCCTTCCCTCTTCCCTCTTTCCCTCTTCCTCCTTCCCCCTCCCTTTCCCTCCCCCTCCCTCCTTTCCTTCCCTCCTCCCTCCCTTCCTCCTCCCTCCCTTCCTCTTCCCTCTCTTTCTCCTCCCTCCCTCCTCCCCCCTCTCCTTCCCTTATTCTCTTTCCTCTCCTCTTGCTCCCCTAAACCCAGACCCTTGTGCACGTGAGCAAGCACTGCATCCTAGCTGCAACCCACTCTGGTCTACTTGAGTGTTTAAAGATGAGCTCAGGGCAGATCCTTGTTAACTCAGTACAGACTGCTGGATTCCCAGACCATGCCTGGATCCTCCCCTCCTCCTCCAAAAAGCAAACACACACACACACACACACACACACACACACACACACACACACACACACACACAAAACCCCAAAAAACTGTCTGCCTGATGCCATTCCTCACCAGCCATCCTCAGCACCCCAGGGTGCAGGAAGGTGGGGTTTTGAGAGCTCCAGCCCTGGGTCCCATCACCAGTGTCTCCTGTAACTTAGGACATGTCTCTGGACTCAACTTCTTCATCTACAAATGGGTCTAGTCTAGGTCAGGAGGTCGGAGAAAGAACTAACTGATGAGCGGGTGAATACTGGGCATACAGGACACTCAGCAAGTAAACCAAGTTTCCTGCCCTGCTGGTCTTGGGTGGCCTTGATTTTGGCTTCCCCCTCTAGCCTCACCGGCAAATTCCCTTCCCCACACCAGACTTCTAAGAACAGAGAGCCACTGTGTAGATAAGCAGTTGAGTGAGCCCACAGCCTGGGCAGGAGGCAGGAGAGGACCAGTGAGGAGGGGACCATCCTGTTTCCCCTGTCCACCTGTACTCTGAGCCCCCAAGGGACTCCGGCGCCAGCCCTTACCAGAGAAGATCCTCCCGTCCCCGGTGAGCAGGGCAGCCCCCACAGGAAAGCGGCTGTAGGGGCAGTAAGCTGACTTCTTGGCCTCACGAGAGGACAGTAGTAGCCGCTGGACGTGCTCCGGCTCCACAGCACAGGAGGGGCGTTCCTGGGCCATGTCGGTCCGAGGAAGAGGAGGTTGAGCTGGCCGCTGCAGAGAGGAAACCGGTGCTGGCCGGAGAGGTGGCTCCTCCCCCGGGGTGTGTCCCTGCGCGAGACGGAGACCTGGAGGCTGCCTCCCAGACTGGCGGGATGCTGGCCAGGACTTGGCAGTGGAATCTCCCAGGGCTGGTGCCCGGAGGATATGGCGTTTACAACTGAGCTGGGGAGTCCCACGGTGGACCAGTATGTGGTACCCATAAGTGAGACAGTTTCCTCTAAGGACCTCATTCACTGTCAACACAGATCAAGAGTGGATCACAGGGCGGGTGCCACCTTAGTAGATGGCTGTAGACACACCATCCCAGGGAGGAGGATTCTGGGTGGGTCTGTGTGACACCTGAGGTCAAAGCTCAAAGGATCCAGAGCCCTCAGAATGTTTAATGACTTGTTTTTTAAAGCGGAGAGAAGGGATCAGGCTGAAAGTTCAGATTCTGGGCAACCATGCCAGTGTGCCAAGTCAGAAGGTATGCAAAGCCTGGGAAAGGTCTCTGCTTTCAGTGGTTTGGCTTCATTTCCTCCCTGTCCTAAACCAGCCATTAAAACCATCTCAGCTGGAGAGAAGCAGGGCCCACCTTCCTTCCTTCCTTCCTTCCTTCCTTCCTTCCTTCCTTCCTTCCTTCCTTCCTTCCTTCCTTCTTTCCTTCCTTTCTTTTCATGGAAGTTGTTGAGTTGGTGGTACCAGAAATGGATTTACGCACTAGCTGTGCTTTTCTTCTCACATACAAGTGTTAGCAGGTTCCTTGACAAACGTTGGCACTTTCCTCTGTCTACAGTAGGGATAGCAACAGAAGTGTAGGAGCTTTGGATTATAGTGGACTGTGGCTTGGATTCCAGGTATCTGTTATTCGATCTCCCATAGAGAGCTGTGCTACTTCTCCAAGCCTCAGTTTCCTTATCTACAAAATGGGTGCACAGTTGGCATTCCCTTCCTGTGGTTACTAGGATGAGATGATAATATGGTCCAGGCCAGCCTGTGGGGAGAGGATCTAGAAGTGGCACATGGAAACACTTTAAACAAACCTGCTTATTGTCCTTAAGTGACTTGGCCAAGTCCATATAGAATGGGCTGGGGTGCAGCCAGTACAGCTGGACAGGTCCAAGTGTCCCCGGATGGCCCGCATGCAAGAGTGAAGCAGCAGATTCTCCAAGGGCTTGCACGGTGCTGAGGACCGGGAGAAAGAAGGCAGGAGAGAGCTGAGAATGGAGCAGCATCTCCCCATCGCCCACCCCGCCCCACAAGCAGACACCTTTGCCCAAGAGTTTAGCAACCCTGCATCCAGGACCCTGAGCTCCTAGCCATACATAGATGAAACCCATGCCTGGCAGTGCCGATGCCCAGTGGGTAAGGTTTGCCTCATTTCCTCCCTCCATCTCCATTCATTAGGTGCCCCCCTTTTCCACTGTTTCCAGCCGGCACCAAGCCCCGGCCCTCCAGGTCTGTGGATGTAACTGATGCAGGACTTTCTCTAAAATGTTTAGGGAGCAGGTATAATTACCATTGGGAAAAAGATGATGAGCCGGGCGGTGGTGGCGCACGCCTTTAATCCCAGTACTTGGGAGGCAGAGGCAGGCGGATTTCTGAGTTCGAGGCCAGCCTGGTCTACAGAGTGAGTTCCAGGACAACCAGGGATGCACAAAAGAAAGAAAGAAAGAAAGAAAGAAAGAAAGAAAGAAAGAAAGAAAGAAAGAAAGAAAGAAAGAAAGAAAGAAAGAAAGGAAGAAAGAGGAAAGGAAAAGAAAAGAAAAAGGAAAAGAAAAAGGAAAAGAAAAAGAAAAGAAAAAGAAAAAGAAAAAGAAAAAGAAAAAGAAAAAGAAAAAGAAAAAGATGGTGGTCTCTGAACAGCAGGCCTGGCAGAGAGTTCAATGTGTAGTCTGCTCTTACACTGAGAAGATAAAAGGACAGAAAGAGCCAGGCAAGGAGGCTCAGCTGGTAAAGTGTTTGGCCAGCAAGTGGCACAGCCTGAGTGAGAACCCCAGAAGGCAAAGGTGGGGGGGAGAAATGACTCTACAGAGCTGCCCACTGACCCTCAAGTGCATGCCATGGTAAGCATGCACCCAGAGTCACGTCACAGACAACACGTCTGCTCATTACACACACACACAGAGAGAGAGAGAGAGAGAGAGAGAGAGAGAGAGAGAGAGCTTTTGTGTTTCTTGAGCTACTTGGCTTTTTTAATAATAAAATTTAATTGTTAGAGAATTTCAGAGAAATGTTCCATATAACAGTACAAATCAATACAGTATTTCTAATGAAGTTTACCAACAAGTACCAAAGTATAAATTGTGTATAAAATTTTATCTAGTAAACTTATTTCTAGGATTTATGTTGACAAAAATATGTATGTACTGTGGGATATCTATCACAGTATTATATACAATGGTGAATTATGAGAAACATGTCAAAACTAAATATAGAATTAATAAATTATGAAATTACTTGTAGACATTTCTATAATAACTTATATGCTATTTTTTTGGCTAAAACTTTAGAAGCCAGTATTATCATCATCTATACTTTCACATTATAAATATGATTAAAATAAATTAAATCACTTTGTAAAAACCTTATGCAATTGGAAATTATTTCTGACAGATCAACTCTTACAGTTTTGTAGGCCATTCATTTTTTTCTCCTTTGAAATGACAAAGGAAAGTTGACTTCAGTCAAAATCATGCTTATTATTTTTAATAGGAGTTTTTGTGCAGTGTGTCTATGTGTGAGTATGTGCCTGTGAATGCAGGTACCAGTGGAGGCCAGAGGAGGGCGCTGTATTCCCTGGAGCTGACATTACAGGAAGTTGTAAGATGTCTGATGTGGATACTAGGAACTAAACTCAGATCCTTTGGAAGAGCAGCAAGGTCTCGTAAGCTCTGAGGCATCTCTGCAGCCACCTGAGCCATCTCTCTGGCTCCTATCATCCGTTTCCGTCCTCATCTTTATCCCTCTCTTCCCTATTTCTGTCTCTGTTTCTTCCTCCCTTCTGTCCTTAAATCTATATTAAAAAAAACAAAACAAAACATTAAAACAGCTTGTGATAGTGGCACACACCTTTGATCCCAGCACTTGGGAGGCAGAGGCAGGCAGATCTCTGTGAGTTCGAGGCCAGCCTGGTCTACAGAGTGAGTGCCGGGACAGCCAGGGTTACACCGAAAAACCCTGTGTCGAAAACCAAAATCAATCAACCAACTAAACTTTTACAAACAAAGTTAAACTCGTTGTAAACTGACTCACCCTGGCATAAATTATTTTCAGCATAAATTGAGATCTGGCTGCTTCCGAGGAGAATTCTGAGGAGAGTGCCTCAGGGTCCATAGCTGCTAATACTGAACTGTGTCCCTGCTGACAACCTCAGCCCTTGCCAGGCCCAGCTCTGGTCTCCCGGAGTCCACAGCACCAGGACCCTGGTGACTGCCAGGCTAGTGATGGCCTTTGACTCCTTCGAAGCTCTGAACCTGAGCTTGGTCATAGATGGAGACTGGACCCATGGCAACTCATCAGTGTAGAGACTGGGGCCAGCAATGGTCCATTGGTTCTTCATAGAAGGGAGTGGGATGTCTGTTGACTGGAGCTCGAGCAGACTTGGCAACCTGCTCAGGGATAAATTATAGATCAATATTATCATCAGAATTTTCTAAACAAGTCCTATTTTATAGAAGATTAAAGAAAGTCAGCTGCCTTGCCGGAAGAACAGGAATAGCTAAGGAGAGGTCTTTTCTTCTTTTCTTCCTTCTCTCTCTCTCTCTCTTTCTGTGTGTGTGTGTGTGTGTGTGTGTGTGTGTGATGTGTGCTCATGCACTCATCCTAGAGAAGGACTTTGCATGTTTTCCTCTGTCACTTTCCCACCTGACTCATTTGAGCAGGGTCTCTCACTGAACCTGGAACTCACTGGTTTTTGACTAGGCCGGTAGCCAGGTCTCACCTACCCCAAGATGAGCTCGAATCTCACTTTTTGACATTTGTTGATTAATTGACTGGTTGGCTGTGTGTATGTGTAGAGACCGTGTGCCACAGTGCATGTGTGAAGCTTGGGGGAGCTGCTCCTCGCCTTCCACCATAGAGGTCCTGGGTATTGAACTCAAGTCGTTAGGCTTGGCAGCAAGCACCTTCACTACTGAGCCATCACAGTGGCCCAAGGGCGGTGAACTTAGGAGGTTTCTTCCTATGCCCCGGCCTGCGGGGAAAATTCAGCGTGTTCCTAAGGGAAAGGGGACTGATGAATGAAAGAACGAGACAAGAAACACGAGGTATCTGGGAGCAAGACAGAGTCTCTCCGTTCAAGCTCCCACGTTTACTTCAGATCAGCCACTGAAGAGTACAGGTGGGCGGGAAAGTAACATATGGCCCAAGGCTAACCCACTACCATAACCGGTTTACAGGAAATACCAGACATTCTTTCAATCTCTGGGACCCGAGACCCTAAACGCCCTGCCCTTTCTAACTTTGCACCTTAGCTGACTAAGTTTCACAGAACAGTGGGTAGTTTCAGGTTTGGCTCTCTTGGCATCTCACGGGTTTGGCTCCCGACATTCCTAGTGTAAGCAGTGGTCAGTGTGTTCTTGGAGACATGTTGCCACCCTGATGTGATAGTGTGTCTGGTCTTCTATGGTCCCTCTGGGAAGACATATGAGGAAAAGACACAGAGCAGAGGTTGTTGGAAGAGTGGGAAGTGACGGAAGACATTGTCATATATGTTCAGTGGGTCATAGGCCATGGAGGGAAGCCTGAGAGTTTATCTGTCTTTGTCCATGTGACATCTGCTGACTGTTGTAGAACCCA
This sequence comes from Uromys caudimaculatus, assembly GCA_028551405.1. Classification (NCBI taxonomy): domain Eukaryota; kingdom Metazoa; phylum Chordata; class Mammalia; order Rodentia; family Muridae; genus Uromys; species Uromys caudimaculatus. The sequence goes on from CM052702.1 coordinate 125,939,054, forward strand.
GTTAGCTTTAACTATCAACTTAATACACCCTAGAGTCACCAGAGAAGGGAATCTCAGTGGAGGGATTACCCAGATCAGATTGGCCTGTGGGCATGTCTGTGGGGGAGTGCCTTGATTGCTAATTGACATATAGGAAGATCCAGCTCACCATGGGCAGCACCATTCCCTAGGCCTGTGATTCGGCGCTGTATAAGAAAGCTAGCTAAGCATGAGGCTACAGGCAAGCCAGCAAGCACCATTGCTTTATGGTTTCTGCTGTAAGCTTTTGCTTGAGTTTCTGCCCTGACTTTCCTCGGTGTTGAACTGTGACATGGAAGTGTAAGCCAAATCAGCCCTTTCTCCTCAAGTTGCCTTTGGTCGGTTTTTAATCACAGCAACAGAAGGGAAGCCAGAACATTGTTTTGTTTGCTACTGGAGCTCCGGGCTCTCAACTACCTCAGAACTTCAGAGAATCTGACGCAGTGGACGGGCTAGGGAGTAGGCCTGTGGATCAGACAACCGGATAATTCTTTTGTTTTGGGTGCAGAGGCTAGTGAGCTCTGTGTCCATCTGGCTTCACGGAAAGTTAGGATAACAGTGGAGTCCCCACTGATGAGATAGGATCCACAGGGTTGAAACTCAATTCAGAGAAACCACCTGCATCTTTTATTTTGCTTCTTTCAGGGGAGAACCCCTGGTGGGCTGCCAATCATTGTCAGCAGGTACTGGCAGCACGAGCCAATCAAAAGCCTCTTCTTTCTGCTGAGTTGGTGGGAATGTGTTTCCCATTGTGGCTGTTAATCCAGGATGTAACTAATGCTGATAGTCAGCTTCCTCTGGTCCAGAGGGCTTGCTAGCAAAGTGAAGCCACCGTAAAGATGCAAGGCTAAGAGAGGGAGGGGGAGGAAACTGCCCATCCAGGCCTGAAGGCATACTTGCCCCTTAGTGAAGCCAATACACTCCCTTCTAGCTCAGACCTGTTTGAATTTTGGCTCTGTCAACCTCAGCCTAGTTCGTAGGATTATTGTTCTTCTGCAAGATTCCTGCACCCGATGTGTGTGTGTGTGTGTGTGTGTGTGTGTGTGTGTGTGTGTGTGTGTATGTGTGTGTATGTGCGGGTGTGTGGGTGCATACTAAAACCAGAAGATGTCAGATCCTCTGAAATTGGAGGTATGGGTGGTTGTGAGCCGCCAGATACAGGTTCTAGGAGGCAAACAAAGAGCAGGAAGTGTTCTAGCCACTGAACCATCTGTCCAGTCCCAGGATGGTAAGAACCAAGCGAGCTGAGTTACACCCACCTCTTAGGATAGTGTCTAGTGGCAGCACAGGCTCAACAAGTGTTACTTCATGTTATAACGATGGCCGTGTGACAGGCCATGCTCTGGACACCACCTAATGACGAGGGATGCGTTCCAGTGAAGGAGACTTTCATCAACGGGTGTGAAAGGCTGTAACACATAGTTAGGACCCGGGGCCTGTGGCAATGCTGAAGACCTAAAAGTCTAGAGGGAGGTGGGGGCTGGGTAGGCTGGGAAAGCCTTCTAGATGACAGAGCCCAGAGGGAGTCTTAAATGATGGGGCAAGGGTGTTTGTGGCAGACAAAGTGGGTGTGGCGGAAGATGCCATCAGAGTGATGGCAGTGATCACTCCCAGCTTTCGTAGGCAGTTCTGGACATTTCCATGACTCTTACCTTCAGCATCCTCTTGGCACGGGAGTAAAAGTAGCCTACACCTAGAGGAGGCCAGACTATCAGGGCCCTAACACTTCCTGGGGGAGAAGGATCTCTAGTATATATTTAAAGACCCCTAAACTCAAGGAGAAGACAGACATTCTAATAGAAAAACAGGAAAGGCCTGAGACAGGCATTCCACAGAGCAAGCCCAGAGTGATGGCTCATGCCTATGTTCCCAGTGCTTGGGAAGCTGAGGCAGGAGGATTACTGGGAGTTTGAAGCTGGCCTGGGCCATAGAGACACTGTTTCAAACAATAATAGGAGTGTTTCAAATGCTTTAAGCCTTCAGACTTGGCCACATGAAAATCAATTTGTATTTTGTACTTTGTAGACTGAAAGCTGAAAACTAAAACAGAAAGAATGAAACAGCAGATTTTTAACGGTGAATACAGTAATTTATGGGAACTCAGTCAGGGACGTCAGGAAAGAGCATGATGTGCGTGCACAGGAAGTGCTTGGTCAACTTCCTTAGTCAGTTTTCACATAAATAAATGGGATGTGACTGGTGTGTCCATGAGAGCAGCACAGAGAAAGGAACTAGGTAAGGGATCCACCACTGGGAGTGGAGCACTAAGGAGACAGAGGCAAGCAGATCTCTGTGAGTTCAAGACCAGCCTGGCCTACATAGTGAGCCAAGTCCAGGCCAGCCTGGGGTACACCGTGAGACTCTGTCTAAATATAACAATAAAACGAGGGCTAGCTGGAGGCCTGGAGAGATAGCTCAGTGGTTAAGAGCAGTGACTGCTCTTTCAGAGGTCCCGAGTTCAATTCCCAGCAACCACATCGTGGCTCACAACCATCTGTAATGGCATCCGATGCCCTTTTCTACTGTGTCTGAAGAGAGCAACAGTGTACTCATATACATAAAATAAATAAATAAATCTTTAAAGGAGGAGGAGGAGGAGGAGGAGGAGGAGGAGGAGGAGGAGGAGGAGGAGGAGGAGGAGCTGCTGATTCCGGTCCTATGCGCATGGCTCCATAAGACCACCCGCAGGAAGATGCACCTTGGAAAGGTTTAGATCTTTACTGAGAGTTGATTTTTATTAATTCTAGTTGGTTATCTACTTACCCTGGAACCTGTCATAGAATACAGAGATCTATAATACAGCTGGGTATGGTCCAGGGTTTGGAAGGTGATAGTCTGAATGAGAAATGTCCCCCATCGGCTTAATATTTGAACACTTGGTCCCCAGTTGGTGGCACTGTTTGGGGAGGTTCAGGAGGTGTAACCTTGCTGGAGGAAGTGTTTAATTAGAGGTGGGCTTTGACAGCTTCATAGCTGTGCCCCATTGCGCCCTCTCTCTCTCTCTCTCTCTCTCTCTCTCTGAGCTTCTTATTTTTCTGACCACCATGCCTGCTGTTTGCTCCTGTGCCTCCCTGCCATGATGGAGTCTAGTCTTTCTGGAACCATAAGCTAAAATAACCTTCCCATTCTGTAATTTTCCTTGGGCATGGTATTTTATCATAGCAACAGAAAAGTAATTATATACTGTATATGTGTGAATAACGCTGGATTCTCTTTGTCCTGCTGACGACTCTGTTCATTCTTACACATACCATGCCTGTTGCTCCTCCATCTCCTCCTTTTCTTAAAAAAAATGCTTATTTAAAATTTCTTATTTACACATTTATTTTATTTACATTTTCATTCGTGTGTGTGTGTGTGTGTGTGTGTGTGTGTGTGTGTGTGTGTGTGTGTGCTTACGTGAGTTTATATGCACCATGTTCATGCAGGAGTTCTCTGAGGCCGGAAGAGGGTATAGAACCCTCTGGCACTGGAGTTAAAGATAATTGTGAGCCCCTATGCAGTGGCTGGGGACTGCCGTGTCTTCTGCAAAAGCTTTCCCACGCCTTTGCTCTCTTAACCATTCTTCAGTCTGTCCAGCTCTTCTTTTTCTTTTCCCTCCTCTCTGACTTCTTCCTCTTTTTCTTCTTCCTTCTCCTCTTCTTTCCTTTTCCTTTTTCCCCTTATGCTAAAATAAAAGCAAAGGTTTTATTCACATGGTGACGTGCTCCGCCATGAGCTGCACCCCCAATTGCCTGTCCTCTTGCTGTAACTTGGAGTAAGTCTTGCTTCCTGGAGAGCATACATTCTCACCCTTTCCCATTGGAGTTTGCTCTTCTACATATATTTCAGAATCTGCTTTAGATAAAAAGGTTTTCGTTAGAACAGGATAGAATAGTTTATTTCTTGACATCTGAGTAAGCTTTCCTTACAAAAACAAATCAGCCTGAGGAGGCTGGGGTGAATTTAGTGGTATGGAGCTTGCTTAGCTTATAGAAGGTTCTAGGTTTTTGTCCCCAGAAAACAGCAGAACAAAAACCATCTTGAGCAAGTATTTTCTCTTAAGAAAAAGCTAAGAGTTAGGCATGGTACATGGCTTTAGTCCCTGAACTCAGAGGAAGAGGCAGATGAAGCTCTGAGTTTGAGCTAGCTGGTCTACAGAGTGAGTTCCAGGACAGCCAGAGCTACACAGAGAAACCCTGTCTCACAAAGAAAAGAAAGAACTTAAACCATTAATTTCTTTAAATGCTGTAGGAACAGAGCCAATCTGTGTAGTGCATGTTTGCAATACTAGCAGCCTAGAGGCTGAGGTAAATTGGTCTACATAGTGAGAACTAGAGGGTAAAAGATTATAGGACTATCAGGAGTTTTTGTTTAATCCTGAGTCAGTTCAGCTAACCAGTTGAGGGATTTTTTTGCCCCTAGAATTTTTCTCTTTCATCAAAAGGTTCATAAGTGTTGGATAAAATCACATGTTTTGTTGTTATTGTTTTGTTTTGTTTTGTCAGATCTTGAAATGTATCATTTTTGCTGGTGACTTAACACAGGCTGATTTTCTGGCATCTGGAAAAAATAAGTATATTCTGGATATGTTACATATGAAGTTCTGTATGATATTTAGAACTATTTAATCTGGTGCTTCAAATATATTTATGCTCAGCCTGACACAGTGGCACATGCCTTGAACCCTGGCACTTGGGAGGCAGAGGCACACAGATATCTGTGAGTTCAAGACTGGCCTGGTCTACACAGTAACTTTAAGGCCAGCTAGGGCTATGTAGTGAGACCTTATTTAATACATGAATAACACAGACACACACACACACATACATACACACACACACACACACACAGAGATACACAAACACACACAGAGACAAACACACAGACACATACAACAGACACACAGAGAGACACACAGACACACACACAGATAGACACACACACAAATACAGACACACACAAACAGACACACACAGTCACAGACACACACAGACACACACAGACACATACAGACACACACACAGACACACACACAGACACACACACACATATACACACACACACAGACACACAGACATGCACACAGAGACACACACACAGACACACACAGACACACAGAGACACAGACACATAAGAGAGTCATATTTGTGCCTAACTGATCTGTCAGGTTCTGGGAAAGGTTTGTTAAACTCTGTCTGCTGCTTTAATTCTTACGTATTTTTATGTGGCTTACATTGTTTGCTGCTATAAGGGGTGTGAATTAGTGATTATTATATCTTATTAATTTATTTTTTTCTTTTAAAAATATATATTTCTCTATTTCTTATCCTTAAAAAAAAAAGTTGGGGGCAGAGAGATGGTTCAGTGAGAACAGGCGCTTGCTGATCGAACGATCTGGGTTGGATTCTCAGGCCCCATGTGGTGGAAGAAGAGAATTAATTCTCCCAGTTTGTCCTCTTACCTTCACACGCACGCCACGATATATGCTCATTCCATCCAAATAAATAGATAAATAAATAAATGTAACAAAAATTTAAGATATTAAAATTGTTAATCCTGCTTCCCACGATGTTGGTATTAATAGTGTAAAATTGTCTCTATTTTAGGACTCACCAACCTTTAGGGTGCCCTACCATTTTGGTAGTCTTGTGAAACCTAGGGAAACATTTGGAAATGCTGAAATGTATTGAAATAGTTAGTAGAATAATTAAAATATTTGTGATATCAGTGTATATAATTTGTTTTAAACAGGGTTTCATTATAGATCTTGGCTGGCATGGAACGCCCTCTGTAGACCAGGCTGGCCCCGAACTTACAGAGATCCACCTGCCTCTGCCTCTGAAGTGCTGGGGTGAAAAGCTCCATACCCCAGCGAATATATACATACATTTTAATTAATGCACCAAATAGCGTGATCCAGAAATAGGCTTATTAATTACTGTGACTTTGAAGGACCAAAGTAAAAAATATTTATCAGTCCATAATTTAATCACTGTAATAAAGTGATATGGAAACAGAATTTATATTGGGGTCAAAGTCACTGGGGCTGATAATTATTCCCAGTTGTTGCTCATATTTATAAAATGGTAAGGCTAAATGTTTGTTAGCAGCTAGTGGAATTTTCTTTCCAAATTCATAGATTCCGTGGGCCCCAAGATAAGAAACCTTGTTCTTATTTTTAGTCTGCTACAAGTGGCATTACTACTGCCTAAAAATAGAAGCAACCCACCCAGCACTGGGGAGGCGGGGCAGGCAGAGCTCTGATCTCTGAGTTCTATGCCAGCCTCATGTACAAAGTGAGTTCTAGGCCAGACAGGGTTATGTAACGAGAGCTTGTTTCAAAACAAACAAGGCAGATAGGGAGAGAGGTTTCAGTGTTTAGGAGTATCAACTGCTCTCCCAGAGGAGCCAGGTTCGATTCCCAGCACCCACATGGCAGCTCACCACCATCTCTAACTCCAGTTCCAGGTGACCGAACGCCCTTTTCTAGCTTGTATGGGCATCGGGCATAAACATGGTGCACAGTCACATGCAGGCAAATGCTCATACACATAAAAGAATTTATCATATCATATTATACTGTAT
>CM052702.1:125945738-125976713 GCA_028551405.1 Uromys caudimaculatus
CCCCCCCCCCCCCCCCCCCGAGAGTTTGTCTTGAGGTTCTGGCAGCCAAAATGCATGGAGTTGAAGTAAATCCTGGAGTGGAACCCCAGTAAACCCTGGAGTGGATGCTGTAAACCTCAGAGTGGTACTGGTGGAAACCCCACGGACTGCCAGAAACCCCATGGGTGGATGCCATAAACTCCATGGGTGGATGCCAGAAACCCCAGAGTGAAGAGCAACCCTCTATCAAGAGTCATTCCCTTCAACAAAGCACATAGATTTGAGAGGGACAAGCATGAAGCCACAAGGGAGGAAAGAGACACCAGCTTAGCAAGCCAGAGGAGTTGAACCCACCTTGTGGTAGTTTGAACATGTTTGGCCCAGGGACTAGCACTATTAGGAAGTGTGGCCTTGTTGGAGAAGATGTGGCCTTGTTGGAGGAAGTGTGTCACTGTGGGGTAGGCTTTGAGGCCCTCCTCCTAGCCACAAGAAGACCCTCCTAGTCTTCTCCGGTTTGCCTTTGGAACAAGATGTAGAACGTTTAGTTCCTCCAGCACCATGCCTGCCTGGACTCTGCCATGCTCCCACTGTGATGATAATGGACCGAACCTCTGAACCTGTAAGCCAGCCCCAATTAAATGTTGTCCTTATAGGAGTTGCCTTAGTCATGATGTCTGTTCATATCAATAAAACACTAAGACACTCCTGGTGACCTATGGGATGGAAGATGTTGCAGCTAGATTAGCCTTGTATCCAGTTATTGCTACACTTTGTATTTCTTCTCTGATGTAAGATTTATTCTAAGTATTAGTATTGGTTTGACCTACCTTTCATCTTTTTTTTTTTTTTTTTTTTTTTGGTTTTTCGAGACAGGGTTTCTCTGTGTAGCCCTGACTGTCCCGGAACTCACTCTGTAGACCAGGCTGGCCTCGAACTCAGAAATCCACCTGTCTCTGCCTCCCGAGTGCTGGGATTAAAGGCGTGCGCCACCACTGCCCGGCTTGACCTACCTTTCAGAAAACTCCAAATAATGGTTTGAACATTGTTTTATTATTATTATTAGTAGTAGTAGTTTTTATCCAAGACAAGGTTTCTCTGTGTAGCCCTGACTGTCCTGGAACTTCCTCTGTGTACCAGGCTGGTCTCAAACTCAGAAATCCCTGAGTTCTGGGATTAAAGATGTGTGACACCGAAGATCAGCTATTTTAATTGTTTGTTTGTTTATGATAAGGTTTTCTATGTAGCCCAGGCTTGCCTCAAACCTGTAACAATCCTTCTGCCTCTGCCTCTGGTGTACAAGGATTAAAGGTGTGCCCCACGATGCCCAGTTTGGTTCATATCAAATATAACTTTATTTCTCTTTAAGTCTAGTCCTGACATTGTCTTCAGGGACTCAGGTCCTACATTCTTGTGCTTCCCTTTTCAAATTCATCTCAGAGTTGGTGAGATGACTCAGTGGGTAAAGGCACTTGGCATCAAGTTTGATGTCCTGAGTTCGAACCCTAGAACCCACATAGCAGAAGGAGAGTGGCCTTCCTCAACAGAGTGTCCTTCAACTTCCCAAATCTGCACCATGGCACATGGTCCCCAGATCCAAGATGGCTACCGAAGTGTTAGTCTTCACAGACCTTTTCTGAGGAGCAGAAAGGAAGCATGGGGGAATGCAAGGAAGGATGAACCCTCATTCATGTTTCATTATCCAAAATCTAATAAGCTTTCATCTAGTAGCAAGAAAGCCAGGGAAGTCTTTGGGCTGAGTATCCGGATGGCCTGAATAAAATGGGGGCTCTCTTCCTGAGGTGACCAGCAGTTAGTTGTCTAACCTTAGTCTTCCCACCACAGCTAAGCGCCCATCTGCCAAGAAGAGTGATTCAGCCTTCAACATGGTAACAGGTCCTGAGAGGGCCAGACTGCCATCTGGTGGCCTGCTGGCCACCCTGGAAGCTGTCATTATGGAAGTTACCTAGATTAGTCCCTGTGGGAGCCGACATTTATTCTAGCTCTGCCAGAGATCTCAGGGAGATTAACAAATATCCAGCATCGTAGAAGTCTGAACTGCATCACTTCTGAACGGAAACCCCCTCCCCCCATTTTTCAGTGAAGATGAAAAGGTGACCATGTGATGTGCTGGTCACTCCTGCTGCACATTCTTACCAGAGTTGCCTGCTTAGTGTTAGTGACATGAGCTGTTGGGGCTCTGTTAGTGCCAGCTAGAAGACAAACAAATGTATCCGGAATGAAGAATTTGGCGTATACTGCAGCCAAAATCCAGTGCAGCAAGATACTACTTTTCCATAATTCATAGCTCAGGGAACACAACGCTTTGTTCTCTGTGATGGTGGCCTTAATTGTCAACTTCCCACAATCTAGGATCCCTGGAGAAGTGAGTCTCAGTGGCATATTATCTAGCTCAGGTTAGCCTGTGAGCATGCACGTGAGGAATTCCTTCTTAATTGAGATAGAGGAGGTGGGAAGACCCAGACATCAGTGGTCTGCATATTCTGTGTTTGGGGCTTGGCCTGGAGAGGCCTAGAGGAAGAGCTGAGTAGCGGCATTCATGCCTTTATTTGTCTCCACTCTTGACTGTGACGTGGGCTGCTGCTTCGGTTCCTGCTTTCTGAGACTTTCCCACAACGATGGACTGTAACCAGGAATAGTGAGCTGAGTAGCCCCTGTCTCTGCTGAGTTGCTTTTTGGCGTGTTATTTTATCACAGGGACAGAAATAGAAATAGGGCACTCCCCTTCTCACGACCATGGCCTCTGCTTCTTTAGAGGTTCTAGTAGACAAAAAATTACGTTTCCATCAGAGTACCCCCAAAGAGCTACTGGTTTGGAAATTGAGACTCAAATCTGGCAATTGCATATTCCTTATGCTTGGTTGAACAGGAGGGGGTGGGGGTAGCTCTGGGATGAGTTCTGGGTTGGCATAGTAACCAACTCTTCCACATGAAAACACAGAAGAATCTGCCTCTGGACCCTCTGAAACTCCCTGAGCACCGCCACCTTCCTTGGCTACTTGTAAAAGTTAATAGGGGGTGACACCACCTCAGCATGGCTGGCTCAGGCCTGGCTCGGCTTCCTCTGAGTCAAGTGTGGATGGTCGATCCATGATGGCAAACCCCAGATTGTTCAAAGGGCGTGGTGAAGATCAAGGCCATGGAGTGGGGAGTGGAGGGAAGGATGTTTGCATCAAAGCACGCACTGCCGACGCTTCCTGACTTGTCACGCTCAAATTTCTTGCTGGTGTTTACCTTGATTTCTCTCTCTCTCTCTTTCATTGTGTTTGTTCAAGCTAAGGTCTCTGTACATAAACCTGGCTGTCCTAGAGCTCACTATGTAAGCCAGGGTGGCCTCTAACCCACATACCTGCCTGCCTCTGCCTGCCAAGTGCTAGGATTAAAGGCGTACAGCACAATTTAATACAGTTCTTATTTGATTGACATGCGGTTACCTTGGGTCTGGCGACACCACTTTATGATGTTTTCATAGAAGTCTAGGAAGAGAAAGTGGGGTGGAAATGGAGGTTGAGATGAGTGGGCTGTGAGCAGATACCAAAGACAATTCTGCTCAGTCCCGTCAAGTCCCATCGTGCCCTTCCCCCATTGTCCCCTTCACCCCCTATCCCCCTCCTCGTCCTCCCCCCATTCCCGCTGTCATGGCTTCTTGTGCTCTAGAGCCTCGAGGGCTGGAGAAGGCACTTCCAGGCACCCAGGCAGCTAGGACTTCTGTCTCAATGTGGTTTCTGTTCAGATGAGCAGACGAATCAGAAAGGGACCTGAGTGTCAGGGAGAGGTGCACCATGGCAGACGTGATCTGGTGCCTTTGTGGCAGCTGCAGAGAGATGGTCACTGGTGCCAGTCGGTCCTGGCTTCTCAGTACTGTGAAGGACCCTGGTGGATTCATGTCCTGGTAGCTGTCCTGAGCAGGGAGGTTCTGGAGTTGGTGGCAATGGTGTCAGCTCTCCTGGCTGACTGGCTCTGCAGAGGGATCTAGAGGTGTTCGTGGTAGCTCAGCATCAGCCTACCTCTTAGCTTTTCCCATGGGTCTGCAGCCAACCTCATTGCAGAGGCGCACGGGAGCCTCTGCACCTGCCGGGTGGACTGGGATCTGGAGCAGAGCTCTGTTCTCTAGCCGCACTTCAGTCTCACCTTGTCTTTTTCTACTTTTTAATGAAATGGACATATTTTCTTTACTTGAAAATTGGTCATTTTCTGGGCCACTGAGATCGCTTGGCAGGTACGTGCATTTGTCTCACAAATCTTGTAATCTGAGCTTTGATCCCTAGAACCTTTGTGGAGTTGAAAGGAGGGAACCAACTCCATAAAGCTGTCCTCTGAAGGCCACCGGCAGCCTGTTGCAGGCAGCCTCCTCGACAGGTTCCAGGGTTTGGGTAGTAAGACTGGCTTGCTCCACTACTGTCCGAGATACCCCAGCAGCAGGAATTCATGTAGATCAAGAAGTGTGTGTAGACACAAATTATATATTATATATATAACATATATAACCATATATATAATATATGTTTATATTATATATTATATAGTATATATAATATATAACATTATATATACATATTAATATATGTAATACATATAATACACATATAATATATACACATATATTACACATATAATCAAAACATACAATCACAAATGAAAGTTATTTCTTTGCATTCTTCTAACATTACCCATAATTATTATTTTTTACATTTATGATAGTTTCTCTAGCTATTTCCATTCTCTCTCTCTATCTCTATCTATCTCTGTATTATTATTGAGATATGCTCTCATGTAGGACAGGATGGACTCAAGTTCTTTTTTTATTTTGTTTGTTTGTTTTTTGGTTTTTTTTTTTTTTTTGGTTTTTCGAGACAGGGTTTCTCTGTATAGCCCTGGCTGTCCTGGAACTCACTCTGTAGACCAGGCTGGCCTCGAACTCAGAAATCCGCCTGCCTCTGCCTCCTGAGTGCTGGGATTAAAAGCGTGCGCCACCACTGCCCGGCTTCAAGTTCTTATGTAACTGAAGCTGGCCTGGAAATTTTTTTAAAAAGATTTTATTTGTTTATTTTTATTTTGAGTTAGGATCTCACTATGTATCTCTGGTCAGCCCGGAACTCACTATGTAGTCAAGGTTGGCTCCAAATTCACAGAGATCTGCCTACCTCTGCCTCCTGAAGGCTGGGATTAAAGGTATGGACCACCATGCGTTGACTTATTTTTTATCTTATGCAAATGAAGAATGTTTTGTCTGCGTGTTTGTGCCCCATTTGTGCGCAGTGCCCTTGGAGGCCAGAAGAGGGCATCAGAGGTCCTGGAACTGTAGTAATGGATGGTTGCTAGGGACCACCTTGCTGCTTGGAATTGACCGTGGGGCCTCAGGAAGAGCAGTCCTCCTAACGGCTGAGGACTCTAGCCCAGGAAGTGAGTTCTAATGATCTACATGCCACAGACATTTACTAGACACCTTTTCAAATAGTGATGCTCTGAGCTTACTAAACAGGAAAGGTTGAATATACTCTGTAGCTATTTAAAGAACGAGTTAGATTTGAATCCGGGAAGCTGCAGGGCCAAGCATGAGGTAAGTGCAAACATAGCTCTTTGCAGGATAATGTGTCAAAGAAAGACTGTTTTGTGAAAATAAACTGCAAAACCTGTATCGTGTACCTGAGCGGGGGCGGGGGTGGGGGTGCAGGCTGTAATATCAACCGTGTAGGTGTGTACGTGCTGCAGTATGGCAGAACGGGACATCAGCCGTGGCTGGGGGGAGGGCACTCAATTTCTCTTATGTCTCTTCTGTTTCTCTGGTTTCAAATAAGAACATGTTGATTTTATGATCTTCAGAGAGGAATTTAATGAAATTTAATAGCTCTCTAAGGAGTCTAACATCTGGAGCTGCATCCTTTTGGACAGATACCTAATCTCTACTGGGGGCTTAGCTGCTTCCTGGGTCGTGCTCACCCCATGGCTGACCTGTTTAAGGCAGATTTCCAGGACCCACCACCATCTAAGCCTAAGTGGGAAGAATTGGGTGGTCAGCCAATGAGATGAGGGCCTCGGCGGTTGTGGTAGATGAGTCTTCTGGAGACTGAGTAAGACAGAGAAGGATGGGAGTCGGTTCTTTTTGATCCCGTAGCTGACAAAGGCTGCTGGAGGATCCCATTGGGTCCTTAGGGGGCAGGAGATCACAGGCAGGATTATGGCTGGAGGCAGACCACCCCACCTGCTGAGTCCTTTGCTACCCTCAACTTCAGAGGCAGCTTGGGCCCTTCTTACTGGTGTCCTGGGCCATCCCTCACATTGCGGAAAGATGCAGAAATACACCCCACCTCACAAGCCTGTTGTGATCAAGAGATGAGGCGGGGGCGGGGCGGGGCGGGGTGGTTTAGAGCGGGATCTCCTTTTCCTGGTTTTTCATCCCTCTCCTCCAGGAAATCCCTGCGGGGTCTATTTCCACCCCCTCCCCAGGTCTGACTCCACCCCCTCCCCAGGTCTGACTCCACCCCCTCCTCAGGTCTGACTCCACTCCCTCCCCGGGTCTGACTCCACCTCCTCCCCAGGTCTGACTTCTTTTTTTTTTTGGTTTTTCGAGACAGGGTTTCTCTGTATAGCCCTGGCTGTCCTGGAACTCGCTTTGTAGACCAGGCTGGCCTCGAACTCAGAAATCCGCCTGTCTCTGCCTCCCAAGTGCTGGGATTAAAGGCGTGCGCCACCACTGCCCGGCCAGGTCTGACTTCTTATGCAATTCTGTGCAGCAGATAGAAAACCTTTCAGCCTGGGGTGGTACTGGCTGGCCTCACTCCAACTTTCGTTGGATTTATATGTCTTTAGCTTTTTGAGACAGAGTCTCCTGTAGCCAAGTCTGGCCTCAAAATCACTACATAGCTTCAAGGTGGATATCCTTGAAGGCCTGGTCTACCTGCCTGCAGCTGTGATTACCGGCCTGGGCTACCATGCTTAGCTCAGCAGTCTTGTCTTAGAGTTGTTTTAAAGTCCTCTGGTAGGCCATCGCATAGGGTAGCCTGTCCGAATATTCTCTAAAGTAGGGCTGCTGAGGCCACTGCCCCCAGAAGGGAGCCACTGTGTAGTCTGTGACTTGGAAGGGGACAAGGTTCCAGGGCTTAGGTAGTAAGATTGGCCGCTCTACTACTGTCGGAGATACCCAGCACCAGGAATTCATGTAGCCCGATGTCTTAGTCAGTGTTTCTATTCCTGCACAAACATCATGACCAAGATGCAAGTTGGGGAGGAAAGAGTTTATTGAGCTTACACGTCCATGCTGCTGTTCATCACCAAAGGAAGTCAGGACTGGAACTCAAGCAGATCAAGGAGCAGGAGCTGATGCAGAGGCCATGGAGGGATGCTGCTTACTGGCTTGCTTCTCCTGGCTTGCTCAGCTGGCTTTCTTATAGAACCCAAGACAACCCAGGGATGGCACCACCCACAAGGGGCCCTCCCCCCTTGATCACTAATTGAGAAAATGCCTTACCGCTGGATCTCATGGAGGCATTTTCTCAACTGAAACTCCTTTCTCTGGGATAACTCCAGCTTGTGTCAAGTTGACACAAAACCAGCCAGGTTAACACCCAGAGTGCTCACTATGCAGCCATAGCAGAACGGAAGAGGGTGACTGTCCAGGGCTGTGACCGCAGGGTCATTCCCACTCTGCCTGGTGTCCTCGCATTCAGATGGAGGGTAGAGGTGGTGACAGACTGCTCATAGGCGATGCGGGTGAGACCTGTGGGAGTCACTGCTGATTGTCACCTTGGCAGGCTCTAGACTCACAAACCTCTGAGCATGTCCCTGAAGGAGTTTCTAGACTGGGTCAGTTGTGTGTGGGGAGACTGTGGGTGATACCATGCCATGGGCTGGGGCTGAGACTGGATAAAGCAGAGGTGACCAGTTGAGTGGTGGTACTAATCTCTCTCCCTGACTTCTGATGTAATGTGACCAGGCACCACTCTCCCACTACCATAGCTTCTCCGACACAATGGACTGCACTCTCAAACTGTGAGCCAGAATAAGCCCTTCCTTCCTGAAGTTGTCGTCATGGTAACAAGACAGTAAGCAATACAACACTAAAGGAAGCCGGTCTACAGAGACTTCGAAGGTAGATGAGAGGCAGCTGGGATGCAAGAGCAGGTACCCCCAGGAAGGAAAGGGGTCCTATGACTGGCTGGATATCCTATAGTCATGTGTCATACAGGCCCTGAAACCCTATAACAATCTCCCTTTTCTAAAATTGCCATTTTATTGATAACTGCAACAGTGGGTGGGGCTGGACCCTCTTAGGCATAGGAGACAGAAAGCCTAACTCGCACTGATCTCGGAGGGGTAGGGTTGGGGGAATGTAGCTTTCTGACTTAAGGAACAGAGAAATCTGGACTTGAACAGGGCTGGTGAGAACCAGGTTTGCCAAGGGACTTGGTATTGCTTCTTCAGTCTCCCATCTTCTTAGCAAAGTGGCTAAGAAGCAACCTCTCAACGACTCTAGCAGAAAGTAAGCATCTCTTTCCACAAACGTTTCAACAAAAGTCCCGGGACTAATTCCCCTGGATACAGAATGTGACAGTGTGGAACCATGAAAGGCAGCCTGGTTTCTGGGTGAGCTAAGGTTTAAAACCCCAGAGACTCAGTAGGGAGTCCCCAGCAGGGGATTACCTTACAAGGAATGGTAGGTGTTTTGTCATGCTCCTGGGCCCCAGGCTCCTGACATGAGGCCGCAGCTCTCCATAGGCCTGTGGCTATCAGTCACATAAGGGCAATGCCCCAAGCCCCTCCACAGGTAGAGGTGTGGTCACATAGCCTCAAGACATCCCCCATTTTAATTAGGCATCTAGAGGCTTAGCCAATAAACTTCCCTTCCCAGCCACTCCTCCCTGCAAAAGGTATTTTAACCTCAGACCTGCCCTGAGAAAGTGGGGTACAGTTTTACTCATCACCACTCTTTGCCATGACAATAAACACCCTAGAACCATGGACTGTCTCTCTTCATCGGATCCGCCGTGGGGAACGATGGAACAGGCCTTCCTCTAAAGAGCTGCGTCTAGTCTCCTGCAGAAGGCCTCTCAGAACTCCCAGCCACAGTCTCTACCAAACCAATCCAGCTAGCTGACAAACCAAATACTCGGTCCCCCCTCCCCCCGCTGGGACCCAGCCAGACTCCTCCCCATCTTTCCCCCTTGGCCCCAGGCTAGATCCAGTCCTTGGGCCCCCACTCCGTTCTCAGCTCTTCCACGGCATCCAGAGGCACCTGGGATGCCTAAGAGCCTGAGAACCAGATGGAGCCAGCTCTGTGTAGTCCCTGGGACCCTAGGCCGTGTTCCCCAACCCCCGGGCCTTGTCCCGCAGCTTCTCACAGCCCAACACCTGCCTGGCAGTGCCTTGGGGTGAGCGCAGTCAAACTTCCCGTATCTTGCCTCCCACAGAGACCCAAGCCTGGGGTGGACACGGAACTCTCACCACTATGACCCAACATGGCAGCATGCCATTATGGTGTGAATGTGAAGTGTCCACTCTAGGTTCACGTGTTTGAACATTTGGTCCCCAGCTGAGTGGCTCTGTTTCATGAGGGTATGGAACTTTTAGGAATCCGAGCCTCACTGGAGGAAATGGGTCATGGGGTGGGGGTGGACCTTAAGTTTATAGCCTGACCCTATTTCCTGTCCAGTTTCTGCTTCCTGTTCCACTGAGATGTAAAGAAACTAGAAGTTACTGTCCATGCGCCCACCCCCACAGACGTCCCCAATGGATTCTATTCCTTCAAACTGTTAAACAAATAAGCTCTTTTTTTTGTTTGTTTTGTTTTTTTTTGTTTTGTTTTGTTTTGTTTTTTGAGACAGGGTTTCTCTGTGTAGCCCTGGCTGTCCTGGAACTCACTCTGTAGACCAGGCTGGCCTCGAACTCAGAAATCCACCTGCCTCTGCCTCCCAAGTGCTGGGGTTAAAGGCGTGCGCCACCACTGCCTAGCCAAATAAACTCTTATGCCCCAAAGTTGCTTCTTGTCAGGGATTTGGTCGCAGCAGTTGAAAAGTGACTAGCACACTTGCCCTTTTCTGAACCAATATCAATGGTTAGGTAGGTGGATGTGCTGACTGGCCAGGACTGGATGCCATGGCCACCTCTGGAACCCGTGGAGAGTTAGGACTCTGGAGCCACGGGGGCTGAGGGTGCGGGAAGGGTGTGCTCCTTAGTCAAGGTCAGCTACAGGCTACATTAAACAAGGCTTGATGGGTATATGACACACGCCTTTAATCCTAGCACTTGGGAGGCAGAAGCAGGTGGTTCTCTGAGTTTGAGGCTAGCCTGGTCTATATAGCAAGCTCCAGGCCAACTAGGGCTACATAATAACACAGTGAGACCCTGTCTTACCCACATCTGTGATGTTACATGATAAAAGCTCCTAATAATGCCACTCTCTATAAGCCTATGGGGGCCAGTTTCTTTCAAACCACCACACGGAATCCCCAAGGCAAGCTGGATAGGAATACTAGCTAGCTGTACTAAAAAACTCTGGGTTCAACTGAGAGACCCTGCCTCAAAGAATAAGGTGTGTATGTGGGGTTCCTGTCATCAGCATCACACACACACACACACACACACACACACACACACACACGGTACACTAACATCATACATACAGACACATGAAAAAGGTCTAAGTTATTGGATCCGACATCTTGGTGTTCGGATCAGAGACCTGGCATCTGATCTCATTTGAGTTCTGCCTTAGGAGAGTTCCAGGTAAAACGGTAAGAGCAATAGCTAACCTCAAACTGAGAGGTACTCCACTACACAAATTACATTACCTTCCAGCCATCTAAGAAGTCAGCTCACCTAGAGATGGCAAACAGAGGCTCCAAAAGCCTTTTGGAACCTGCCTGAAGTCATATCAAACTCCACCAGGTGGGCATTCAGCGTGTCTCAACCACGCTGAGCTGAAGTCTTCTCCCTGTGTACAAAACCAGAGACTGCAGAGGCCTAGGTAGCCATTCCTCCACCCATCAAAGTACCAATCCCAGCCAGTGAACCTGGAAGGCAAGTAGCCATCACCAGGGGCTGCTCTGCTCTGGGAAAGTCAGCCCTGGGATTGGGGAGAGCCCAGCCCAGAGAGGGAGAGGCTCCCGACCTGGGGCTTTGGAGAGCTGAGCAGACCTGTGAGTATCGGTTTTATTTAGGCCGTGGGTCTCCCAGGCCATGGGTCTCCCCAGGCATCGTCTGGCTCAACGGGGCAACTGAGGATATCCTTCCCTATCTCCTGGCAGAAGCTTGGCAGAGGGACTGTGCCTCCGCCCACTTGGTTTCCTAGCCTGTAATGGCTCTTCCATCTGGCTCACTCATTCATGTGTTCATTCAGTAGATAATCTCTGAGTACCACCAACTCTCTGCCCTACTGTGGGCAAGGATGTGCAGACAGGAAGGTAGATGAGTATGATGAACAAGGCATTCCGTCACAGTAGTTGAAGGACCATGGGGGAAGCAGAGGCCAAGCCCTGGGTTGAGTCTGAGGGCAGAGATTCCCCCCTGGAGTGGCAGGAACAGACGGACATGGGTTAAGGAAATTTTCCAGGTGTAGCTGGGCCTTGAAAGATGGACAGGAATGAAAACCAAGGCCAAAGGGAAAAACATCCCCCCGGAACCCCTGCAGCGTGAGCAGCAGTGCAAAGGCCTAGAGATAGGAGCGTGCTGTGACGCCTGGAAAACCAGGGAGCACTATGGGGACATACACCCAGGAGCCAGGATGGCTGGCTGGTAGGCCCACTGCTCATGTACTGAGCTATGAACGTGGCGTGTCACACTGATCACTGGTCAGCCCCTCTGGAGGGATAGTAGAGATGGATTAGGCCCCACAGTTCCCAGGGGAGTTTTGTTGCAGGCCTCACTAGGGCCACACTTCCCGCTCTTTATTGCTGTGTCTAAAGTGCTCCCATAATGCATCTCTGGCTGGGTCAGCCAACAGGCCCAAGCCTCAGGCTTGAACATTCAGAGGGCATCCCAGCACTTAAAAAGAGAAAAATCTGCCAGGCATGGTGGCACAAGCCTTTAATCCCAGCACTGGGGAAGCAGAGGCATGAGGATCTCTGGAAGTTCAAGGCTAGCCTGGTCTACAGAGTGAGACCTCCAGGAGAACCAAGGCTAACACAGTGAGACTTTGTCTCAAAATAAATCAGTTTTGAAAAACTATAAACTCACATCACTGACATCATACAAAATATGGGCTCCATGGTGGAGTACTATCTTAGTAGGTTCGAGCCCCCCACCTTCTTGTAGTTAGAACAGGATGGGTAAGCCCCCCCCCCCCACTACATCCATCCGTTTGTTCCCCATGGCATCTGGAACAGATGTAAGGCTGAAAAAATGTGGTTTAAAAACCGATGATCCAGCTGGGCAGTGGTGGCTCACACTGTTTTGGAGACAGGGTCTCGCTATGTAGCCTTGGCTGCTCTGGATCTTGCTATGTAGACCAGGCTGTCCTTGAACTCACCAAGTTCTGCTGGCTCTGACTCCCTGGAGGCTGTGTTTAAAGGTGTGCACCACTATATAATCCGAGCACTTAGAAGACTGAGACATGAGGATCTGTGGTCAGGTCTAGGTCACTTTAGGCTACTGAGTGAGTTCTAGGTTAGTCCAACCCACTCCCAATTCTAGGCTGTGCGTAAGGAGTCTAAAACCAGGGCAAGAGATCTGAGGACACTAGGCTACCCAACTTCTCAGAAGTAGGTGTGGTTTTCAGGACACACCCCCTCCCTGGAGGAGAGGGGTGCCAGGGATCTGGAGCAGCCCCAGACACCTGACTCTGGCCAGGTGGCAGCTGGAGCTGTGCTAACTAGCCTGTGGTATTTTTGCCTCCTTCTTTACTAGTGGAGGGTAGATGTTGGTCCAGGCCTCCTACCACACACATTGGAAATGGGATTGTGGCAAGGAGGACCACTCCCAGGCCTTCTCTGGAGAGCATCGCTTGAGGGAAGGGGGATGCTGTCCTAGTGTGTATGCGTGCGCACTTTATGTTGGGTAGTTGCCAAAGGAGGAAAAAGTGGAAGACTGGAAGCAAGCCTGTAAGTTATCATCCACTGCCTGCCTGCCCCTTAAATTCTAAGCACTTAAGGGGAGACTATCCAGCTCAGGAGACGGTTCCAGCAGCCACAGCTCCTAGCCTTGGTGCCCACAGGGAGGGGCCTAAACAGAATACCTGCTGTACCATTTGTATTCAGAAGGGAAGGCTGGTAACCTTGCTACTTTGTGAGGAAATCTTAACCAACCCTAGAGGCTTCTCCTGAAGCTCAGTCCTCTCCAGGTGTGACCTGTCACCTCTTTTTCTCTCTGACGTGGGGAAAACACCATCAGAAGCCTTGACAAGTTGTACAAGGGACGCAACAGACAGGACATAGCTGCCTGAACAGTCATTGGTGTGCAGCGCCTGCCTTGGTTTTCTCTAGATGACCTCTGACCCTGTGAGTGTCCAGCCACGGTGTAGTGACTGCTGTCCCCTGGTCAGGGAGAGAGTGTCACTTTGATCATTAGCGCTGAGTATCTTTGGGACCAGTGCCCAACTCACCCCAGGGCTGAAGATATAAGAGCTCAAAACTCACTGTCCCAGGGACTGGACATTATTTCTCCAGCCTTTCAAAAGAAATCTGAGCTGCTCACCCTCCTCTCCCACCCTCTGCCCTCCTCTCTTCCCTGAACCGGGTGGGGCCATGGTCTGTATCACAGGCTATGACACATACATGGCTAAAGAGAAGCCCCAAGCTCAACACACACTCCCCCCATCCCCCAAACAAACGCCCCAGAGAGATTTGCATCCGAGTGACTGGTGTACAGACATCGTGGAGGTGGAGACAGACAGACTGATGGGATAGACAGGGGCTATTCCTCTAGGACTTGGCTGGTGCAGTTTTCAGACAAAGCATATGTTGCTTTCTTCTTCCCTGACATTCCGGGAACAGCTTCCAGACAGCAATCAGAAAGCAGGGCGGGGATCATGGGGGTGGCCACCGACTCTTAAAAGGGGTATTTTCTGGGCCCTTCTCCTGTCCTTGGGCTTTGTGATGACAGTCTCACCCACAGCAGGCCTGGCAAACACAACACAGGAGGGGTGACAGGCCTGAAAAAGCATATCCACTTTATTTACAACGATCAGTAGATGGCATAGATCTTTGGGTTTTGATGGCCTTGTGGAGACACCTGGGCGGGGGCTCACTCCCCTCTCTGTTAGTACCCCCCCTCCCCAGCCTGCTTGTGAGTACAGCTGTGGTCGAGACCTGCTTGCTCTGAAAGCCTTAGCTTGTCTGGGACATGTTCCTTACCTCCTTTGGAGGTTTCCATCCTGGTCCAGGATGCAGGGTACCTAGAGTGGACCAGTTCTCTGTCTGCAGAGAGGTGGTGAGCAGAGTCCTGTAGGAAAGCCAAGGCAGAGGCTTGGATAGCTGCCAAGTGCAGGGCTGTTACCTGTCTCACTCTGTCCTTTGCATGGAGACAGGACCATCTCGGTCCCCTTTAGAGGTGTAGTAATTGTCCCTGTGTGTATGGTCCCAGGTGGGAGCCCTCCGTGGGGCTCACCTCAGTTCTCCCCAGCCACTACACACTCTTCCTTACCTGAAATCTCTCCAGGATGGTTCTCATAAGGAATAGGAGACCAAGGGCCATTATTCCTAACCTAGACCGGATCGTGGGTTCAAACCCACCCTCCAAGGGGTTCCCTTTCTCCTGAGAGGCCGTTTTTTTAGAAAGAGAGCAGGTTGGTTGATCTGTGGACAGAGACTTGGCATAAAGCGTGGGGGCAATTCCACAGTGGTAGGCCAGGGAAACTCCCAGTGTGGGGACGTATGGACTCCCCTTCACCCCCCAACAATCAAGGGCATATCCTACTTCACCCTGAGCTAGGATGAGGAGCAAGACCACCATTACAGAGACCGCGAGGGCGGCAGGCCAGGGACCAGGGGGGCGGAAGCGGGCGGGGCCGGGCTGGAGTCCAGGTCAGTCTGCTGGGCCGGGTCTAGGGCCCCAAGTCCTAGCCCTGCGCTCTCAGCGCGCCTGGCCCGCCCGCTCCCTGGAGCCCGCTTTCCAGCGGCGGGGCTGCGCTGGTGGCGGAGGTGCCGGGGCACCCCGCAGGCTGCACGTCCTCAGCTCCCGGGCCAGGCTGAGCACCTCGGGCCGCTCGCGCTGCAGGGCTCCTCCCTCGCTATCCCGGGCGTCCTCCTCCTCCGCATCTTCCTCCTCATCCTCCTCCTGGATGCTGCTGAGCCGCGGAGCCCCGCGACCGCGCTCGCCCGGCGGAGGCCGATAAGCGCACTTGGCGTTGAGCAGGCGGCGCAATGGAGCCCGGGGTACCGAGGCGGCGGCGCCCCCCGCACGGAGATGCTGCTGGCGCACGTGGCGCGCATCGCTCTGGCGCTGCAGCCGCTTGAAGTCGCTGAAGGCCGCCAGCGCAGTCTGGTGGAGCAGGCGAGCCAGGGAGCGCGCCTTGTGCGCCCGCGCCAGCAGCACGGCGTGGCAGCGCAGCACCACGGCCTTGTGGCGCGCCTGGTGGCGGTAGACCCAGGTAAAGACTCGCGGGTGGCGCCCGTCCGCCGCGCAGTAGGTGATGCGCGGCAGCAGGTAGGCGTGAGCCGGCCTGCGGCCCCCCGAACCCCCGGAGCCGCGCTCGCTTGGCTGCATGCGGATGCCGTGCGGACCCAGGGTCAGTTTCATCTTCGTGCCCCCTCCCGGCCCGCAGCGGGCCCAGATCCTGCCCACGGCGTCGTCGGTGCAGCCGTCGCCTTTGGCGTGCAGGGTGACGGCGTTGCCCAGGTACCACACGGTGTAGGTGGGGTCCTCCTTGTTAAGCTCCACTTTCTGGCGCCGGCTGCGGAACACGCGGCCCAGACGCTCCAGCGGCCAGTCCGGTAGCAGGTCCGGGCAGGAGCGCAGGAAGCTGGAGAGCAGCGACGTGTAGGCGAGCCCGGGGCTCAGGCTCTTCGCCTTGCGCTTTGCCTCGTCCTCCACTAGCACGAATTTGTTCCGTCTCCAGGGCAGCATCGCGGCGACCCAAAGGGCTGGGAACGCGGGGAAGCTCACTTGGGTCCTGGGGAGGCCAAAGGCGCTCAGAAGCCCACCGCTCAGGACTTGCGACAAGCCGGGCGGTGGCCGAAGACAGTCCTTGCGAGAGATGCCCAGTGTCCGGCGGGGCTGGCTTTGCAGATGCCCGGTGCCCAGCCGGGCTGGCCGCTGAGATGCCCGTGCGCTGTTTGATCGGCTCAGAACAGCTTCCCCCAGGAATGACTCCAGCCGTCTGGGAAGCAAGGAGGGACAGGGTCTGGAGCAATAAATGTCTCCCAGGCCCGACTGTAGGGGTGATTGCCACTGTCCCTGCCGCCGACTCGGCGGCAGGGACGTCTCTAGAGCAGGGGCTGGTGGCTGCTGGATGAGGTGGACCAAGAGCGCTGGCTGCGGTGGGGACTCCTTTAGGCGTCGCGGCTCCACCTCCCTTGGCTGCCTACATCATCGGGCGGGACCGCTAGATCTCTTGTCCCCTCCCTCCCCCGCCCCCCTCCGCGCAGACTCGCGGTTCCTAAGACCCAGCACAGGCGCGTTGGGACTGTTTTAAGCTTTATCATTGGAAAGATGAAGAATAGAGGGGCAGCGAAGGAATGGGAATCCCTAAAATATTGCGGAGGGATTTACGAATGCAGATTTCTCCAGCTTCACTGGTGGGCTCCAAGTTCCCCGGGAGAGAACCCCTTCTCTTTCTAGGATTCCCGCCTGCTGCCCCTCATCCACAGAGCGTCCCTCCCCCCATCTCGGAGAGCGGAGAGCGGAGATTTGGGGTGGGTTGCTGCTGGAGCCTGGGGCCCTTTGCCTCTTCTGTGCACAACACAAAGCCAGCTGAAGTGGCCGAGCTGAGCAGTGGAAAAGTACTGCCTTTTAGTGAGGCTTTCTCCCAGGTTCCTCCAAGGTCGTGGGCTAGGCCGCTTCCCCTGAGCTGAGAGACAGGTCACACCGCCACACCAGCGGCTGGTGGTCAGGACAGAATCGAGGAGAGGATTCTTAATGGTGGGGAGGGGTTTCCAGAGCAGACCTGAGTCTGGGAATTGCAGCAGGAAAGCTCTCTTTCTGGTCACAGTGCAGCCTCTGGCTCTTTGAAGATTGGACAGATACCGTTCTATCTGCAGAAACGCCTTCTGTGTTCCCAGGTGTTTGGCGTGCACTATCTCATCAAATCCTTCAGACAAGATAGTTCAGAGTCACGTGATTGGAAGGACCCGAGTCAGTCGGACCCTAGTGACTCCAGAGCTGGCCCTCCCTCTCCCTCTTCCCTCCAACCTTTGGCTATTCTGCATAGAGTCCAGGGCACTTGTCTCTGTCCTCTGGGGAGTGACGGATTCTTACTGGGGAGGGCTCTAGAGAACTAGAAAACCAAACCAACCCCCCCAAAACAAAACAACAACAACAAAAACCCAAAACAAAAACAAACCCCAAACGTCCCTATGTCAGAACACACATTCTGTTCTCGGGCTCCCAGAATTCCTGGACTGCTCTAATGTGGACCTTAAGGCCTTCTTCTGCCAACCCGAGTTCTTTTGTTGGGTCCTGGGGACAGACAGGTCATAGGGAGGTGCCCTCTAGGTCAGAAAGGAGCTCAGGTCTGATCCTAGCGGAGTTTAAAACCAAGCCAAACTCTGATACGATGACAAGATTGTATGCTCATCTGGGGTTAGCAAGCAGGGGTGGTGAGTGACTGGCCTCAGAATCCCTGGAGATATATATATATATATACACACACATATATATATATACATACATACACACACATACATACACACACATACATACACACAAATATATACACACACATATATACACACACATATATACACACACACATATATATATACATACACATATATATGTGTATATATATATATATATATATATATATATATATATATATATATATTATCAGGTAGTGGTGGTAAATGCCTATAATTCCAGCCTGAGACAGAGGTTGGCAGATCTCTGTGAGTTCAAGGCCAGCCTGGTCTACAGTGTGAGTTCCAGGACAGCCAGGGCTATATAGAGAGAAACAGTCTCAGAAAACCAAAAGGGGCAGGAAGGGAGAGGAGGAAGGGGACAGATGGGATAGTTCAACCCGCAAAGACTCTTGCCACATAGCCTTGTAACCTGAGTCTGATCCAGAGCCTGTTTAAAGGTGGAAGGGGACAGCCAACTGCACAGAGCTGCCTTCTGACCTCTACATGAGCCTTGTGTACTTCCTCCAACGATAATAATAAACTTTACAAAAAGAACTTCCACAGAGGGAAGGGTACCAGAGGCTCCCCAGATGACAAAGGACAGGAAATGGCTTAGCAGTGTAGTCTTAATTTGGGGGTGCTTGCAAGTTGTCTGGTCCCCCCCAGATTCATTTCACCCTGAATATGGCCCCGTCTTTATTGCCTGTTGCTGATCACAAAAACCAAACCCAACTTGTGATGAGAATTCACAGAAGGATAGGAATGTCTTCCTTGGTCCCCACCTGCACTGTGGCCTCATTTTCCTGAATCTGGCTGGGGGGGATAATGAAAGGCTGGCTGTTCATGGCGCCAGATTGGCCTCTAGGCCAATAGAGATACTAACTCAACCAAATCCCTGTATAGAAAAAATTTGCATACTTTGATATGAAAAGCCACTCCTAAAATTCTGCTGGACCCCCAGGGCCACCTTCCATACCAAGCTGTCAACCTTCCTTCCCCCAGGGTAGGTGGGAGTGGCCTTAAGCAAATGCCTCATAGGGAAAGGCTTCTTCTGCCTTAAGGAGGGTGTCCCCTTCTTTCCTGTCCTGGAGTTAACTTATTAAGACATTATTAGTGGAGCAGTGGTGGCGCACGCCCTTAATCCCAGCACTTGGGAGGCAGAGGCAGGCGGATTTCTGAGTTCGAGGCCAGCCTGGTCTACAGAGTGAGTTCCAGGACAGCCAGGGCTACACAGAGAAACCTTGTCCCGAAAAACCAAAACCAAAAACAACAACAACAAAAAGACATTATTGACATGAATTATTAGTAAGCAACAGTTTGTTGTTGTATTGTTTTGTTTTGAGACAGGGTCTTACTATGTAGTCCTGTCTGGCCTGGACTTCTCTGCCTAAAACCAGCTGCCCCGGAACACAGAACTCCAAGCACTGGGATTAAAGGTGGCCAGCACCCACCATTCCTGGCTGAAAAACACGTATTTTGGTTTTCTTGTTTGTTTATCTTTTTTTAAAAAAGTGACCATGATTGACTATAGAGATGTAAGCCTTTAATCTTAGCACTTGGGCAGCAGAGGCGAGCAGATCTATG
Source organism: Uromys caudimaculatus (assembly GCA_028551405.1). NCBI lineage: Eukaryota > Metazoa > Chordata > Mammalia > Rodentia > Muridae > Uromys > Uromys caudimaculatus. Next base: position 125,965,028 of record CM052702.1, read on the forward strand.
TGAGTCCTAAGCCAGCCAAGGTTATATAGTGAGATCCTGTGTCAGAGATGGGGTGGGGTAAGTGGGGAGGGATAAGAAAATAGAAGAAAGAATGCTCCAGATATCCTCTGCCTTTTGTCTGGCAGCTCCTGCCTGCCAGAGAACTTAAGATGGAGGGGTTGTAAGAAAAGGCTGCACATGGAGAGCCCCCTTTCCATTCCCAGCCTGGCTCTGCTTTCTTCGTGTTATGGGTGTGGCTTCTGTTCCTGCTGCCTTTAAAACATATTCTAGGATGTGCCCATCTGGGACCGTATGGAATCACAGCAAATGCAATATTTTAAAGGAAAAAAACAGTTTTCTTTTTAATGATGTGTATTCGTGTACGGAAATGTGCCTTTGGGTGCGGTGCCCTTGGAGGCCAGAGGACCTCAGATCCCTTGGAGTTTGAGTGACAGCTGGTTGTAGCCATCCAAGGAACTAAATCTGTGTCTTAAGCAAGAGCAGTATGTGCGCTTAACCACTAAGCTGTCTTTCTATCCCTCCAGTAACATTTGGCATTGCTAATTATTCAGTTAATTCTTGCTAACCCCTTGCACATGGATAGCAACTCATCCGGCCTCCTGGGCCTGGATTCCTCCTGGAGTCCCTGTCTCCCCCTCCTGAGACCCCCTTACAGCCCAGTGATCTTGAGTGGCCTGCGGTTCTTCCCCTGAATCTGTTCATTTAGAAGAGTCGGCTGCCTCAGACGCAGCCTCATGGTCAGTCATATACAGGGAAAAGCCATTAATGACAGCAGAGCTCGGGCTTTCCAGAAGCTTCTGTCGCTGGGAAGAGCACCTAGACTCAGAGCCAGTCTCCACTGCTTTTTAGACTGCGATGCTCTGTTCCACTTGGTTTTAGTTCCTCTCGCATATGTGATTTTTATATTTCTTTTAAAAGTCAAATTGTTGGTATATTGTTGGCATTACATTCATACATTTCTTTTTTTAAAATATTCATTTATTTTATTAATATGAGTACATTATAGCTGTCGTCAGACACACCAGAAGAGGGCATTAGATCCCATTACGGATGGTTGTGAGCCACCATGTGGTTGCTGGGAATTGAACTCAGGGCCTCTGGAAGAGCAGTCGGTGTTCTTAACCGCTGAGCCACCTCTCCAGCCCACATTCATACATTTCATATGTCATTTTGTTACACATGTTCATATTTCTTGCACATAGGCACCCATGCACTTACACACGCACACACACACACACACACACACACACACACACACACACACACAGAAGCCAAGTGACTGGCTCTGGCATTCTCCCTTATTTCTTTGAGGTTTGAGGCAGGGCCTCTGACTGAACCCGGGGCTGGGTAGACAACAAAGCCATAGGGTTATAGATAACCACTGGGCTATCCTGCCCAGCTTTTTTTTTTTTTTTTTTTTAAATATGGATTCTTGGATCTCAACTCAGATCCCCGTATTTATTCAGCAAACATCTTTACTCACTAAGCCATCATCCCAGCCCCAAACTTCCTTCCTTCCTTCCTTCCTTCCTTCCTTCCTTCCTTCCTTCCTTCCTTCCTTCCTTCCTTCCTTCATTTATTTTTGGACAAGGTTTGTGCCAGCTAATTTAATGTCAACTTGACACAAGGTAGCAGCAGTGGAGAAGAGGGAGCCTCAGTTGACAAAGTGCCTCAGCATCATCAGGCTGTAGGCAACCTTGTAGCATTTTTTAATTAGTAGTTGATGTGGGAGAGTCTGGTCCATTGTGGGAGGGGCCATTCCTGGGCTGGTGGCCCTGTGTTCTTTTAAGAGTAAGACAGTAAGCAGCATCCCTCCACAGCCTCTCTGACCATCAGCTCCTGACTCCAGGTTCCTGCCCTGTTTGAGTTCCTGTCCTGACTTCCTTCAGTGATGGACCCTTTCCTTCCCAACTGGCTTTTGGTCATAGTGTTTCATCATAGCAATAATAATACAAAGTAAGACAAGGTCTCTATGTATCTCTGTCTGACCTGGAGATCTCTATGTAGACCAGGTTGGTTTTGAACTCACAGAGATCTACTTGCCTCCTGAAAATTGGGATCAGGGCTGGAGAGATGGCTCAGTGGTTAAGAACACCGACTGCTCTTCCAGAGGCCCTGAGTTCAATTCCCAGCCACCACATAGTGGCTCACAACCATCTGTAATGGGATCTGATGCCCTCTTCTGGTGTGTCTGAACACAGCTACCGTGTGCTCATATACATAAAATAAATAAATCTTTTTTTTTTTTTTTTTGGTTTTTCGAGACAGGGTTTCTCTGTGTAGTCTTGGCTGTCCTGGAACTCACTCTGTAGACCAGGCTAAATAAATCTTAAACAAAAGAAAAAGAAAAAAGTTGGGATTAAAGGCACGTACCATCTTGCCCAGGAGCTTCCATTTCTAAATAACATTTCTAATTTTGACTATCGTGTTTTAAAATCATTTCCCACCTCCCTATTTTAGGACATGATTTGATAGGATTATTGTCATTTGTTGCTTGTTGCTTTTGCTGCCCCGCTTTAATTCCGGGAACGGGCCATGCTACCGGCCCCCTCCCAGAGAATATTGGATTCGAGGATGAAAACCACAGACACACGTGTTGTTCAATTGTTGGGCATTATTAATCTCCTGCGGCTAGCGTGCCCTCCCCAACATTCTTAAATCTGTCCTCAGCTTTAGTTGCTCAGCCACCTTCAGGCTCAGCTCAACATCTCCAACCTCCTGCCTGTAGAAGCCGCCTGAGATCTCACGTGGTTTGCTGGCTTTTTTCTTCCTGAAGCATGGCGAACTCCCCTTCCTCTCTCTCCTGCGTCGGCCCACTTGCTGAGGGGACCTGGAAGCCCCGCCTATTCCTTCCGCCCAGCAATTGGCTCATGGCATCTTTACTGACAGATCAAGAACCAATTGGGGAACAAGATCTTAGCATAAGCCTCGTCCTTACAGCCATTTACCTCTCACTCTGCATGTGTGCAAAATGTGTGTTTGTGCAAAATGTGTGTGTGTGCAAAATGTGTGTGTTTCTATTTTTTCCTATTTATTAATTAATTTACTTAGACAGGTTCTCATTATTAGGCCAGGGTGACCTGAAACTCAGAGCTCTCCCAGCCTCTGCCTCCTACGTGCTAGAATTAAAGCCACTATGGCTGGCTTATGTTTATTTTTGAGATAGGGCCTCTTACTAGGCTGGCCGGCCAGTGAGCCTCGGGGATCCTGCTGTCTTCCCTCCCCCTACTGCCTGGGGTATAAGCAAATGCCACAGCACCTGGCTCTTTTTCGTTGGTTCTAGGGATGGAAGTAAGGTCCCAGAGGTTGCTGTAAAAGCATTGTTTTAGACTGAGTTATCTCTTCAGCCCTATCGTATACTACTTAGAACATTTTGTTGTTTGGGGTACACTAGTAGTGTGTAATGGGTATTAGGTAAATAATGTTCAAAGCTGGGCCCTAAAGTGTGCAATGATGCCTTCTCCCTTGGACGATGTGTGTGTGTGTTGACGAAGTTAGTAGCTGCTCACTTTTAAAACAGACTTTCTTATGCACCTGTCACTAATTTATCCTCCAGTTCGTTAACAGAACCCTCAAGCGTTTCTTGGCCTGGTTGAACACACAGGTGATGTTTCTAATTTTGTGTTTCTATGAACCACAACTGGAGGTATCCTCCCTGGGGTCCCATCTGGACTGGTAACTCCATACACCTGGACAGCTGTGGCGATGGGACCTCATTGTACCGGGGAGGCCCTAGAGATTGATCGATCTCTCTCGCGGATCATATTTTCTGAATCTCTCATTCCTCAATTACCCTGCCCTTTATGATTTGTCTCCTTGCTTGAGTAAAACTTTTTTTTTTTTTTAATTTTTGGACACAGGGTCTTATCATATAACTCTGGCTAGATTAGAATTCACTCTGTAGACCAGGCAGGCCCTTAAACTCAAAAATCTGCCTGCCTCTGTCTCCTGAGCACTGGGATTAAAGGTGTGAGCCTCCACTGCCTGGCTTCTGTTTTTTTGTTTAATTGTTGTTGTTTCTGTTTTCTTTTTTTTTTTTAATTGTAGCTATCCTGATGGGTAGCCGAGTGGCTCACTATAGCTGTCTTCTTACTGGATCATTTGTGTCCTTTGATGCACATACATTTGAAATTTTTTATTAATTGGATTTGTTCTTTAATTATTTTATACATATATAATGCATTTTGATTGTTTAAAAAATATTTTTAATAAATAAATGTTAGTTACATTATTTTATATATTTTAATTAATTAACTAATAATAAATGTGATTTATTATAAATTAATTGTTTTTAAAATTACATGTATCTTGGGATGGGGCACCTGTGCTCCATAGTTAGTGTGTAGGGGTCAGGAAACAGTTTGTGGGACTTGGTTTTCTTTTTCTACCCTGCTGTGTTTGGGTTGAACTCAGGCCATTAGGCTTGGGGGCTAGCACCATCACCCTCTGAGCCAACTCACAGGTCCATATTACTGCTTTATTGATTCACTGATACAGGGTCTCATTGTATAGCCCAGGATATGTTATAACTCATGATCCCCCTGCCTCAGCCTCTAGCGGTGGCTTTACAGGTATTAGTCACCACACCCTGAATGATTTTTTTTTTTTTTTAGCTTAATCCAACGTATCTATTTTTTACTTTGGTTGTCTGTGCTTTGGGAGTTGTATTAAAAAACAAACTATTACCATATACAGTCTCAGGATAAGTTTGTTCTGACAATCTTATAGTTTTCGTTCTTACGTTTAGACCTTTGACCTAACTGAGTTAATTCTGGTATGTGGTATGAGATAGTGCTCCATGTTTGCTCTTTAAGTCGGTACCGTGCTGTTTTGATTTCTGTAGCTTTGTAGTCAGTTTTAAAAACCATTTATTTTATGTATATGAGGGTTTGGTCCATGTACCACATGTGTGCCTGGAGTCTCTGGAGGTCAGAAGAGGGCATTGGATTCCCTGGCGCTGGAGTCACAGGTGATTGTGAGCCCCATGTGGCTGCTGGGAACTGAACTCAGGTCTTCTGTAAGAGTAGCCAGTGCTCTTAGCCACTGAGCCATCTCTCCAGCCCATTGTAGTAAAATTTGAAAACGGGAAACGTTGCCCTTCCTTCCTTCCTTCCTTCCTTCCTTCCTTCCTTCCTTCCTTCCTTCCTTCCTTTCTTTTCTTCTTCTTTTTTGTTTTTGTTTTGTTTTGTTTTTGAGACAGGGTAGAAAAAGAAGACCAGCTCCCACGAGTTTCCTGAACCCCACACACCAACCTGGAAATCATTATGTAAACCAGGCTAGCTTCCAAATCACAGAGCTCCACGCCCTGCTCTGCTCCCCTTTGCGGTTTGGCATCCATTGGCATTCTGATGGAGACTCCGCTTACTCTATAGATTGCTCTAGAGCAGTGGTTCTCAGCCTTCCCAATGCTGCGACCCCCTCCTTGTGCTGGGGTGACCCCCCAGCCATAAATATTTTTTTGGTTGCTACTTCGTAACTATAATGTTGTTGCTGTTAATGTAACTATTTGATAATCAGGATATCCAGTTTGCAAACCTAAAGGGGTCACGACCCACAGGTTGAGAGCCTGTTCTGCATAAAGTTGCCATCTTGACAATACTAAGTCTGTAATTCATGAACACGGGGTGTCTTCCCATCTATGTATATTATTACTTTTTCAACATTTTATTGTATGAAGTGTGTGTGTGTGTGTGTGTGTGTGTGTGTGTGTGTGTGTGTGTATATGTGTATTCAAGTGCAGGTGTTTTGAGGCCAGAGGTTAACTTGGTGTCTTCCATCATCCATTTCCACCTGACTTTTGAGACGGGCTCTTTCATGAGCCCAGAGCTCACTAATTGGCTAGTCTGGCTGGCCGGTGTGCTTAGGGGACCTGCTTTTCTCTTCCCTTCGAAATCTACAGTTATAGACCACACCCAGCTCTTACCTGCATGCTGGGGATTTGAACTCATGCTTGTCCAACAGACCCTTTATGACCTGAGCCATCTCCCCAGGCCCTCCTCAGCAAGATTTTCTCTTTTCAATGCACAAGTCTTTTGCTTCCTTGGTCATATCCCTAAGCTATTGGGGGAGTGCTATGTAAATGAAATTATTTTAATTTCCATTTCAGAGTGCTCATTGTTGGTGTAGAGCAACCCAACTGATTTTTGCATGTTGATTTTTCAACCTTGCTGAATTTATTAGTTCTCTCTTTTTTTTGTTTCTTTATAGACTTCTAATGATAGTTGTCTTTCTTTTATTTTTAATCTTCTGTTTCTTGCATTGATCTTCCTGGGTTCCTTTTCTGTATTCTTGTATATTTAAAGATAAATCAAACATCTACATTTTTTCCTCTAAAATGCCTAGTGACCACGGTAGTCAGTCCTATCCAAGAGATGGGAGACCTTATTAGAAACTCTTAAAAGCAGAGAGGAAATGTATTGAGTTCTTCAGAGCTGGTCATTGTCCCTAGAGTGTACCTCAAGGAAGGGGTGGATGAACCTGAGGTGTTGATGGGGCCATAAGGTCCCATTTCCCCTCTAGGCTGTCTCTGGGCTCTGCAGCCTGGAGGTACTTTGGGTCATTCTTGAGTGGTCCAGCTCAGGGTTGGACTAGAGAGGCACCAGGTTGGGGCGGGTATTTGGAGCTCCCCCTGCTGGTTGTTGGTGGATCCTCTTTTTACTACCACCAGGCAAGTCTATTGTTTGGAATTCCTGGGATTTCCAGAGCTGCCTCCTTGGCTCTACTCTTGCTCTGATGAGCTATGAGGTTGGTTCCAATCCTTCCTTTGCCCTAAATGTCTCGAATCCCACGCTGTGGCCACCGTCTCATTCCTCCTCTGCAATGCCCGCCTCTTCTCTTCCTTTATTGCTGTGACTTTATTGTGAGGCTTGGCAGGAAGGCGGAGCACCTCAGTTAGCTTTCCTTAGTGGTTTTCTGATGCCTTGTGATTGTTCTCAAGGTTCATGTAGTGGCTGGGTGTGGTGGTGTCCTGTCTGTAGGCCAGCTTACACAGAAGGCTGAGGCAGCCTGGAGTTAGAGGCCAACCTAGGTTACATAGCAAGATCTCAAGAAAAAAAAAAAAAGATAAGCTTTTGGTTTTGTTGGGTTTTTTGTTGCTGTTGTTTTAAGACTTGGGAGTCGCCGGCAGTGGTGGCGCACGCCTTTAATCCCAACACTTGGGAGGCAGAGGCAGGTGGATTTCTGAGTTTGAGGCCAGCCTGGTCTACAGAGTGAGTTCCAGGACAGCCAGGGCTACACAGAGAAACCCTGTCTCGAAAAATCAAAAAAAAAAAAAAAAAAAAAAAAAAAAAAAAAAAAAAAAGACTTGGGAGTCATGCTTACAGGGTCTCAGTATTATTCGTCCTGGCAATGTAAACGTGCTCTGAAACTCAGGCATGGGGGCTGACACCTGTAATCCCAGGCACTGTGAAAGCAGAGGCAGGAGGATCACTCTAAGTTCAAGACCAACCTGGTCTATAGAGCAAGTTCTAGGCTAAGCCAAGAGAGATCTTTTCATAGAACAAAACAACCCACAAGACAACTGGGCTGGGGGCTGTAGCTCAGTTGGTAGAGTGTTGTCTAGCATGCACAGAGCCCTGGCTTCCTCCTCAGCACACAGAGGCTGGGTGTGGTGGCTCCCTGCCTCTATATTCCAAGGGCTTGGAATATAGAGGCAGGGAGATCAAGAGTTTAAGATCATCTGCTACAGAGCAAATTCATGGCCAGTTTAAGAATCACCAAAATAAATAAATAAATAAATAAATAAATAAATAAATAAATAAATAAATAAATAAATAGGTGCAGAGCCACCCATTAATTCAAAATTTTTTGTTTGTTTGTTTGTTTGTTTGGTTTTTCGAGACAGGGTTTGTCTGTGTAGCCCTGGCTGTCCTGGAACTCACTCTGTAGACCAGGCTGGCCTCAACCTCAGAAATCCACCTGCCTCTGCCTCCCAAGTGCTGGGATTAAAGGCGTGCGCCACCACTGCCTGGCCAAATGTATTTATTTATGCATTCAGCCATGTTTCTTTGGACAAATGAGAAAGCTAAATACCTCAACCCCCCTGGTGTGGAATTCTGCCTTCATAGGAATTTTAAAAAGTATTTATTTTTATTTTTTGTGTATTAGTGTTTTCCCTGCATATATGTCTGTATAAAGGTGTCAGATCCCCTGGAACTGGAGCTCCAGACAGGTGTGAGCTGCCATGTGGTTGCTGGGAATTGAACCTGGCTCCTCTGGGAGAACAGCCAGTGCTCTTAACCACTGAGCCATCTCTCCAGCTCCCGTAGGATAATTTTTATCAAGTGAGTGCTGAATTCAAAACTAGACTATTGGTGTGAGCACTCAGAGTTGAGAAGACACCTGCTGTGTCTGGCCTCCAACATGGCTCCCAGGGTGCCTCACTCCCATGTTTGTGTGGAGCCCCTCCCCTCCCCTCAGGGACAGGGATGGCTAAGTAATGGGTGAGGTGCAGTATAAAGTGACACTGTTTCTGCAGCCAGATTGAAGGTCATTTCGAGCTGCCTGTTTTCCAAGGGTCACTGTGGTGGGAACCAGCTGTCATGTCCCGTGGACTCAGAAGCAGCCTTGTGAGAAGTCAGAGCGGCCAAGGGTGGAGGTATCCCACTCTCAGCCAGCACCTGTTCACCTCTGCAAGCCAGTTGACTTGGTAATGGACCCTCTTGGCACCATCTAGGGACCAGGCAACTACAGTGTCCAGAGAACCTGAGTCAGAACTGTGCCGTGAATCTGCCCCTGATTGGCTGACCCACAGAAACCGTGAGCTCATAAATGTTACTGTCTTAAGCTTTGAGATACCCTGTCTCTCAGGAGGAGCATTTACCTAGTACCACCTCTAACCCTTAATCCGCAAAGCTCTGAATGATCCCCCCTCCCCCACCCCCACCCCCGCACCCCCCGTGACCCTCTCCCACCAACACCTCTTTGCCCCAGCCATACTGTGATGACTCCTTCTGGGTCTTCTAAGAGTGAACGCTTTCTTGCCTCTGGTCCTTAGCACAGGCTCTTGCAATCTAGGATTTTCTTCAAGCCAATGTTTCTGGGCAATGGTTCTCTGATTCCTCTTGACTCTCTTTGGTCTTGCTCAAGATTGCCTCCACAGTGTGGATCAGAATTACACTTAACTAATCACTTGTGTATGTCTCAGTTATATGACCCCTCCATAATTAAGCCCCTATGCACTAAGATAGGAGGGCAGAGACTCCTATCTTAGGCACTGCTTACTCTACAGTGTCCTTGACAGTGGCTGGCACATTGTAGACTCCCCTTCCGCCAGCCCAAACTCTAGCTAGGCTAGTCTACAGCCCAGACTATAGCTGAAACTTAATATGTGCCCTTGAATGTACAGATTCTCCTGTCTCAGTTTCCTGAGTGCTGGGATTACAGGCGTGTGCCACCATGCTTTTGCTCAGATTAGGTTCTCAAGACTGTTCTGGATAGTGTAACACACAGTATGGTCTTAAAAATGCTCTGGATAGTATCAGGCACATAGTAGGTTCCCAAAAGTACCATGGACAGTGCCAGTCCCATTGTAGGTCCTCAGTCATACCGTGGACAGTGCCAGCACATAGTAGTTCCTCAGGCATACCACAGACAGTGCCTGATACATAGTAGGTCCCCAAAAGGTTGCTTAAAGCTGAATATGAGCCATCTTCCTGCTGTGCGACTCGGGTCCCATCTTCTCCACAGCAAGAGAAGCAACTGAGAGCAAACTCCTGGTTGATGCAGGTCAGTACGTTATCCCTAAGGACAGTACATACACTTTTATTGGGGGGGGGGAACCTTCACTTCCGACAGTGACTCATTTGGTGACCTTGAGTGGCTTGCCTTTCCTGTCTGAAAAAAGCAGATAGCAATTGGTACAATGCTTCTGCTGAAGGCTGGGAACTGTTTTGTTTAGAGGTTTTTGGCATGTGTTCAACGCTCTTAAAGTACACTTTTCTCAGTATCCAGGTGGTTTTAAGTGATTAGAGCCTCAGAGTCGGGGTGACCTGTGGTTTGCAAAGGGGCTTTATAGAAGTTGCAGGGGAGAGGTGCCTTTTGGTCCTGGGTTCGTAGACATGCATGCACATGTATATTCTTTCTGCTGGTTTGTTTATTTCTTTTGAGCTAGGGTCACCCTGTATAATCCCAGGCCTCCTGCCTCAGTTCCCAAGTGTTGGGATTACAGGTACATGCCTCTATACCTGGCATGAATGCATATTTGTGTGTGTGTATGTGTGTGTGTGCCCGTGTGTATGGGCACACGCACTTATGTGCATGCATGTGGCATATGTTTATGTGTGCATATATATATGTGTGCATGCCTGTGCATGCTGATTTAGAGCCAAGAGATTGAGAATGGATGTCTTCCTCTGTTGCTCTCCATTTTTCCTTTTGAGACAGGGTCTCTCACTGAACCTGGAGTTCTTCTCTTGGATAGGCTTAGTTGGTTAATGAGTGGCTCAGAGTCTGCCTGCCCACCTGAGAACACACAGCACCACGATTATAGTCATGCACCACTGCATTTGGAGAGCCATGCACCACTGCACTTGGAGAGCCCTGGGGATATGGCTCAGCTGGGATTCAAACTCAGGTCCACATCCTTGTGCAGAAAGTGCCTTACCCACTGAGCCATCTCCCCAGCCACAAACATGCTTCTAAAGAATCTAGGTTTGCACAGATGTTCTATGTTCACAGATATCCTAAATTCTGCCACAGACCTATTTCAGACCTCAATTGTTTGACTTTCTTTGAAGCTGTATTCATTTCTAACAATACGCCCTCTTTTTGTTGGCTTGTTTGTTTTGAGGAAGAGCTAAGAGTATATCTCAGGAAGGAACTCGTTCTCCTTCCTGTACTGGACTTGAACACATGGCAACTTTCTTGCCTTAGTCTCCTAAGTGCTGGGATTCTACGAATGAGCTGTACCCTCCTGTAAATCCACACTTCTTTAAAACTATGTATCAGATTGTGGCAAACCTTACATTTTGTTACAGCCAGTCCTCACAATTCCTGTTGCAAGGCACGAAGTATTATGTCCTCATGTTACAGGGTTTTAGTTACTTTTCCATTTCCATGACAATACTCATGATGAAGGCAATTTATATAAGAAAACCTTTAGCTAGGCATAGTGGTTGTCTTAGTCAGGGGTTCTATTCCCGCACACACATCAGGACCAAGAAGCAAGTTGGGGAGGAAAGGGTTTACACTTCCATGCTGCTGTTGATCACGAAAGGAAGTCAAGACTGGAACGCAAGCAGGTCAGGAAGCAGGAGCTGATGCAGAGGCCATGGAGGGATGTTCCTTACTGGCTTGCTTGCTTCTCCTGGCTTGCTCAGCTGGCTTTCTTACAGAACCCGAGACTACCAGCCCACAGATGGCACCACTCACAAGGGGCCCTCCCACCTTGATCACTAACTGAGAAAATGCCTTACAGCTGGATCTCATGGAGGCATTTCCTCAACTGAAACTCCTTTCTCTGGGATAACTCCAGCTTGTGTCAAGTTGACACAAAACTAGCCAGTACAATTGACCCCTTGTCAACTTGACACACAAACACATCACCAATAAGCCTTGACCCTTACTTCCTTATTCATCCCCAAGATCTAAATAACTTTAAAAGTCCCACAGTCTTTGCAAATTCTTACATATTAACATTTCAGTCCCTTTTAAACATCCAATCTCTTAAAATTCAAAGTCTTTTAAA
>CM052702.1:125977213-125997552 GCA_028551405.1 Uromys caudimaculatus
AAAAAAACCAGAGAGAGAGAGAGAGAGAGAGATGTTATATAGGGTTATGGGGAGGTAGGTGTAGGGGAAGGGTGTGCCTCAGCAGGCCCATGCCAAGACATCCCTTCCCCCAGAGGGACCAGCCACACTCGAAGGTACAGTATAGAAATAGAGTTTATTTAGGGCATGGGGAAGGGTATTAAGAGGGTAGTAGAGACAGAGAAAGGCAGAGAGAGGGAGAGAGTAGAGAAGTAGAGAGGTGGAGGCCGACCATGACGATGTGGAGAGGAGGGGAAGGGAATGGGGAGAGGTAAGAGATAAGAGATGTAAGAGAGAGGCAAGAGAAAGAGATAAGAGGAGGGGCAAGCAGCCCCTTTTATAGTGGGCCAGGCCCACCTGTCGGTTGCCAGGCAATTGTGGGGCGGAGCATACCTGGCTGTTGCCAGGTAACTGTGGGGTGGAGTTTAGACAGAATGCTAGCATTCCGCCGTTTTGGTTTAATTGAAAAGAAAAATTAGAAAGAGGCAATGGTAAAGCAGGAATGGGGGTGTCGGAATATCTGACTGCTTCATGCTGGCATTGGGGGCGACGTGTCTCTGGGGAACCTAGAAGAATGGGGGTGGGGGATGTTTGTCCAGTCGTAGGAGAGTTGGCAGTTTCCTTGCTGTGCAGGGTCTGTGGAGCAATCTGAGGGTAAGTCAGAAGAAACAGGTCCAGTAGAAGCGTCTGTGTCTGAGAGGAGATTGGAGCATCTGAAAGTTGCTTCTCTGGAGCTGTCCTGGGTGTAGTAAACGCCTGGACTTGACAAGATATTGAAACACATTATTATAGGTAGAAAAATAGATTAAGTACATTTGGGAGGAAGAAAATTTTTTTAAGATGTACGTTTTAAACCCAGAGGAATCCCACCCTTTGGAATAGGTAGTAAGCGGGAACTTTGGGCAGATGTACTTATCTGGATGGAGTCTATTGGGTCCCTGAGAGGCAGATCTGAGTGGATTTTCTGTAGCTTATAAAGTTTGTAAAAGAGATAACAACAGGAGTTAACAACATGAGCTGTCTTTAAGATGAGCCTTTTGTGGGAGGCAGAGGCAGGCTGATTGATCTCTGAGTTTGAGGCTAGCCTGGTCTACAGCGCAAGTTCCAGGGCAGCTGGGCTAAACAAACAAACTCTGTCTAAAAAATCAAAAATAAACAAAAAAAAAAACAAAAAACACCCAAAAGAATATGAATGACACCTGAAGTTGTCCTGCCCCCCATATGCACGTATATTTACGTGCACATATACCAACACACTCACATGCAACCCCCACCCCGACCCCGCTGCCATGTAAGAATTCTAGTGAATTCTGCTGACTGTCTAGGGCCAGCTCCACTGTGGAGTCGGAGAAGCCTGCCCCGAGGCAGGCGTCCTGGGCAGCCGATCATGGTGGTGTATTTGAAGGCTGGGTAGGAAGGACGTCCTGTGATCTTTGCATCTGAGTCTCTGTTGAATGGTTCTTGTCTCCTCTTCTCCAGCCATCATCTCTGCAGGAGACAGATACTATTCCCAAGGTTGATCCAAATCCCTGCCCTGCCCCTCTGGATTCAACCCCCTTCACTGGCTCAACCCCCCACCCCCCACTTCTCCTTCCTGCAGTAGTTCATCTAGTACCCCAGACCTGCATCATAGTCACCCACCATTTCAACTTGGCAAGGTGGTCTTGTAGCATCCTAGCCTCCCATTCCCCTGAGGAGCCTGGCCTCCCTCCTTCTCCTGTAGCCTTGACTAGTAACCACCTTAAAATACCACCTTAAATCTCCCCGTAGCACCAGAACTTCCCTCTGACCTCAGCTCCTCAGCTAAAGCAGGGCCTTTGGTTTCTCATTGTGATTCAAAGGACAGCTTTCTCCTTCCTCTGTTAGACCCTGGTATTGAGTTCAGGTTGCCAGTTTGTGTGGCAAGTGCCTTTATCCTCAGAGCCATCTCGCAGGCCCACACTGGACGGAGTTCTGACTTCCAGTGTTCTTGGCTTATTTCCCCTCCTCAGCGAACTGGCTCTCCCTTGCACGTCTACAGATGCAGGTCCCATTGCAGTTGTCACAAATGGCCACAAACTCAGTGTTGTAAACCAGCAGTGACTTACCTGTCTTGCAGCTGTGGAGACCAGAGTTCCTTCAGGAAACATCTATCTCCCTGCCTTTTCCAGCTGGGACATCTGTCTGGAACCTGGGACCATCATATTGTGACGTCACCTGTGTGTGCAGGTTTACAAGACTGTGTACGGAGGGTAGAGGACAGACGACCTTGGGTGTCATTCCATAGTTGCTGTACCTTTTTGGTTTTGTTTTTTGGCTTTAGAGACAAGGTCTCATTGTGCTCATTGTATAGTCCTAGTTGTCCTGAAACTCACCATGTAGACCAGACTGGCCTTCAACTCACAGAGATCCTCCTGCCTCTGCCTCCCCAGTGCTGGGATTAAAGGCATCCACCATCCAGCCCAGCCTACCTTGTTAATTTTGAGACAGGGTCTTTCACTTGGCCTGGAACTCACTGATTAGGCTAGGCTTGCTGTCCCCAGGCCTCCAAGCCTGACCTTTTTTTAAAGGTTGGTTTTGGGGATCAAACTCGGGTCTTCAAGCTTGCAAGGCAAAGCCTTTACCTACTGAGCCATGTTCTCAGCCTGAGCTACAGTTTTCCTGGGGTCCCTTCCACTAATAAGGACCACTGTGCACACTGGGCTCAATCCAGTAAAGCAAAATGATTCTGCCCATCCCACAGTCTTCTCCTTCCCTGCTTCCATTTTCGTGGCTGTGCTGAGCCCCATGCCCTTTGCCGAGTAACCTGACTTGTCCAGAGATTCCAAGCACTAGCCGGTAGACAGCTGTGAGGGGCTCGTCTCTCTCCCATCAGCCCCTCAACACTCTGCCTCTCTCTGTTTCTCTTACTGAGCAAACTCCCAAATCCCTCCTTAACCCAGCTGTCCATTCCTCCATGCCTGGGGAGAAGGAGAAACCAAGGCACGCTCAATTCCTTTGGGAGCATAGCAAGTGACTCCAGCACTGCTACAATCCCACGGTTAGTTCAGAAGTTCCGCTGCTGCCTGGCTCCCAGCGGCTGGCAGGTGCCGCCTCGCCTCCTCTCTTCCTCTCCCCCGCACTGCCTTCCCTTCCTCACCCTCTGCTGCCTTGTTTCCTCCTTCCCAGAGAAAACTAGGGCAGTAGGAAGGAAGCCTGCTTCCTCAGGCTCAGCTGCGCCCACCAGCATCTGTGCTTGGCTGGGGCCTGCCTTCCTCCCAGCTCAAATCCTGTTTGAAGCAGTCCTGCTTTGCCCTACAGCGCTTCTCTGCTCAGGGCTCCCAAGGGTCCCTAGGCTTCCCCCAGGTTATCTGTGGCTCCCTTTCCTCCTTTTGGATCATTCTGCCATTAGCATATAAACCTGCTCTCAGTTCTGCCGTCAAAAACCGGGGCAGACCACGCCCTTTTTTGTCCCTACCGCCCACTCTCTTTCAGTACAAAGCCTTATTTCTCTGTTTTTCTTTGCATTAAAAAAAAAAAAAAAATCTGTGCTCTGTTCCCTTCCATTCCCTTCGATCCACTAATATCCGGCGTTGGCTTCCACTTCAGTGAGTCCCAAGGTCATGGACAACTAGCCGCTGGGCAAATAAAGACAGTGGTCAACTTTCAGCCTTCGTACGTTGACGCTGCTACCTACCGCTCGCTCTTTCCTGAAGACACCCTTCACGGTCCTTCCTGGATCACCTTACCAAGGTTCCCTGCTGGATTCTTACCTTCTTGGTTCTCAAGATGCTGGGGAAGGGGAGGGATGTCTCACATAGAATCTTATAACCTAACCATCTCCGAATTTATTGTCCCCCAGATCTCATCTCTCAATCCCAAGCACATTTCCATCTTCCACTTGGAGTTCAAGTAAACTCAAAATCAAGCCACGGTGCTGGCTCACTGTTGCTCTGGCCAAGAACTCCATCCTCGGTCCAGAGTCCGCCGTTTCCCTTCAGTCTTAGCTACCCGAGCCAATCCACATCAGCCCTGCTTCCAGAGATCTCTTTCCTCATCTCTCACTGGCCCAAACTCCTGTCACCGATTGACTGAATTAACCCGGGAATTCCACCCCCACTCTGCTTGTCCTCAACAGAAGGACCCTTTAGGAAGCTAGGTCTTCTTTTGTCCCAGGTCTAGTAAAAATCCACAGGCACAGCAGCTAAGCCCACTGTAACCTTCCCACAGACTGCTTGTCACCAGCCAACTCCCAGTGCTGGATACTTCTCCCTCCATGGCCTCCAAACTGTGTGTCTTCTTATCCAGGGGCAGTTTTCAGACACTCAGGCTCTCCCTCACCCCTCCTCCACAATTTTGTCCAAATGCCACCTTTTCAGAGCAGCCTGGCTTAGACCAGCACCCTCACCAACCCTGTGCCAACTGGGCTGCAACTCTCTGCCCACCCCATATTGGCTATGTGGGTATGTCCTGTTGTCGCCACAGCAGACACTAACAGTCTACCACACACCCACACTGGCTGTGGGTGCATCCTGATGTCTCTATAGCAAGCCCAGTGAGTACAAACAGTAATAACACTCTGAAGAAAGAACTGAGCCAGAGCCAGGCTGACTCCGTGACAGGCTGCAAACTGGCAGTTAGGGAGACTAGGCCTAAATTTCTGTTTCCTAGAAAGGAGAACCCAGACCCAACCACAGCTGCAGGCAGCCAATCAGAGGACACGTTGTCATCTGGCCTGAAGTAAGAATAGGTAGCTAAATACGTGACCCCCTGGGAAGTCTTCAGAGCCTAAACAATTGTAGAATCAGTCAGACCCCTAGTCTAACCAAGGTAAAAGGGCACATTGCCTTCCCTGGAATTCCCCTGACAATAAAAGCTGGACCTTTGAGTCCACCAGAGGTCTCCATTCCCAAATGGGGAGACCCCTGCAAACGGAATTCAGCTGAATAAACACTCTTTGCTTTTGCATGCTATTTTGAGTCTGGGGTATCATTCTTCATCGATTCTTGGACCTTAACACTGAGACCATCTTTGGGGAGACAGACCAACTTTACTTGGGGTGAATCAAGGTTTATAGAGTCTTGGGGACAGCAGTAGGGATATCAGGATGGGCAAAGGTAATTGGCTGAAGACTAAGGTCCTGAGATACCTCATTAGCATGGAGAGGCATTCCAGAAGCGATCGCTGAACATGCTGTAATCTAACCAAGGCTACATGACATTCTGCAGGTATAGGGTGTTGGGTCTGGGATCCCCCCAGGTTGAAAAGAGGAGGCTTTGCTTACAAAGGGAGACTGCCATTTTGCACTGAGCTCGGAAGGCTATCTGTACAGTGGTAGGCTTAGACCTTAGCGTGCGACCCTCCTCAGGTACCATGCTTGTTGCCATCTCTCTCCTTGCTTCTTTGTGGGTCCACCCTCTGTTCCTGCCACCCCTCCCCCACTTGACACAGGTCTCACCCTGTACCCCAGGCTGTCTCACATGGCTGCAATCCTCCTGTTTTAGCCCTCCAATGGAACTATCGGTATGCCTGACTCTGCACATTTGTGTTCTTTTAAAAAAGATGTATCATCTCATTATTTGTGTGTGTGTATATGTATATGCAGTGTATGTGTGCGTGTGTGTGTGTGTGTGTGTGTGTGTGTTTGTTTGTGCATGCATATGTATGCATGTATGTGGTGCCCGCAGAGACTAATAGCAAGTGTCTTCCTCAGTCTCTCTCTACCTTCACTTTTGGGACAGAGTCTCTCACTGTCCCTGATGCTCACTGACTGCTGAGCTCTGAGGATCCACTTTCCACTTCTCCCTACCCCCTCAGTGCTTGCCCTAGTTAGAGATTTACTGCTGTGAACAGACGCCATGACCAAGGCAACTCTGATAAGGACAACATTCTTTTGGGGCTGGCTTACAGGGTCAGAGGTTCAGTTCATTATCATCAAAGTGGGAGCATGGCAGCATCCAGGCAGGCATGGTACAGGAGGAGCTGAGAGCTCTGTCTTCGTCCAAAGAAAGCCAAGGAGCAGACTGTCTCTTCTGCACTGGACAGAGCTTCAAAGCCTACTCCCACAGTGATATACCTCCTCCAACAAGGCCACACCTCCTCCAACAAGGCCACACCTCCTCCAACAAGGCCACACCTCCTCCAACAAGGCCACACCTCCTCCAACAAGGCCACACCTCCTCCAACAAGGCCACACCTCCTAATAGTGCCACTCCCTGGGCCAAGTATATACAAACCGCCACAGTGCTAGAGGTATAGATGTATACCACCATACCTGACTTTTGCCTAGGTGCTGGGGATCTGAACTCAGGTAGTCATGCTTGTGGGCAAGTTCTTTCCCTGACTAAGTTATCTCCCTAAACTGAGGTGGGGGTGGGGTCCAGTCCCCTTGGGACAAGGTCTTTCAATGCAGTCCTGGCTCTTCTAGATCTCTCTCTGCCTCTGCTTCCTGAATGCTTGGGATATAAGGAGTGTGTCACCACTGCCTGGCTCAGTCAGCTGTGTTCTTGATGGCAGAGTGTAAGTTTTGTCTGTCCCCCTTATCTACGGCTCCAGGTGGCTCATAGTAGCTATGCAGTGAATATTGGTTTGGAATGAGCACCTAGCTTTCAGGCCAAGCTCTTTATACACCAGCCCCAGACAGGGCAGCTGGTCTTTAGAAGCACCTGCCACCTGCATGCTGGGCAGAGTCCACAGTGCAGAGTAGCTTCGCAGAGGGCTTGGGCTGCCCTTCAGCCTGGACTGGTTTGGGGTATAGCTGGGTTCGTGTGCTGCTCCGTGAGCTTTGATTTAATTCCTTGATGTTTATTGAATTCTCGGCGGAAGTCACGGTCCTGCCTCTCCACTCCAGGAGATGTCTAGAAAGAGCCTCCTTTCCCTCAGATTTGAACCAGAGATTTGTGTTTAGTCTGGAAAACATGGTATTTGTTGCCATAGCAACCGAACTTCTAAAACCATGTATGTCAAGTACCACGTGGATGCTGGTGCTCATAGCGACTGCCATTCTGTATTTTTGGGGGGCTGAGGGGGGAAGAGTATGCCTTGCAGTCTTTCTGCCTATGAGCTAGAGGGAAGAGAGAGGGGGGTGGACACTCAGGATTCCTTCTAGAATGTAAACACACGGGGGATTTTAGAAATAATGAGGTTAAAGGCTGGAGCCCAGTGCAATGGGAGCTCTCCGTTCACATGCCAGAGCTCCATGCCCTTCCCCCCAGGGAAGGAATCTGTTCCCCACCCCTCACACCTCTGATCCTGCTCAGATCTCTGGACATTTGCTTGGACCCCAGCAGGGACACACATGGGTGTAGACAAATCGACAGACAGACAAACATAAGCTCCTGTGAGTCAAAGCTCTAACAAATGTAGACATCACCATTCACTGGTCCTCCTGATTATTGGATCCTTGCTCCGTGTACATAAGCATAACACAAAGTGCCAGCGTGTGCCTGCACTTGGGCCGCAGAAGCAGAGAAGTCGCGGTTCACGGTGTGCTCCATGCTCTCCGGGCCCAAGTCTTAGCGAATGATAAACAAACGTGTAGGGTGCACCGCAGACAGAAAGGACGGGGCGGATGCGAGAGGCCCAGGAAGGAAGGGGGTGATTAACTGTGGAGATGCTGCTGGGGGTGGGAACCGAGAATTAAGCCTCATTTTAGTTTCTTTCGAGGAAAAGGTGGGCCAAACGTATTCATTCCCTGGGCTTGGAAAAAGGGTCTCCATTAAGTCTCTCCAAAGCATCGGGGACCAGTGCTTCTCCTGCTGCACTGTTTCTGAAATCAGGCTGTGTCTTGGGATCAGTGTCTGTGCTAAATAAGATGTTTCTTTTTCCCACCTCCAGCTGCCTTTATTACCAGTGACACCTTGGAGTCAGGAACACGGGTGACTTCCCCTCTTCCTCCCAGACCTCAGATGCCTTTTACACCCCTGCCCACATTTCCCTGAAGAAGTATGGCCTTCCCCATGAAAGACACGTTGTGGGTCCAGTTAGAAGGACGCTGAGGGGTGGCCCCTGCCCTTGTAGTGTGTATGAATTCTGGAGCCACTGTTTCCCAGCCATGGGGTCCTCTCTGAGCCCCAGCATCCCCTTCTACCAGATTGTCACATCACTTGCCTGCCAGGTGGGTCATTCAGTTCATCCAGTCAGCAAGCACATACTGAGCACCTACTATGCGTCCAGTGGTATTAAAGAGTTGAGGGTGTGACGGGCGGACAGAAAGTGTGGTCTGGTGGCCCTGGTGCACTTACATCACCAGAGATAACCACTCGTCATTTGGATCTACCGATTACATGGCTGTTGGTGCTCTGGAGACAGCTCAACAAGGATGGAGGTGGGGAGAACCAGCGTGGGTGCTGGTAACTGGGGTGAGGTCCCATTGGGAGCAACAACCAAGGCAACATGGCCCAGCAAAGACGTTCCTTATTCTTAACTCTTTCCTTAGGATTTGGCAGGTCATGTGAAATTCAGTAAGGTATCAGTATTCTCCCTCCCGCCCGCCCTCCCTCCACCCTCGAGGCCCTCTGGTGGGGTCTCGATATATTGGCTTGGAGCTTGCTTTGTAAATTAGGCTGGCTTCAAACAGAGCTCCTCCTGCCGCTGTCTC
The DNA here is from genome assembly GCA_028551405.1 of Uromys caudimaculatus. Classification (NCBI taxonomy): domain Eukaryota; kingdom Metazoa; phylum Chordata; class Mammalia; order Rodentia; family Muridae; genus Uromys; species Uromys caudimaculatus. Next base: position 125,985,789 of record CM052702.1, read on the forward strand.
CTACCTATTGGGATTAAAGGTGTGCACCATCACACCTGCACCTGTCTTGCCCATTTTCCCTTTTTCTTTTTTCTTTTCTTTTCTTTTTGAAGCAGGATCTCTCTCTGAACTGGGATCTCATATGTCAGGATAGATCAGCTGGTCATGGGGCTCCAGGGACCTTCCTGTCTCCTCCCTCCCCCAAAATGGGGATCGTAGGTGTGCTTTCTTTCTATGTGACTGAATGACCCCTGGTCTTCATGTCCGTGTGGTATTTTACCGACTGAGCAACCTCCCAGCCCCAAGAAACTCATTTAAAAACTTGTTCACAATTGTTTGTTTATTTATGTGTTTGTGCACGTGGTCTCTTTGCCATGCTATTAATTCGGGGGTCAGAGGACAGCCTTCTACTGTGTGGTTTCTGGGGATCAAACTCAGGTTATGAGACTAAGTGAGGGGCTAGCGGAACCTCATCACCAGACAAAAACTGGTAAGGTTGAGCAGATTAAGAAACCCCAGCAATTCTTGGGAGCTGGAGAGTTGGGTCAGAGGTTAAAAGCACTGGCTGCTCTTCCCGAGGTCCTGAGTTCAATTCCCAGCAACCACATGGTGGCTCACAACCATCGGTAATGGGATCTGACGCCCTCTTCTGGTGTGTCTCATCTACATATAATGAAGAAATAAATATTTAAAAAGAAAAAAAAAAAAAAAGAAATCCTGGCAATTCTCATAATTAAAAATGGTAGGTGTTTGAATTTGTCCTGATCTGGTTCCTGTCCTGGAGCACTTGACCACAGCACCCCACATGAAGACTGTGACAACTAGTCACAGCATGGAGCCCAGAGTTCTCCATGTTAATGAGGTATCTAGATGAGCCAGTTCCGAGGGTTTAGCCAATGAGCTTCCCTTCCTGGACATTGCCTCCTGCAAAAGGTATTTAATCTCTGGCCCACCCTGAGTAAGTTGTATGTACCATTTTCATCATGAGTAAAGTTTGGACAAGCCAGGACTGTCTCTCTCCTCAAGAGCTGCTGTAGGGGAAGCTCTAGCCATTCAGCCTAAGTCTCCTGCAGAGGAGGACTCATGCCCTCAGCACTCAGGACAATCACCCTGAGCTAAGTGCACCCCCCCCCCCCAACTTCTCATGTTTCCCAGTGGCATCTGGTTCGTGGGAGTTTGGGAACCCCAGTGCTGGCCTCAGCCTGTGCTGTTTCTCACCCGGGCTGGGCCCCCATCTTAGGCTGCCTTCTACCACTCTTCAGTGGGTTTCCAAGTTCCTCTGCCGCCGCCTCCTCCTCCTCCTCCTCCTCCTCCTCCTCCTCCTCCTCCTCCTCCTTAATCCTTGATCTGCCATCCAGAGGCAGCCATCTTCTTCGTTGGTGGCGTGGTGTCGGGCATTTCTGGTGGGAACTCAGATAGGTTTAGGCTGGCCCTGTGGGAAGACACAAGCAAAATCCCTCCCAGCTGTAAGGAGAGGGTCTGGTCCTTTCCAAATTCCATCTAAAGGCTCACACCATCGGACTAGGGTGGGGGGTTTAATTTTGGTGTGTGCCAACGGAGGGAGACAGAGGGTGTTTGGAGCTTCTGTAGATGTTAAATATGTTTAGTGTAGTCAGAGCCATCATTAATTATACACTAGGGTGAGGTAGGTGGTTGGTTTTTGTTTTAGAAGTTGGGCTTTTAGGGTTTGATGTGCTCTTCTTCTTCTTCTTCTTCTTCTTCTTCTTCTTCTTCTTCTTCCTCTTCTTCTTTTGAGACAGGGTTTCTCTGTGTAGCCCTGGCTGTCCTGGAACTCACTCTGTAGACCAGGCTGGCCTCGAACTCAGAAATCTGCCTGCCTCTGCCTCCCAAGTGCTGGGATTAAAGGCGTGCGCCACCACTGCCCAGTTTGATGTGTTCTTTGTACTACTCCTTTGCTCTGAGGGTTGTGGGGAATCCCACAGCTAGGCAGCAAGCACCCTTGCCAGCCGAGTCATTTCACTGGCCCAAGGCTAATAGCCCTTATGTGTGTGTGTGTGTGTGTGTGTGTGTGTGTGTGTGTGTGTGTGTGCGCATGCGTGCTTCAGTAGGTAAGTAAAAGGTGTGACTTGGATGTATCAGACTTAAAAATATTAAGAATTATTAGATGGTCAGACCCTCTGCTCTACCCTGAGACTCCAGCCCCTGGACCACAGTGCAAATCCTTAGCCTGAATGGTACAATCAGAATATTGCCCGTACACTGAGGCTAGCCTTGACACTGCCTTTCCCACTACACTCAGCCTGGGGTTTCGCTGTTTATCCTTAACACTAACTAAAAGCAACTTAGGGAGGAGAGGGTTTATTTCAGCTTGTAGGTTGCTGTCCAGTATCGAGAGAAATCAGGACAGGAGTTCAAGGCAGGATCCTGGAGGCAGGAACTGAAGCAGAAGCCATCGAAAAATGCTGCATATTGGCTGCTTTGTTTGTTTCTGCCTCTTTTTTTTTTTTTTTTTTTTTTTTTTTTTTTTGAGACAGGGTTTTACTAGGTAGCCCTGGCTGTCCTGGAACTCACTCTGTAGACCAGGCTAGCCCCAAGCTCACAGAGATCCACCTGCCTCTTCTTCCTGAGTGCTGGGATTAAAGGAGTGTACCCCCACTGTCTGACACACATCTGAGGTTTACCTGCCCTGGAGTGGCTGTACCACCACAGTGAGCTGGACTCTTCTACATCAATTGTTAATTAACAAAATACATCATGGGGGAGAGATGGCTCAGTGGTTAAAAGCACTGTCTGCTCTTTCAGAGGCCATGAATTCCAATTCCCAGCAACCACATGGTGGCTCACAGCCATCTGTAATGGGATCGGATGCCCTCTTCTGGTGTGCCAGCGACAGGATGCTCATATACATTAAATAAATAAATCTTAAAAAAAAAATACATCATGGGTATGGCCTCAGCCCAACCTGATCAAAGCATCTCCCAGTTAAGGTCCCCTCTTTACATGTAAATCAAGCTGACAACCAAGATTCGCCAGCATAACTGTTATTTTATGTTTAATTATGTATATGTGTGTGAGCATGTGCACATTAGTACAGGTTCCTTTGGAGGCCAGAGGTGTTGGATCCCCTCAAGCTGGAGTTTAAGGCCGGATGTGAGTGCCAGGAACAGGATTCGGGTCCTTTAAAAGAGCAGTGAGCTCTTTAACCTCTGAGCCGTCTGTCTCCAGTCCCTTTACCTAAATGAGTCAAGTATAGCAGTGGAGTGGTGGGCTGAGAGCCTTAGGGAGCCGACCTAAGGGGGTGTTTGTGTGAATGGGACAGTGGGCATCTGCTTAGCCTCTCATCCTTGGCTTTTCACTGATTCCCCTTAGCCTTGACCTTGGGTTTCAATGATTTCGTACAGAATGGATTCTTGGCTAATATAAACTCTTCCTATACTTGTAATCTCAGGCTAAAGCATATTCCAAGCTGATCTATTGGCCAAGTGCCTAAATAGTCAGAGCATTTGTTAATCCTGAGAGTAAAGACTACTGTGGTGGTTTGAATATGCTTGGCCCAAGGAGTGGCACTCTGAGGAGGTGTGGCCTTGCTGGAGGAAGTGTGTCACTGTGGGGGTAGGCTTTAAAACCTTTGTCCTAGCTGCCTGGAAGCCAGTCTTCTCTTAGCTGCTTTCTGAACTAGAGGCAGAACTAGAGACAGAACTCTCAGCTCCTCCAGCACCATGCCCGCCTGGACTGCCATGCTCTGGCTTTGATGATAATGGACTGAACCTTGGAACCTGTAAGTCAGCCCCAATTAAATGTTGTTCTAAGAGTTGCCTTGGTCATGATGTCTCTTCACAGCAGTAAAACCCTAAGGCAACCACCTACCCAACATTTTTGGTCAAATTAAGCAAGCTTTGTTTTCTGTCTATAGGGCTATCTCTTTAAAGCAGGATTTGAGAGAATAGCATTGGATATAGGAGAAAGTGGGGTTTATATGGCTCAAAACCAGCAAGACTAGGGGTTTTTGGTTACATAGAAACTCACAGAATATCTCAAAATTATTTAGTGAGGGACAGCCTGATGTGAAAAGCCTGCGATACCACCCGAGGCCATGGTGAGGTCCATGGCCTTGCAGCAGTGAGGGCCTGTGTTGATGTCATCCATGGCCCATGTTACTACCAAGGGCTATGCAGACATCTCTGATCTGCGCTGCTGCCTGGGGCCATGTTGACCTCCGAGAACTCTGCAGAGTTGGCACCTGGCACCTGGGCAGTGTGGGAAACCTGGCTCTCAGGGCATAAGAGCTAGAGAGTTGGCCTTGCTGCATCTGGGAAACTAGGCCCTGCACCTCTCCTGGGCAGATATAGGAGAAGAGTCCCAGGGAGGATCCAGTACTGATAGAGTAGCTGAAGCCAGAAGCCTCACACCAGACCAACAACTCACTGCAATGAACATTTGCAAGTAAAGCTGTTTGGGCAAAAGAGTGTACTGTGTGACACACAGCAGCTCCCACAGTGAGATTGTTTTGTTTCTTTGTGTTCTTTTTTTTTTTTTTTTTTTTCTGAGACAGGGTTTCTCTGTGTAGCCCTGGCTGTCCTGGAACTCACTCTGTAGACCAGGCTGGCCTCAACCTCAGAAATCCACCTGCCTCTGCCTCCCAAGTGCTGGGATTAAAGGCGTGCGCCACCACCGCCCGGTTTCTTTGTGTTTTTTGGGGACCAGGTTGCAAGGGCAGAGGGCAAATATGGAGAGACAGGGAGATGAGTGGAATTGGGGTGCAGGATGTGAAATTCACGAAGAATCAATAAAAAGTGAGAGAGGGGGTTAGCGGCTTAGCTGGGCGTAGTGTAGCAACCCCGTGATCACAGAGCTTGGGAGATGAAGTGGGAGAATAAGAAATTCAAGGTCATCCTGAACTGAAGAGTGAATTCAAGCATCTAGGGCTACAAGGGAGCTTGTCTCAGTTACCAGCCAAACCAAAGAAAGCCAAACACCACCACCGCCTCTTAGGCTCAGGTAGATGACAGACCTGGCCAGAGATGGCATGGTTGACCTAGCTTTCAGGCACTTGACTCCCAAGCCTGACTGAGTGAGCCACCCTTCCTTACCAACAGGTTGTAGATGGCTTCCCGCTGGCTACGGGGCTCCCATGGTTCCCGGGTGAGGCTAGGGGTAAAGGCCATTTACAGATACTGCCCCAGGGCCTGCTGGTGTGCAGTGAGCCTTTCCTGAGCTCTCGAGGGACCACAATTCAGTCAGTGCCTTCCTTAGATTTTCCTCGTCTGGGCTGAGGCTGTGACCGAGTTAACAGAGTGCTCAGCTAGCACGCACAAGACTGGTGTTTGATCCCCAGCGTTACGGAAAGCGACCCTGGTGATGCACACCTCTGATTGATTCCGGCACTTGAGAGGTGGAGGTAGGAGTCTCGAGAGTCTGGAGTCATCCTTGATGAGGTCATCATTGTGCGACCTTGGCTTCATGGTGAGGTTGAGGCAAGCTTAGGATACATGGGACGCTGCCTCAAACCAAACCAAATCAAACCAGCCACTCAATCAACCAAGATTTTTTTTTTCCTTTCCTTCCTCACTTCCCTAGAGCTGGTCTCCCTCATGCGCACTGGTCTTCTATATCCCATGCTCCTGGCGCCCCCACGTGGCTGAAACTATCAACTGCAACAACTATTGACCATTCCCCATGATGTAAAAAAAAAAAAAAAAGGATTGAAAGGCTTTCAGAGGGCGAGTTTATTCAAACAAATCATTTGCATTTTCCCTAGCGATGGACTGACCTGGGCCTAGATTTGAATCCAGGAATCCTGGCTTCCAGACTAGCTCTCCAGATGGGCTATGGTGATAAATATTTGAATGCAAGCGATATGGTTCACAGATGGAAATGTCTAAATTGCCAGGCTGTCTCAGGGGCCAATAATATTAATTGGCTGGGATGTGGCTCAGTTGGCACTGTGCCTGCATCACATGTGTGAAACCCTGGGTTAGCTCCCCAGCACTGCATAAACTGGACACAGTGAACGTGTCTACAGTCCCTCACCCCGAGTGGTAGAGGCAAGGAGAATCAGGAGTGCAGGGTCATTCTCCGCTGCAGTGATTTCCAAGCGGATCTAGAACATATGCGCCCCTGTCTCGGAGAAATACATAACGTTACATTCTACTGAAGCATGTAAGAAGATGGGTAAGCCCTGGGACTTCGCCTGGCTGAGCCTTGGCGCCTCTGTGTGTGAGCTGGGGGCGAGCATAGCTCTGTCACCTTGCTAGGCTGCTTCATTGGAAACCATGCCAGGTCCAGCTGCCAAAGTTAGCCACGTGCCTGAACCTGCACAACTTCTGAAGAAAATAGAGGAGATGTATGTGAGTTTTCTATTGTTGTTTTTGAGATGAGGTCTCACTATGTATCCCTGGCTGGCCAGGAACTTCTGATGCTAATGGGACTGACCTCAACTCACAGACATCCACCCGCCTCTGCCTCTCGAGTGCTAGGATTAAAGGCGTGCGCCACCACACCCGGCTTGTGTCAGTGTGAGGCGGTCTTGCTTTGTAAGCCAGGACTGGCCTCCCATCTCCCAAGCCTTGACCTTACCTCCCTACTCTGGGACTCCAGAATCCCTTTTCATGTCTGGCCATCTTTGTGATTTTATTTTTTTAAGATTTATTTATTTTTTTATTTATATGAGTACACTGCAGCTGTCTTCAGACACACACACTAGGAGAACGCATCGGATTCCATTACAGATGGTTGTGAGCCGCCATGTGGTTGCTGGGAATTGAACTCAGGACCTCTGGAAGAGCAGTCAGTGCTCTTAACCGTTGAGCCATCTCACCAGTCTCATTTTTATGATTTTAATGTAGACAAAATGTGTGTGCACACGCTATGGTGTATATGTGTGTGTGTGTGGTGTGTGTGCATGTGTGGTGTGTGTGTGTTGTATGTGTGTGTGTATGTGGTATATGTGTGTGTATGCTGTATGTGTGCTGTATGTGTGTGGTTTGTGTGTAGTTTATGTTTGTGTGGTGTCTATGTGTGTGTGGTGTAAGTATGTGTAGTGTATGTATGTGGGGGGTGTGTGTGTGGTGTATTGTGTGTGTGTAGTGTGTGTGTGGTGTGTGTGTGTGTGGTGAATGTAGGTGACCATGTGAGCATGCACACCCATGTGCTTCCGTGTGGAGGCCAGAGCAGGACACTGAGTGCCTTCTACTCCCTGCCTTTCTGTTTTGAGACAAGGCCCCTTACTCTCCCCAGAAGTTTACTACATTTTTGGTTAGGCTGGCTGGCCAGAGAGCTCCCAGGACTCACCACTCTCCTCCTGGCTTTTTACATAGCCACTGGGGATTTGAACTCAGGTCCTTGTGTTTGCAGAACAAGCACCTTTGTCTCCTGAACCACTCCTTCAACCCACAGACAAAGATTTCTTAGATGATCCAACAAAAGCAGGAGCCCTAAAAGGAATCTGGTTCTGCTGTATTTTATAAAAACTCAGAACCTCTGTTCCCCAAAAGACAGTCTAGAGACTGAGAGGTCAAGCTGGAGTCATGAGGAAATGCCAGCAAGTCAAATATGTGATTCCATCAAGGGCTGGTGTCAAGAATATAGAAAGAACTCTTGGTAACCAGAAACCAGGGTTGGGGGTATAGCTCAGTGGTAGGGTACTTACTTAGCATGCACAAGGCCCTGGGTTCAATCCCCAGCACCCCAAACAAATCAAAAGTAACCACCACAACAACACAGACAAAGGAAGCTGGGAACTGTGCCTTGAACCTATAGCTCCAGCTACTCTGTAGGTGGGCAGCATGGGTAACATAGCAACATCCACACACAAAACAAATAAGACAAACATCAGGGAAAGATTTCAACAGATGCTCCACCTGGTGGTAATTAGTATTTTTAAAAGATGCTGGTGTGGGCTATAGGTGGATGCCTCTTCTTTTAGGAACCCCTCAAAGCCTGAGTCCTGTGAGCTCTGACGGCAGTGTTGTCATCGGTGGGCAGTGGACCGCCTCCGCAGCTTGTAAGTAAGACCACTTCCTTTCAGGGCTTGCACTGGAATCTTCTGGCCGTTCACTTGGGTCTCACTTAATTGTACCTCAAGACATTGCCATCCAAGCTGAGCTCTGATCACATGATTAACTGAGCCTAGTTGCCCATAGTGTGTTAGTTTACTGCCCCTTTAAGCGTTTGCTCTTTTAATCTTTAGAAAAGATTATCTGGGGGCTGGAGCGATGGCTCATTAGTTAAGAGCACTTACTGCTCACATATGGGGGTTCACCACCGTGTGTAACTCCAGTTCCAGGGTACCCAGTGCCCTCTTCTGGCCTCCATGGGCACTGCACACACATGGTGTATGTACAGACAAGTAGGTAAAACACACAGACCCATAAAAAAATAACTCTGTTTCATAGCATATTCCGTTTTAGGAACTCTGAGTTTTTTCAATTGGTTGTTAAAAGAAAAATGTCATTCTTATGCCCTCTGAACTCCCTCTCTGTACTGGGAGAGAATACTGGGAGGGATACGTGCTCATTACAAACATGCTTTGGTGGGTGATGGTGTGGGATGGCTCAGTGGGTAGAGCTCATGCTATCTAAGCTTCATGGTCTGAGTTCTAGCCCCAGAACCCACTGGAAGGAGAGAACTGACTCCCAAAAGTTGTCCTCTGACCTCCACACATGCACCATGGCATGGCAAGGCCCCTCTTACACGACTACTGCTATGAATAATTAATATTAATTAATTAATAAACTTTTGTTTGTTTTTAGAGCAGGGTTTCTCTTCATAACAGCCGTGGCTCTCCTGGACCTGCTGACCTTGACCTCACAGAGATCTACCTACCTCTGCCTCCTGAGTGCTGGGATTAAAGGCATGCACCATCACACCCCACATATTAATAATTTTTAATTAAAGAAATATTCAGGCTTGGGGCACAACTCAGCTGGAGGTGCTTGCCTAGTATGTACAAGATTTGGACCCAACACCACCAGAAATACGCTGAGTATATCAGATAATTTTTGATAATTATGTCATCTGTCTTCCCAAGTAGGGGGATTCAGATCTTGTCGTTTTTCTTTTCTTTTTTTTTTTAATAAATTATTTATTTCATTCTCAATCGATGTTTTGGCCTGCAAGCATGTCTGTGTGAGGGTGTCAGAATCCCTAGAACTGAAATTAGAGATGGTTAGAGATAGCTGCCATGTGGGTCCTGGGAATTGAACCCAGGTCCTCTAGAAAAGCAGCCAGTGCTCTTAACGGCTCAGCCATCTCTCCATCCTTTGTTATCTTTTCTATTTCCTGTTCCATGTGGTACTAACCTGGCCATGTCCCTGCAGGTGCTAACATGCCAGCTCTTTTACCCAGTGACCAGAAGGCCATTTTTTCTTCTCTGAGGAGAACTGTGAACTTGGATCTTAGGCAATGTTCTGTGAGTCTGTGGTGCTGTCCAGGTCACCTCCTCTACCCACTTCTGCTCATCTCAGGGTCTGCAGGTCAGAAATCATCCTTCACTGTGACGCAGTGAGGACAGCCATCCCCAGCTGGAAATGTTTCCCTGGGGACATCTGGCACAGCCGAAATTGTCCGACTCTCAAGCCTAACAAGGTCCATATGATATAAACGTCAACCTGTCTATGATATTCTCAGCAACACTCACGAAGGAATTCAGCCTTTGGCAGAAGAAAAGAAAGAAAGAGGCAGGGTTATTTTCAACCAGCCTGTCTCTTTTAAGAGTGATTGGCTTTTTAACACGCTCCCAAGAAAGCCATACAAGGGCCTAAAGTATAAGACAAGGATGCTTGACTCAGTAGCCGAGGACCCCAACCAATCTGCAGTGGAGACACTTCATAGATTCCAGTTTTGCAACCACTCTTTTGTTCTTTCCCTTTCAGTGACCCAAGGATGAAGGACTTTTGATTACTAACAGGTTGGATCATGTCCTTCCTCATCTCAAAGGGTTTTGGATCTTACCTCCCAAAAGATGATGACGTTGAGGCCAGCATTCTCTGGGCACCAGTTTCCTTCTATGGAAAAAAAGAACCCTAAATATGATCAGCCTTTTGTGAATCATTCCAGAGACCCAAAAGCATGCCCTTCTAAGCTAGGGGCGACACGGGCCTGTAATTCCTGCACTTGGAATGTTAGCAAGAAGATTAGGAGTTCAAGGTCATCCCTGGCTACCTACTGAGTTGAAGGCTGGACTGTACTATCTGAGCTTCTGCCTCAAAAACAAATGGAACATAAAAACAGTATTCTTCTCTCTTCTTTTAAAAGTAAATAGGGTTGTTGGTTATGGAGGAGTGTATCTTTAACCCCATCACTCTGGAGGCAGAGGTAGAGAGACCTCTTGAGTTTGTGGACAGCCTGGTCTATATAGTGAGTCCCAGGCTAGAAGGGCTACACAGTGAGATCTTGTCTCAACAACAACCAACAAAATCAAAAACAGGACCACAATCAAGCACACTCACAGCCTGCTTCTCCATTATCCAACCCATAATATCAGGGATCTGGGGACCGAGACCCAGCTCCCCACTGTCACCCACAGCAGCCTGAGTTTCCCTAGACGTTTAGGGACTTCAACTCAGACCAAATGGATTCCTGGCTTCAATGAAAAAAAAGTATTCCAGGGCCACTCAGTCTAACAAGGCAGAGTTGGAGACTTTTATTATAGATATTTTGAGGGTTAGAGGAGGTATTAAGAAGAAAATAAGACACACTTAAGAGTAGATATAGGTTCCTCAGCGGACATAGCAATCGATTGGCTCAGCATTAGCTACACCAGTTAGGTGGCTCTCACGCTAAATCTCAAGCAGTTGCTAAGAAGCCCCTCCCCGTCATTTGACACGTGAGATTGCAGATGGGTTGTATAGGGGGCTAGTACATGCAGGTTTTCTGTAAATGAGGTTTCTGGTGAGAGTCTTAGAAAATTGCAGGTTTACACCTAGGAAGGGAGAAAGGCCTTGGGCAATTGTTAATTGTGCTGGAATTAATTTTTACATTTATTTCTTTATTTATCGTGTGTATGTTGGGAATATACACACCATAGGCTGTAAGCAGAGATCAGAGGCCAGCCTTTGACAGTTGGTTCTTTCCTTCCATCGTGGGGGTCCCGGGGACTGAACTCAGGTTTGACAGCAAGTACAAAGCTTTACCGGCTAGCTGTCTTACCTCCTGTCTTAGTCGGGGTTTCTATTCCTGCACAAACATCATGCCCAAGAAGCAAGTTGGGGAGGAAAGGGTTTATTCGGCTTACACTTTCACATTGCTGTTCATCACCAAAGGAAGTCAGGACTGGAACTCAAGCAGGTCAGGAAGCAGGAGCTGATGCAGAGGCCATGGAGGAATGCTGCTTACTGGCTTGCTTGCTTCTCCTGGCTTTCTTTCTTTCTTTTTTTCAAGACAGGGTTTCTCTGTATAGCCCTGGCTGTCCTGGAACTCACTCTGTAGAGCAGGCTGGCCTCGAACTCAGAAATCTGCCTGCCTCTGCCTCCTGCGTGCTGGGATTAAAGGCATGCACCACCACTGCCCGGTTCAGTTGGCTTTCTTATAGAGCCCAAGACTACCAGCCCACAGATGGTACAACTCACAAGGGGCCCTCCCCCTTGATCACTAATTGAGAAAATGCCTTACCGCTGGATCTCAAGGAGGCATTTTCTCAATTGAAACTCCTTTTTCTGTGATAACTCCAGCTTGTGTCAAGTTGACACAAAACCAGCCAGTACAATTGACCCCTTGTCAACTTGACACAAATACATCACTATTAAGCCTCAACCCTTACTTTCATTCCCAAGATCTAAATAACTTTAAAAGTCCCACAGTATTTGCAAATTCTTACATATTAAAA
>CM052702.1:125998052-126015540 GCA_028551405.1 Uromys caudimaculatus
CTCTTAACTGTGGGCTCCACTAAAATACCTTCTTCCTTCAGGAGGGAAAATATATCATGGCACAGTCACAATCAAAAGCAAAATCAAACTCCAACCGTCCAATGTCTGGGATCCACTCACAATCTTCTGGATTCCTCCAAGGGCTTGAGTCACTTCACCAGCTCTGCCCTTTGTAGCACACACCTTGTCTTCTAGGCTCCAGATGCCTGTACTCCACTGCTGCTGCTATTCTTGGTGGTCATCTCATGGTACTGGCATCTCCAAAACACTGCTGTCTTCCGCTGCAACTAGGCTTTACCAACAGCCTCTCATAGGCTCTCTTCATAGCGTGAAGTCTCAACTCCTTTGCATGACCTCTTCAATCCTGGGCCATCAATTGCAACTGAGGCTGCACCTTCACCAATGGCCTTCCTTGGCCTTTCACAGTGCCCAGGCCTCAGCTGCTCTTCATGACTCCTTCATGCCTTTAAAACCAGTACCACCTGGGTGACTCTTACACATTACCAAGTCCAGCCACAGCACAAAGTACAACCCTGGCTATCTCTGGAATGCAGCCTCTGTGCTCTCAGAAAACATTTCTCAGAAGATTTCACCTCAATGATGCTGGTCTCTTCCCAATCACCACCAATTTCCCAGCCCTAACTAACCAGCACCAATAGTTCCAGTAGTGCAATGGTTTTGCTTTAGTAGTTCTGGTGTCTTGTTAATCACAGCTGACCCTTCAGCCCCAGCTAACCAAAACCACACAATCTTCAGAGTCAAAATAGCAATGGCCCTAATAAGAGTCTTTAATCTTCCCTCTGAAATTTCACAAGCCAGGCCTCCATCTTCTGCACTGTTCTCAACATTGTCTTCCAAGCTCCTACACAACATCCACAAAGCTGAATGGATCTTCTAGACCAAAGTTCCAAAGTCCTTCCACAGTCCTCCCCAAAACATGGTCAGGTGGTCACAGGAATACCCCACTCCTGATACCAATTTATCTTAGTCAGGGTTGCTATTCCTGCACAAACATCATGACCAAGAAGCAAGTTGGGTAGGAAAGGGTTTATTGAACTTACACTTCCATGCTGCTGTTCATCACTAATGGAAGTTAGGATTGGAACTCAAGCAGGTCAGGAAGCAGGAGCTGATGCAGAGGCCATGGAGGGATGTTTCTTACTGGCTGGCTTTCTTATAGAGCCCAAGACAACCAGCCCACAGATGGTACCACCCACAAGGGGCCCTACCCCCCTTGATCACTAATTGAGAAAATGCCTTACCGCTGGATCTCATGGAGGCATTTTCTCAACTGAAACTCCTTTCTCTGTGATAACTCCAGCTTGTGTCAAGTTGACACAAAACCAGCCAGTGCACCACCCTTATGCTGGAGTTCTTTTCTGGCAAGAGGTTTTGACCAGATTGCTGAGTAAGGGGCTTCTTTTTCCTGTCCCAACATTTTTCCTGCCTCAACAGATATTTCAAATTTTATTCAACCAACTGACTATTGGTATTAGATCATTTTCATTCTTTTGTTATTTAAAAACTCTCCAATGAATATTGATTTGGGTCAATGGATGTATCTATTTTGAGAAATTTAAAGAATAACCTATAGGACACTGCAAGAACTCAGGCTTTGTGTAGGCAGATGTGCTGGCTAAGATTTGCATTGTGTCTGGTTGTTTTAGGAAGCAGATGCCTGAGAGACGTGGAAAGAGCTCTTGAGAGGCTGCCTGGGTTTTAGTTAAAGGTTGGATCGAATTTATACTTCCCCACCCCCTGTTTTTTTGTTTTTGATTTTTTTTTAAGACAAGATTTCTCTGTGTAGCCTTGGCTGTACTAGAACTCATCCTGAAGACCAGGTTGGCCTTGAACTCAGAGATCCGCCTTCCTGTACTTCCTGAGTGCTGGACCGAGTGTATTTCTTAACCTGAGCCTGTTTCCTCTCCTGAAACCTCTACTGTGGCAGTGTTGAACGCATCAAATGCTGGTCTGGAGGGCCTGGGATGGAGTTAAGTGGAAGAGCACTTGAAGACCTGGGTTTGGTTCCTAAAGAGCGGGGTGAATTGCAAGCCTAGGAAATGTAACCACAGTGCATGGCATATAATAGTCACTCAATAAGAAGAGTTGCGGTTATTTTATTAAATAAGCAGTATGCTGTTTTAGGATGGCGGTGGTAGATTAAGAGCTATTTTAGTGATTCAGCTGGTGTAGAGGTTGAGGACTTTGAAGCTGGACTAATTGCTTTCCAGCTCTCCTCAGTAGAATGGCTCTGACCATGTTCCCCATTCCCTCTGGCTGTAGTTTCTTATCTTTAAAACCCAGGTTTCAAGGTTTTGTAGCTTAAAGCGCCAACACTTCTTAGTGCCTAACACACATTTTACACAGCGCCCCATCTGATGGCGGAGACATCAAATAATCCAGTAAGTGCTGGAGAAATAGCTCAGTGGGTAAAGGCGCTTGCCACTATGGCTAAGAACTTGAGTTCCATCCCAAATAATCCAGTAAGTGCTGGAGAAATAGCTCAGTGGGTAAAGGCGCTTGCCACTATGGCTAAGAACTTGAGTTCCATCTCAAGGATCCTTAAAGTAGAGAACGGGACTCTCATATAGAGTCCTGCCCTTTATATGTGCACCAAGGCAAGCTCTCACAGGATAAATAAGATGTCATTTAACAATAACAGAGCAAGAAAGTCTAGAAACCCGGAAGGAGCTCTCCCACGTGACCAAAGCTCGAGCGTGGAACCTTCGCAGTCCTCCTGGGATCCCACCGGTTTCCCACGAGGCCGCAGTAACGTCGCAACCACCTAGGCAACGTCTTCCGGTCCCCTTTGCCCCGCCCCCGGTCTCCACTTCCTGTATGTACGTCATCGACGGGCGCAGGGCCTACGGTTTCCGGGGAGGACAGCGCAGCTGCGTAGGGGTCGCGGGTGATTTCGAGGCGGCTGGCGCGGCTCGGGGTCGCCATGGAGAGCGGATCGCGGCCGTCGCTCGGCCAGGTCATCCTGCTGGGCACTAGTTCGATGGTCACCGCCGTACTGTACTCCATATACCGGCAGAAGGCCCAGGTCGCCCAGGAACTCAAGGTCAGTGCGGGGGGCCGCCCGGCCTCGCTGACAGTTGGCGCCGGGGCGCACCAGGAAGCCACAGGACCCCTGACGTCGCGCAGCCTGAGGAGACCCCGGCCACCTGTTGTGTGGAGCCGCCCGCCCCTTCCCCCCCGAGTTATCCTCAGTGCACTGGACGTCATCGCAGTGCTGTAAAACTTTCTCGAAAACCTTCTGTGCACCAGGTAGTGAGAAAACCAGGCCATTGTCCTGGTGGATGTTCCATTCTAGGACGAGACGTCTACACGTAATCCGACCGAGTGAAAGGCGAGAATCGGGTTGGAGTAAGGCAGAGAAAAGTGCAAGAATAGGGAAACGGAGAGTTCCGTTTCTTTTGCTATAGTTAAAAACTCCGACAGAAAGCCACTTAGGAGAGGGAGAAGGGTTATTTAGTTTTCAGTTTCAGGTTACCATCTATCATCGCGGGGAAGTCCAGGCAGGAACTTGAGGCAGCAATCAAATCACGTCTGAGTCGAGAGAAACAAACGCTCACATGCTTAGCGCTCAGTTTGATTTCTCTACTGTCAGAACTAGGGAATGGTATCACTCAAACACAACAGTTTCCCCACTTCAATTAGAGCTGTCAAGACAGTGTCTTATCAGCTATGCCTACACAGGCTGACCCAGTATAGATAGACAGTTCCTTATTGAGACACTCTTTTGAAGTGATTCTAGATTGTGGCCAGTTGACAGGGAGCATCGCCATTTTAAACAAGGTGATATTTGGGATGGAGATGGAGGATGTGAAGATATGTAAGGCAGGGGTGATTCCAACCTGGAGAACAGCAAACTTAGAGGCTCATTTGTTTAACTGCTCGCTCGGCTCCTCTTTTCTACAATCATTTCTTTGTATATTATAGTTACTTTAAAACTACATCCTAGCCGGGCAGTGGTGGTGCAAGCCTTTAATCCCAGCACTCGGGAGGCAGAGGCAGATGGATTTCTGAGTTCGAGGCCAGCCTGGTCTACAGAGGGAGTTGCAGGACAGCCAGGGCTACACAGAGAAACCCTGTCTTGAAAAACAAAACAAAACAAACAAACAAAAGAACCCCTACATTCTCATTTGAGGGTTGCACTTAACAGCTCACACCACACATTTCCATCTCGGTTTTATCCAGGTTGGAATCCAGGTTTTGTCAGCTGAATAATTGCCTGAGAATCATGAGAGTGAGTGGGTATTCCCTGATGATCGCAAACCCAGACATTTGACATTGAAAGGAAAAGCCACACAGCTAGTGTTAACTGTCAACTAAGCAGGAGCTGAAATTACCTAGGAGACAGGTCTCTGGGGGCCTGTTAGGGCTTGTCTCCATTAGGTTAATTTTGAGGGCAAGATTTGCCCTAAAAGTGGGCAGTACCATTCTCTGGACTTCAGTCCTTGACTGTGAAAAAGGGAGAGAATGATTTCCATGGCTCTGTTTCCTGATTATGGATATCATGTGACCAGCTGCTTTAAGCCCCCTTTACCTTGACTTTCTGCCTTAGTCAGGGTTACTCTCGATGTGATGGGACACTGTGACCAAATAAACTTGGAGAGGAAAGGGTTTATTTGGCTTATGCTTCCAGATCACTGTTAATCACTGAAGGAAGTCAGAAGGAACTCAAACAGGGCAGTAACCTGGAATCAGGAGTTGATGCAGAGGCCATGAAGGAGTGCTGCTTACGGCTTTGCTCCCTGTCTTAGTCAGGGTTTCTGTTCCTGCACAAACATCATGACCAAGAAGCAAGTTAGGGAGGAAAGGGTTTATTGAGCTTACACTTCCATGCTGCTGTTCATCACGAAAGGAAGTCAGGACTGGAACTCAAGCAGGTCAAGGAGCAGGAGCTAATGCAGAGGCCATGGAGGGATGTTTCCTACTGGCTTGCTTCCCCTGGCTTGCTCAGCTGGCTTTCTTATAGAACCCAAGACTACCAGCCCAGGGATGGCACCACCCACAAGGGGTCCTCCCCCCTTGATCACTAATTGAGAAAATGCCTTACACCTGGATCTCATGGAGGCATTTTCTCAACTGAAACTCCTTTCTCTGTGACAACTCCAGCTTGTGTCAAGTTGACACACAAAGCTAGCCAGTACAGTGTGTTTCAATTTGCATGCCACACCCATGAAATAACCACTTGCTCATGGCTCTGTCAATGAAAGTCTTGAGGGATCTTTTTTTTTTTTTCCTATTTGCAGTCTTTGGGGTGGGTAGGGTAGAGACTCTGCCGTCATGGGTGGGGTAATGAATGCAGGGAGAAGACAACAAGCCAGGCCTCCATCTTCTGCACTGTTCTCAACATTATCTTCCAAGCTCCTACACAACATCCCACAGAGCTCTTAACACCGAATGGATCTTCTAGCCCAAAGTTCCAAAGTCCTTCCACAGTCCTCCCCAAAACATGGTCAGGTTGTCACAGAAATACCCCATTTCTGGTACCAATTTGTCTTAGTCAGGGTTTCTATTCCTGCACAAACATCATGACCAAGATGCAAGTTAGGAAGGAAAGGGTTTATTCGGCTTACACTTCCATGCTGCTGTTCATCACCAAAGGAAGTCAGGACTGGAACTCAAGCAGGTCAGGAAGCAGGAGCTGATGCAGAGGCCATGGAGGGATGTAACTTACTGGTTTGCTTCTCCAGCTTGTGTCAAGTTGACATAAAACCAGCCGGTACAATTGACCCCTTGTCAACTTGACACAAATACATCACTATTAAGCCTCAACCCTTACTTTCTTATTTATCCCCAACTCTAAATAACTTTAAAAGTCCCACAGTCTTTGCAAATTCTTACATATTAAAATTTCAATCCCTTTAAAGATATCCAATCTCTTAGAATTCAAAGTCTTTTTTACCATCAAATTTCTCTTAACTGTGGCTCCACTAAAATACCTTCTTCCTTCAGGAGGGAAAATATATCAGGGCACAGTCACAATCAAAAGCAAAATCAAACTCCAACCGTCCAATGTCTGGGATTTACTCACGATCTTCTAGATTCCTCCAAGGGATTTCTCCAGCTCTGCCCTTTGTAGCACACACGGCTCCAGATGCCTGTACTCTACTGCTGCTGCTGTTCTTGGTGGTCATATCATGGTACTGGCATCTCCAAAACACTGCTGTCTTCCACTGCAACTGGGCTTTCTCTCCTTTGCACGAGAAGCTTGATTATTGCACGGCTTGCATGTGTCAGCTCTGGACTGTGTATTCCCATACTTCAGAGTTCATTTATCCCACCTAGAAAATCCCATGAGCTTGTCTTCTCCCTCCCTTTACAGTTTTGGAAGCAGACTCAGATGAGTGAAGTTGTTCAAAATCATCAAGGATACGCTGCAGCTTGAGCTAGCCCATCTCTGCTGAGGTTCCTTCTACAGTATGCGGAGTGGCTAGCGCCTTTTATATTCGCATGTAAAAGTATTCACGTGAAGGGAGTGTTTTGTTGAACTAGAAAGCAGATGGTGACTCCTCCAGTCTTGGGGAAGAGGAGCCCCGCGCACCTGGCTTAATCATGTTCAAGTTTAAGGGCCAGACTTCAGAACCAGAGCCTGCAGACTCCCCTCCTGTCCAGTCTCCTCATCCCTCTCCCAACCACACCGTAAGTCTGATAGAGCATGTCAGCATTCAGTGGCCAATTTAATCTATTTATTTTTGCATTTAGGGAGCTAAGAAGATTCATTTGGGTGAAGATCTAAAGGACATTCTTTCAGAAGCACCAGGAAAGTGTGTGCCTTATGCTGTCATTGAAGGTGCGTTTGCTCGTTTAGTGTGAGTGGCAGCAACTGCCTCCTTCCAATAGCCCATAAAGACCATCTTGGCTGACACAAACACCCTCCCTTTTTTACAAGTATTTGTTTATTTTATCTTGTGTGGGAGAGGGCAGGGGCAGGGTGAAGGTGCCACTCCACACTGGTGGAGGTCAAAGGACAACTTGGGGAGTCGGCTCTCTTTCTCTTTCCCTTTCTTGTAAGTTTTCCAGGGTTCAGGTCGTTAGGCTTGGTGGCACTTAACCTGCCCGCCCTCATAAGAGCCTTTTAATGGTGTTGGGGCAAGGTGACCAAAGCCTTGTGGACTTCTGATTGTTTTTAGAGGCTCTGTGATATAAGGTAGTTGTGAGGAGCCGAGTGAAGTGACTCACGGGAGGGGCTTACATCAGGCACTTTGTAGCGTGCTCTCTAAGCATGCCTTACAGTGAGGCTGTTGTGTGGATTAATTAGTGAAGCTCAACACAGTGAGACCTCAAGGAGAGGCCAGAGCATCCTTCAGAGACCATGATTGCTTTCTCCCCAGGAGCTGTGCGGTCCGTTAAAGAAACACTCAACAGCCAGTTTGTGGAAAACTGCAAGGGGGTGATCCAGCGGCTGACACTTCAGGAGCATAAGATGGTGTGGAACCGAACTACCCACCTTTGGTGCGTGCCCTCTGGCCTCTCTATACCACCTCACTCGGTCTCTTCTGGGGCCTGGGCCTGGGCTTGCTGAGTCTAGCTTCTTGGGGACCGGATGCAGAGCTGCCTCTCCACACCCCAAGCACACAGTGCTACTGTGTGCGCTGTGCGCTTACTTCCCTTCGAGTCCAGGAGGCAGCCATTACAGCGCAGGCTCCTGGGCTCCTGATTACAGAACGTGGTTTTCAGAAGGGACCTGTTGATTCTTTGCACATGAAGTTGTAGAACTTAGTCACATGTGAATTTGCTTAAATAACTGTGCCAGCACATGAGTGAGCCATTCCCATCTGCTCCTAGTAGGTTTTTGCCTCAGGCATTGCTATGATGGTAACACAAGGGCACAGATACTGAAGGTGACCTCCCTTGCTCCCCGTAGATTCTGTGTGTGTGCCCACATGTAGGTGACCCCATGTGTGGGAGTCAGGTGCCTGCTCTTCTTTTGTTCATTCTCGGTCCTTGCGTTTTTTTTTTTAGGAATGACTATTCCAAGATCATTCACCAGAGGACTAACACTGTGCCCTTTGACCTCGTGCCCCATGAGGACGGTGTGGCTGTGGCTGTGCGAGTGCTGAAGCCCCTGGATTCGGTGGATTTGGGCCTAGAGACCGTGTACGAGAAGTTCCACCCTTCTGTGCAGTCCTTCACCGATGCCATTGGCCACTACATTAGTGGCGAGCGGCCCAAAGGCATCCAGGAGACAGAGGAGGTGCTGAAGGTTGGAGCCACCCTCACGGGAATTGGTGAACTGGTTCTGGACAACAACTCTGTTCGCCTGCAGCCCCCTAAGCAAGGCATGCAATACTATCTGAGCAGCCAGGACTTTGACAGCCTGCTGCACAGGCAGGAGTCTAGTGTCCGGCTCTGGAAGGTTCTGGTCCTAGTGTTTGGCTTTGCCACCTGTGCCACCCTCTTCTTCATCCTGAGGAAGCAGTACCTTCAGCGGCAAGAGCGCCTGCGCCAGCAGCAACTTCAAGAAGAATTCCTTGAACACGAGGCCCACCTGCTGAGCCAAGCCTCGCCTGAGGACAGGGAGAGTCTGAAGAGTGCCTGCGTCGTGTGTCTGAGCACCTTCAAGTCTTGTGTCTTCCTCGAGTGCGGGCACGTATGTTCCTGCCGCCAGTGTTACCTTGCCCTGCCCGAGCCCAAGAGGTGCCCGATCTGTCGGCGGGAGATCACCAGGGTGATACCCCTGTATAACAGCTAGGGGGGTTTGTGGTCACACTGCAAGTGTCCCTCTTGAGGCCTTTGGTGGGCTGGCTGTACCTTCATGTATGATGGAGGGAACACTGTCGAGCCTCACATCTCCAGCAGCTGGGTGTTGCTTTTCAACTTGGACCTGGTGGGGGCCATGGTGAAGGCCCCTTCTCAGGAGCTAGAGCCTTGTGTATGACTGAATAAGACCAGCTCATTGTCCAGGCTCCAAGGCCAGTCCTCTCAACTCTTGCTCCCTGGGTAGTGGTGGTAGGAGGGGTGAGTTGGTTAGCCTGGGAGGAAGGCCTCTTGGGAGACTGCCCAGATTCCACTTCTTGCTTC
Organism: Uromys caudimaculatus; assembly: GCA_028551405.1. NCBI lineage: Eukaryota > Metazoa > Chordata > Mammalia > Rodentia > Muridae > Uromys > Uromys caudimaculatus. The sequence goes on from CM052702.1 coordinate 126,007,089, forward strand.
TGCTCAGGGGAAGGAATTTCTTAAGACTTGTCAGGTGGGGCAGGCTGCTGTGTCTCTCTTCTTTGCTTACTGGGTAATATTTGGATATGTGTGAAGACAAGAGGAAGTGAGATTGGCCATCTGCTTGGCCCATCTGGGTGGGGCACAGGTCAGCAGGAGGACAGGAGGCCTTTCTAGGTGTTTCTAGGTTGGCAGGCAGCCTGGGTGTTTTCTTCTGACATAGGGAAGGCACCAGAGCTGAGGATGTGGGACTATATCTACTGCCAGGCTTCCCAGACTGCTCTGGTTTCCCATAGAGAGATGTCACTAAAAGAGTGAAGGTTGCTGCTGTCCTGGCCTCTAGCCTTTGTAGCTTCTTTGCTTGCTTTTGCCAAAGAAAGGTAGCCGGCATGCACCTACACAGTGAACCTGTCAAGACTACCTCACTGTCCCCAGCAGTCCCTTCTCCCTCACCCCACCCCACCCCGACTTGTGAGTGCAAGAGAAATTAGAGACTGTCATCCAAACAGCTTTTCTCTTCCTTGACCATTCTTCCGACCTGTGTGAGGGGGAAGGCTTCTTCCCGGTACTGACACAAGCGCATGCCCTGTCTGAGTTAGCAGCACAGATTAGACAGACTGTCACATGTGTGTGCCTGGTGCTTTGTTCACTAAAGTGGCTGAGGCTTCCCTGGGATGGAGTTAAAGCTCCACCACCACAGGATGAAGGTAGATCTTGGAGGCCTCTGTTTTCCTCTTAAGCTCCCCAAGATGGGGTCTAGTTCATGGTTGTTGAGGCCCCATGCTTGCCAGGCCCACAGTGGGACCGTAGGGAGCCCTGAGGACGTCCCTAGACAGCTAGCCTGGGGTGACCTGGCCTTGCTGACATAGTTGTCTGACAAAATGTGTCTTGTTTGGAACACTGGAGAAGCTGACGTGGCATGGGGCACTGAGGGACAACAAGGGGACCTTAGTATTCAGTGCTGTGTGTCCGGTATTGTTCCAAAGCTATCATAAGCTGGGCTTGGTGGCAAGCTAGTCTTGTGAGTTTGAGGCTAGCCCAGTCTACATAGTGAGACGCTATCTCAGAACAGCTGGAGTGATGGCTCAGTATCGAGGACCAGTCCTCTGCCTGGGTGGTCACAACCTTCTGGCTCTAGTTCCTGGGGATGCCACACCCTCTCTGAGGGCACTAGACTGCACGCTACAGACATACATGCAGGTGAAACATGCACACAAAACTAAAAACCTGGAAAGGAAACACAAGCCCTGCATTTGCAAAGGGAGCCGCTCACCACAGCCCACGGGCTGTGCCAATAAGTGCGTGAGGGTTGAAAGCCACTGGCAAGTTACAACCACTGCCCGAACTCCAAGTAAACAGAGCCTCAAGAGCCAAATACAGTCTCGCCCAGTAAACTCCAAGCAGTTTAGTGGCAACGCAAAGTCTGTAGAGGAAGACGGCCATGCTAGAGGGACAGAGTCTGGTGTCCAGTGGAGTCCTGCCCTCTGAGGTGTGAAGACCTTGGCTGGACAGGGTAAGGGGACCACTCAAAAGCCCTTCCCCCTTCCCTGGCCTTTCTGTAAGGCACTACAAGGGCCCAGTGGGGCTGAGGTGGTGATTTTGAGCCCACCTATGCCAGAATCCAGAACAAATCTATCAAAGGGATTAGGAGAAAGGGCTTGTCTGTCTCACCCAGTGGACCCCTGCAGGTGCCTCCACCATGGGAGACAAGAGCAGAAGAATCTTCAGCCACCGGGGTGGGCGTGACCCTTGCACTAGGATTTGGGCTCAAGGTTCCTGCTTGAGCCTAGCATATCCAACCCTGCCCCTGACTTCTGCTATCTCATCTGTTATCTGTGGCAGCTCCTTCTGCTTTACAAGTCTCACCTCAGGAGGATTCTGAGACATCATAGGGGCCTCAACAACCAATGTGTTGGGACCAAGACTGGGTTAAAGGGTGCTTAGGGAAGTGGAGCTAGGAAAGGAGCTGTCACCGGGGCTGGGTGTCCTGAGCGCCTGTCACTCTCCTCAGGCCCTTTAATTCCCAGCTGACAGAGCTAGGTGGGGTCACTTTGAATAACTGCCGCTGGCTTGGAAGACCTGTGCAGCACTGTACGTATGTGCTAAGGCTTCAGCCCCCCCCCCCCCCCCAGTTGGTATCCGTACCCTGAGTTCATTTCCAGTACTTGACCTCAACCTAACTATAAAGCCTGTAGCCTTTGCTGAGAGCACTTAGGACCTGGGAACCCAGTTAGAGTTGTCTACAGGCAGTCCTGCCCTGTGTCTGTGTCCTGGGTTCCAGGACCTTCTTGGAGACTGATGTACAGACGCCTCAGCCCTTATGAACAATGGCCTAGAGCCTGCTTAGCTCCTCATGCATCTATACATACAGAACCATCTCTAGATTACCTTATACAAGGCAGGCCCCCAGGTGACTGGGTGAAAGGGTGACTGCTGTTGGGGAATAGGAAAATAAATATGTACATGCTCAGTTTGGTTTCTTTGATGAATACTTCTGATTGTGCCTGGATAAATTCACAGGCAGGCGCAGAACCCGTGGAGTAAGAGAGCCCTCTCTGTTATCATAAACACCATTTTACCAGTCAGCACTTCCGTCCACCAGTCAGCCTCCTCCCCAGCAGATCCTGGTGGTGGGCGGGCTGGAAGGTGGTCTTCAGAATCCTAATTCATTCAAAATTCTAGTGGAACATCTAAAAAGCAAACAAAAAAGTAGGCCAGACTCGGCCTTCAGAAGCTTGGTCAGGTGTCATGGAAAGGCCACCTGGGCCGTGTCCTGATGCTGAGGAACCCTGCGGTGCAGGATGGAGGGCCTGTGGAGTTCAGTGTCACCAAGGGCATTTGTCCATCCATCAAACATTGTATGTTTTGTGACTGCAGATGTAAAATGAATGACTCCCAGCTCTGTCCTAAAAGGGAGAGTTTCACCGCAAGCTAGTTTTTGTCAAGGAGTGACTTGGCAGGGACAGGAGATGCAGTTCTTTGGCTCACTGGCTACCACAGAAGGCCATTTTTCTTAGTCTGTTTCCTGTTCCTATAGCAGGAAATTTGAGGCTGGGTAATTCTGAAGAACAGAGGTGGGTTTCTAGAGATTGAGGAATCCAGGAGCATGACACCTCTGCTGAGGGTCTTTATCCTGTGTGGTAATAGCAGAGAGCATCACATGCTCAGGGAGGGGGAGAGAGAGCCAGTCATTTGAATAACCAGCTCCCCCCTCCCATGGCCTTATTAAATTTATGGCCTTTTTGCTTTTTGCTACCTCTTCATCCCGTGACAGTGATACTAAAATATCAAGTGGGTTTGGGAGTGAACATTTAAGCTGTAGTGGGGAGTCTGAAGAGATGGCTCAGAGGCTAAGAGCACTGGCTGGTCTTCCAGAGGTCCCGAGTTCAATTCCTAGCACCCACGCAATGGCCCTCAGCCATCTCTAACTCCAGTTTCTGGGGCAGCTGATGTCTTCTCTGCGTCCGAGGGCACTAGGCAGACCCATGGTACATTATAAAACGTCTCCGCACACAGAAGTAACTATACACCGCCACCACCACTGCAGTAGTCCTAGTTTTTTCTGGCTGGAACAGATCCTCTGACCATTAGAACCAAATATCCAAGGGCAAACCAGCATGTTATGGAAAGACGAGTCTGAAGTGATCCATTTAAATTACGTTCCTCCATTTAAGCTCTTCTCAAGTTCCCTGTCATCTACAGGTTCAAGGCCCCCTTCTGAGGCATGTGAAGCCACCTCTCCCAAGTTCATCTCCCTGACCTGAATTTCTGAGCCGTTTTCCTTCACCACACACGCTGCTCCCTGGCCTTGCTCATGGTGACTCAGGCCCTGGAGTCCCTGTCCATCCTTCCAACTCCTTCCTACCGTCTGTTCACCCTGGGGACTGCTCTGAGTGTCTCCTTCACACCCTCCTGTATCCTGCACTGGGCTGAGTTAGGTGTCCTTCAGCTAAGATCCCAAGATCCACTTACCCATTACTGCTCCTAGCCTTATGGCCCAGGTCTAGGGTACGGACTGTGCTATTTAGTTCCCTTTAGCAGTGTGATCTTACATTGTCACTAAGAGACGTCTTTACACAGAACTCGATGGTCTCCTCCCTTCCTCACTGGGAGTAAGCTGTGTTCCCCTTTGTTGTTTTCTGAGACTGGGTTATGGAGCATGGGTGTGACTTGCCTGAGCCCCCCAAGTGCTAGGAATACAGCACACATGCCTGTACCGCAATTCTTAAATAAAAGGAAACCAAGGCCCAGAGAGGTGGAATGTCTCACCAAATACACGGGGAGCAGTAGGCCTGAACTGAGGCCCAGCACTCTGGTGCCTGAGCTCTTAGCTGTGGATGCTGTATTAGTTTTCTCCTTGCTGTAACCAAGTGCCTTAGCTGTGAATGCTGTATTAGTTACTTTTCTTGTTGCTGTAACCAAATGCCTAACAGAAAACAACTTGAAAGAGGAATGAGTTATTCTCAGTTTACAGACAGCCGGCCCATCATGGTGGGGCAGGCAAGGCGGCTTGTTCACAAGTTAGGAAGCGGAAGAAAATGAACAGTTGTACTTAGCTTCATTCTCCACGGGGTGGTGCCTCCCTGAGTCGGGAGGGTTGGGCCTCTCTAGAGATGACCTCCCAGACTCACTCAGGAATGCGTTTCCTAGGTGATTCTAAATCCAGACAAATTGACAATGAAGATTAGCTCTACCCCTGTCAGCCGGACATTGTACATGTATGGCTTTAAATGTACATTCTGCCCCGCAATGCAAAATGTGTCTAGTAAATCTCTAAAAGTCCCCAAAGTCTTAACAGTACCAACATCATTCAAAAGTCCAAGTTCAGTCTTTTCTAAGACTCAGGACAACTCTTCAAGTGTGAGCCCCTATAAAATAATTATATTTCTGATATATGACCGACCACACAGAATCAGTATAGGAGGCGGGGATAGAGGCACAACAAGGAAAGCCAGACCAAAGCCTTCAGGACAGACAGACAGACAGACAGACACCCACCCAACCCTGGAGCCCAGGTCCAGCATCTGTGACTGATGGCATCATCAAAGGGCTTGAACAGCTGTGTCTCTCCAGCTCTGCCACCTGCAGCACGAAGCCTTTCTGTTTGGCCCATGGTCCTGGCATCTCCAACATCCCGGGGTCTCCGCTGCCGTCAGACTTTACCTTGATGCTTTCACATGATGGCTTCTCAAGGCCCCACTCAGAACCCAAGCCCACCACACACACTGGCTGGATTCACTTGCTTTCTGGAACTTTGCTGCAAGCCTCCACGGCCCTGTAAATCTTCTCTTCCATGTTTGCATGTCTATACAGCACCACGTTGACAGCCCTGTGAAGTTTTGCTGCCTGTTAGAGATGCACTTGTGATCTCTTGTGCCCCAGCTGCACTGGCCTCCCTCTGCTTTGCAGCAGACCCAGGGGAAACACTCTCACAGGCAGCTGGTGGGCCAAGAAACCCCTTAAGCTGCATTCCTGTCCAGTCTCCAAATGATTGGCTCACATTTTCACAGTTGGAGCCTTTGATGGGTAGAGTCTTGTTCACAGGACTCTTTCCCTACCATCCCAGGGCAGTGTGGGGATTCTCTTCAGCCGTGCTAATCTTGGTTTACCTGCTTTCCCTGCGAGCTCGCCCGATTGACTGCACACTTCCCTTATCTTCCTGTTCTCTTCACTGCGGACCTGACAGCGGTGAGCAGTAACCATGGCACAGACTGAGTACAACTATTTTGAAATTTCTCCACAACAAACTAGCCCATCACCTTTCATGTTATCTTCATTGGTTTCTCGGCATGGTCAGAACGAGCCGGGATGTGACCTGGATGACCTTTGCTGAAGTTCCCGGTAGAGTTCTTGCTCACCTCTGAAATCTCATGAGCTGAGTCTTTGATGGCTGTCTTTTCTCTCCAAATCATGCTCTTCCAGATTTCCATTGCCATGGCCCCTTAAGCTCCTTTCCCAGTATTCTAGGATGTTTCCAGCCTGTAGACCCAGGCTCTTCCACGTACCTTCTGCAAACCAGTCCAAACCAGTCCAGCAGCCTTTGGACCACATGGCCTGGCCTATCCCAGTATGGCCCCTGCTTCTGGTACAGAGTTCCTGTATCAGTTACTTTTCTTATTGCTGTAACCAAACACCCAACGAAAGCAATTTAAAGGAGAAAGAATTTATTTTGGCTCACAGCTTAAGGGAAAACAGTCCATCATGGTGGGGCAGGCGTGATGGTGTGCCTCTTGCTTCCCTCTGTGCAGATTACAAAGCAGAGAAACATGAAAGCTTAGCTTGCTTTCTCTCGTTTCCCTTTTTATCCGAGAGTCCAGTCCATGGGACAGTGATACCAACATTCAGGAGGGTCACAGACATACCCAGGCAGTAGACCACCTAGGTCAGTGGTTCTCAACCTGTGGGCACTGACCCCTGTGGGGTTGAATGACCCTTTCATAGGGGTCGCCTAAGGCCATCAGAAAACACAGCTGTTTACATTATGTAACAAAAGTAGCAAAATTGCAGTTATGAAGTAGCAATGAAAATAATTTTATGGTTGTGGGCCACTGCAATGTGAGGAGATGCATTAAAGGGTCGCAGCATTAGGAAGGTTGAGAACCGCTGCCCTGGGTACTTCTCAATCCAGGTGACAAAGAAGATCAACCCCATACCTGTCCATGGACTGAATGAGGGTCCCAGAGAAAGGAACAGGCAGAGGCTGCCTGGAGGGGCTGGCCTCTGGGCCACAGAGAAGGACAGCAACTTGGTTGCTAAGCAATAGGGGCTCATTTAGGGCCTCTGTACCAAGAGTGGTGACTCATATAGGAGAGACATCATGTGAAGTGACTCGCCCAGAGAGTTGAAGACTCCACACAAGAACACCAGGGCACCATTATCAGACTACGGTAACTAAACTGGCCCAAACAGCTCAAAGATTCAAAGACTGTTTTTTTTTTTTTTTTTTTTTTTTTTTTTTTTTTTTTTTCTGGTCCTGAGTCCATTTACAAAAAAAAGACAAGGTCTTACAATACAGTCCAGAATAGCCTTGAACTCAGGCCCTTCCTTCCTCAGCCTCCAGAATGGTGATTTCACCCGTGCCTGGCTGCTGTGTGATCTCCGTCCAGTGGTGGAACCTCTCTGACCTCCAGTTCTAATTAGAAAAGGAGTAGGTTGGATTAGGACTCCCCAAAGCTCCATCCAGCTCAGGCATTTTGTGTGGCCACAAGAGGAAGAGTGGAAAAGGTGCTTGGGGGCCTTCCCGAGGGCTGACCATCTGGGAGCTGAGCGGCTTCTTTTTGGCCTAGCTGTGGCACAGCCGCAGGATGGCGTTTGTGGAAAGCCGGGGAGAGCAGCGCATTTCCTCTCTTATTAGATAGCGTTAACTTAAGCATTTTGAATGAGATAAGTTTCCATGCGTGATGTCCCGAGTTGCTCCCCGAAGCGCTCATTAGTCACTTCCCTGCAGCTGCCTTATTGTTTTCCAGATGCCAGCCGGGGGACTTGGCATTTCCCTTCCCTGATTGGAGTGGGCAAGGCTGAGCTGGGAACATAGGCAGGCACCACAGGGAGGGGCTCTGCGGCTTTTGCTTTTCCTCCTCGTGCCTTCCGGGGCCACCACCTCACATGAGGGGCCTCAAAGCAGATACCTACACTTCTGGGTTGAGACTGGCACATGGTGGCCACAGAAAAGCTCAACAGATGTTTATGAGGCCTTTAATGTGCCCGGCATCTGAGTGCCTGACGGTACCAATGAGTGCATGTCCCCGCTCTCCACACCCTTCCCTCCTTAGCCAGGCGCCCCTTAGGAGGGCGCTTCAGGCATGCTTGCTATGTTTTATTCATCCTCTTCTTTGCCACCCTTTCCTTGGCTCTACTCAAAGTGAGAAGCAGCCTCCCACGGTGCAGCATCTGATATGACCACCAGGTGGTGCTGCGCGCCCACAGTTGAGGACCTACGGGGCCCTTGGACGAGAAATAGGTTATGACCAGAGAGGCCTGTGCAATTTTCTTGACTAGGAGGCCTGAGAGAAGAATCTAGGGAGGACCCCAGGCTGCCAATCCCAGGACCACCTTGGCACACCCTGGTAAGAACGAAACAGAAATTCTGGAGTTTCCACCTTCTCCAGGCCACTAGTTGAAAGTGTGAGAATTTGGAGACATTCTGCAAAGTACTGGAGGGGGAAGGGGTCCTCACATTACTCCCGCTGTGGTTTCCCAGGCACTCATGTCTTTAAATGCGCTAGCCATCTTTCCCCAACTCAACTAGATATGCATAATGCATCAGATGTCTTAAAATATGCGCATGACTTCACGGGGGGGGGGGGGGACGCTGGGAAGAAAACCCTTATGACACAGATTTTAGCTTTTGATTTTTTTCCTCTGGGAGAAATTTTATTTTTCTCCAGTCTGGCTCTTTGCCAGCTCTCATTCCCCTCTCTTGGGTCCTTCCCCACTCCCCGCCCCCAGCCCC
>CM052702.1:126016040-126048670 GCA_028551405.1 Uromys caudimaculatus
TGTGTGTGTGTGTGTGTGTGTGTGTGTGTGTGTGTGTGTGTGTGTGTGAGCGAGCATGTGTGTGCATGCATGTGTGTTGAGAGGGGCCATAGACCTGCCTTTCAAATAATACAGCTCACTTCCCTGGAGTCTTCCCGCTGAGTTAGGGCAGGGGTAGGAGTGTGGGTGAGTCGACTCTTGGCTCAGAGCGATCGTTCCTGCTGGAGAGCCACTTAACCTCTGTGGGCATGAGCAGCTCATCATCTACACGGTGCTGCATCCCAGGCCTTTCTCCCTGCTGATGGTAAGGGTCTGAGTAAGCCATGGCAAGCTGTGAGACACCCGGTGCATATCTCTGTGGAGGCCTGGGTTTGGCCTGCTGGCATGTGCTTTCCATCAGAGGATGTGCAACAGCCACATTCTTCTCTACTCTTGCCTTCTGCTGCTGCTGACTGTGCCTCAGTTTCCTCATCTGAATAGACAGAAGAGGATGGAGATAGAAGAAACCTCTATACGGATCCTGCCTTCTTGTGCTTTACAGTTCTGGGTGTTCAGGGCATAGCAGGGGCTGTAGATATAAACTTATAATGGTAGAATGTGCTAGAACGACCCAGGGAAATCTATAAGCCTAGTGAAGAAATTTCAGGCAAAATCAAAAAGGAAGCTGAGAGGACTTTTTGCTTCAAGCACTTTTTGTCTACTTGGGATTTGGTGCCCCCTCCCTCTTTTTAGTACTGGGGATTGAACCTAGGGCCTCGAAGAGTCCCAGCCCTGTACAGCATGGAGGATGGAAAGAAAGCCGGACTCTCCTCTTCCCCAGGTTTCCCAGTTCATGGTCTAGTCAGAGGCCTAGAGTGAGAGGCGATTTATTTAAAAGCTGCAAGGAGAGCTGGGAGATGCTCACCTACAACCTTAACACTAAGGAAGCTGAGGCAGGAGGACCATGAGCTTCAGCCAGCCTGGGCTACATAGTAAGATCCTGTCAAAATAAACGTGTTCGTGTGTGCACGCGCACGAGTGCAGAGCACGCAGCCAGGAATAGTGGCACATACTTTTAATCCCTGCACTCAAGAGGCAGATCTTTAAGATCCAGGCCAGCTGAGACTACTACACAGCGAGACCCTGTCTCCAAAAACTCAGACAGACAAAGCAAAAACCAAAACAGTAAAGAAAGGCAGTTGCTTGTAACAACCACATTTATTGAGGGCATACTATGTGCCAGGCACCATGCATGGCCTTTCAGAGAGGAGACTGCCTGCCGAGTACTGCTGGGTTTTCCCCCTAGTTCACAGGGCATCAGCACACTGTGCATTCCTGTGACAAAGTTCGAGGCAAAGGCAACTTATGGAGAGAAATTATTTTAGTTCACAGATCTAAAGGGCCCAGTTCATGGCCAGTTGGCTCTGTGCTCCCATAGTAAGGCAGTTCATGGTGACAGGAGGTATGTGGTAGAGGACATTCATATCATGGGTGCCAGAGTCAGTGAGAGAGGGAACTGGGGACCAGAGAGCACCTCTGAAAGCATGCCCCAATTAGCCTACTTCCTTCAGCTAGGCATTACTTCCTAAAGCTTCCAGAATCTTCTGAAATAGTGCCACCAGATGGGAGCACAGGAACCTATGGGTAAATTTCTATTTAAATCATAACAATAGGAGAGGAAACTGAGGACCAGAGAGGTGAATAGAAGTGGCCAGAGGGGTTAGAAATGACAGCAGGGATTTGATGTCTCGAAACCTGTAATGGCAACTTCCTTTCTGGACAGGGAAGAGGGTGGTCTTCATCTCTACCTACTTTCCCAGGGTCTGTTGTCTTTGCACAATTGTGGGCCTCTGGGGTGGAGACAGGTAGAAATGGAGTCCTAAGACATATCTTAGCTCAGGCTAGAGGCATGACCAACTGAAGACTGGAAGAAACAGAAGATCAAAGATTGAGTGATCAGACAGGTGGGGGGGGCAGAAAAATAGAGCTCTCCCGACTCCCAGCTTCCCTTGGAGAGCTTCCAGCTACCTGGTCTGCACACTGGGTCTGACTGTCCCCTCCACCCCTACCTTCTCACGAAGGCCGAGTTTTCAAAGATAATAATCATGGAGATGTTTTTCAGGAGAACTGGCGCAAGAAGCCAGGGCACAGTGCATGGTCAGGCAAGTGTGCTGTCACCAAGCTCTGTTCCCAGGCCTTGGTGCCTGTTTCCAGGCTGCCCATGTGCTTAGAAGGTAAGCATCTCATGAAAGGGTGGGTCCCGAGTTGGGAAAGTGGGTGCTACCACCTCCAACTTGATTTGCTCTAGGCAAGGTAAACATCAGGGGCTCGGGTTTATAACTGCCTTCTCTTCTCTCACTGTCTGGGTGGAGAGTCTTTGGCTCCAACATTATCTTCTTCTCAGTGGGGCCCTGGTGGGTACTGAACTTGTAAGTTGCTTTGTGTTGGTCTGCAGCAAGGATGAGACCCTTGTCCTGGCTCCATCACTAGACCTTGGCCTTGGCCAAGTCACTTACCTTTTCCCTGCCTCGTCAGCTAAACACAGAAGCAACCACTCCTCTTTCTACCTACGGAGGCTCTTATATTTGAGACACCAGGCCAATAATGGATGTGAAAAGCACTTTGGGGCAAAACCAGAAAGCGTAGCACAAATGTAAGAGCTGTTTGTAAGGTTACACCACCCTGTGACTTGGGCCTTTGTCATCTCTCCAGGCGCTTGAGAGCTAACCTCACAGCTGACTCTCAGCAGGGCCTTAATGAATGGAGACAGGCAGGTTCTGGAGGGGGGCACCCACAATCTGGGGACCTGCTGCTTCTACCGTTGACAAGCCATGGCCTGAGCCAGCCCAGGCCCTCTTGTTTTCCTATATTCGGATTGCAGGCTTAGGTTAGGCGATGTTTAGGGAGGCTTCCCAGCCCAGGCGGCTCTGAAGTGGGGGAACTTAAAGAGAGGCACCTTCTCACAGAGGGAGCCATTTCTTCTCTGCTTAATGCATATTCATGAACAGCCCCGCCTCAGGAGCCTTCTCCTCTTTAACTGTTTTGAGGGGCACACCGGCAGTTGGGCAGTCAAACTTCCTTCATGACAGGGGAGACTACTGGGGTTCAGAGAGGATAGACCGCTTGCCCAAAGTGTCACTGCTAAGGAACTACAGGGTTAGGGTTCAAGATCGAGCCTGTACCCAGAAGCCAAGCTTACTCCACCTGTCCCAAGCTTCTATTTCTCCGCTCCTTCGTCTTCTCATCCTGAGGTCTGGATTCTGGAAACCAGCCAGTCCTGGGGGAGGGGCGGGTTCTAGGCTGCGTCTTCTCAGGCATCCCCTCTTCCAAACCTAACACTGCCAATCTCCTTCAGCGCCACTCCCTGGAGTTCTGGAAGTTAACAGTGAACCAGAGGAGGTCTTTTGATGCTGATAGCAACCCCCTCCCCTGCTCCCCGGCGGAGGATGGGGTGCTAGGTGAGCTAGGAGCCTAATGACGAGGATTAGCTATCTAACCCTGCCTCTCCCCTGCAGGCTGCTGACCTTGGACTGGTTACCCCTCTCTGGGGTTTAGGCCTGTTCTGCTGAGCAAGTCTGGTCTCCTTGGGGAGAGCAGGTGCTCCGGGCTCAGGCGAGGATAATGAGCACTCCTCACGCACCTTGCCCCCTGAAGTTACCATCTGGCGGACAGATGCGCCTCCCAGGCCGCTCGGGCTTCCCGGGTCTCCCTCCCAGGCAACAGGAGCACGTTCCTGGATTTGAGGCCGCAGTATCTCCCCAGAGCTTTATTAAGGCTGTTGTTACAAGAGAGGTCCCGGAGGGCAGAGGGCCGCAGGCCCGGGGCGTCCCCAGCGAGTCAGAGGGCGCTAGGAGCCGGGCATCCCGGGCAAGCCCAGAGTAATGAAGCTCTCCCCTATCCCGCGGGAGGCGGGGCTGCCCCCTCCTCCCCTCCTTCTTGTCCCGGGGGGAGCCAGGGCCCGGCACAGAGGGACAAGAAGTGAGAAAAAGGCCTTCCTGGCAGATCCAGTGGGCACGGGGGCAGAGGAATGCCCAGCAGGGTCTAAGTGGGACACAAGTGTGGGGTGGGGGAAGGGAGAGGAGGGCCCGCCGGTCGCCCAGTGCGCTCCAATCCTTGACCTCTGTAACTGGCCTCCAGGGAGGTCAGCATCCGCGTCCTTCCCGGCCTGTGCGTCCTCGGTCCTCTCCCCTCCCGCTGCTCCGGGTTCCCCTCGGGAGTCGCAGCCCAGCCTAGCCGGCGAGCACAGGCTCCGGGTCGGGTAAACACCGCGCGGGAGGGGCGCGGGCCGTGCGGGGCGGGGCTGGGCGGGGCGCACCGGGGCCCCTCGGCGCGGGCCGGACGGAGGGGACAGGGGGCGGAGGCAGGAAGCCAGCCGCGGTCCGGCGCGGCCCCGTGACGTCGCTTAGCTTCCAGGGATCTCTCCCCGAGGCCCACGGGTCCCCTCCTCCCTCCCTCCTCCGGCGCCTCGCTTCCAGCCTGGGCTGGCATTCTCGCTAGCAGCTCGCAGGCTGCTCCTCCGTCCCTGCCTCCCTCTTTCCCCCTCTCTCCTTCCTTCTCCGACCCTCTATTTCTCCCTCTTTTCGCTTCTCCGCTCTGCCTCTCCGATCCAGATCTAGTCTCCCCCCTTTTCTTTTTCTCCCTCCTTCCTCACCCTCCCTCCTCCCGCCGCTCCCTTTGCCTTCTTCTGTCTTTCTGTTTTTCTCCCCGTCGCCCTCTCGGTTTCTTCCCTCCCTCCCTCCCTCCCTTCCTCCGGGTTTCCTCCCCCTGCCCTCCCTCCTCCTCACTCCCCTCCCCCTCGGCCGCTCGCTGCTTCCCAGTCCCCGAGTCGCAGCCGCCGCCGCCGCCGCCCGCACCCGCGGCAGGACCGGCCCGCGCGCTCCCCGGGGTGCGCCCACCTCGGTCCCGCGCCCTCCGGGCTCGCAGGGACACCCTCCTCCCCGCGCGTCGCGGCCCCGCCCGGCTCTGCCCCCGCCCCGCGCCCGAGAGCGCCGAGGATGTGAGTCCTGCCCGCCGCTGCCGGAGCAGCAGCTACTCGCGCGCGGAGCCCGAGCGCAGCGCAGCTCAGCTGCGGGCGCTCGTTGGGTCGCTCGCGCGGGCTGCGCGCTCCTGCCCCAAGCGGTGTCCCTCCCCGGCCTCTCGCCGGCCCCAGCGCCGCGGCAGCCCCGAGGGCCGTCCCCGGCCGGCCATCCCCGGCCCCAGCGCCGCTGACCCTGTCCTCCGCGGGCGGGGACGCGGGCGGAGGAGGTGCCGCCTCGGAGCCCCCGAACGCGACCATGTCGGAGGTGCTGCCCTACGGCGACGAGAAGCTGAGCCCCTACGGCGACGGCGGCGACGTGGGCCAGATCTTCTCGTGCCGCCTGCAGGACACCAACAACTTCTTCGGCGCCGGGCAGAGCAAGCGGCCGCCCAAGCTGGGCCAGATCGGCCGGAGCAAGCGCGGTGAGTTCCCCGCCCCTTACCCCCTGCGGTGCCTGGTGCTGCAGCCTGGCGGGGGCGCAGGGGTCCCCGCGGTAGGGGGGGACCATCTACGGGATCTAGGGATCCCTCCTGCGGCGGAAGCTGGATCGGGCCTCGGGCAAGAGTCCGCGTTTGTCCGGGCCACCGGCGGGGTCACCCGGGGGCGTGGTAGCCTCTACTTGCTGCGGAGGCCCAAAGGTTATACCCGCGTCCTCAACCGCACCAAAGTTTGCTTTTCGATTTCACACCCCTCCCCCTTTTTGCGCAGTGGAGTCGCATCTGCTCTCTCTCTCTCCTCTGCCACTCTGGGGTAAGGGGTCCCGGAGCTTCTTAGAGGTCTGCGTGTGGGCCTGCGGGGGAAGGACCTTAATTCCCGTGGGGAAGGCGAGGAACGTTCATGTCTCACAGGCTTTTCACTGTCACTTGCCAGAAGGGAGAAGGGTGGTCTAGCCTGGGATATTGGAGTTGATGCCCCAGAGAAACTGAGACCCAGGGTGCTGCCGGGAAAGACTGGGGTGCGGAGGTGAAGGGGGGGAGATACTCAGGGGACCGAGGTGGGCTGGGAGCTACAGCGAGGAAGCTGTAGCGAGCCTAGGACTCAAGTCTAGGGAGGACGCTGAAGCAGCTGGAACAATAAGGGTGACCGACAGGGAGACCTACGAGTAGAGATCCAGGGTCCTGCACAGGTGATCTGATCATCCAGTACAGGGACCGGCGGAGGGACTGAGAGAGGCCAAGTGGAGACAGCGAGGAAGGCGGAAGAGGCGGCCAGAGGCAAAGCCCCAGGCGGCAGCGAAGGGAGATTCTGCCCTTTGCGGTGGCACAGAGAGCGGAGGGGCGGAGGCCACCAGCCCGGGCACAGAGAAGGGAGCACGGGAGGGGTACACCCGTGCAGGCCAGGCCTAAACTCTCCTGCCGTTGATCGGCGTGGGAACCTACCCCAGCTTCCCTTCCTGTTCTGGGCTTCTTCGAACCCAGCCTGGGCTACCGCCACCAGTGACCTGGAGACCTCAGTTTCCCTTTCTCTCCTTAAGACGAAGCCTAGGAGATTTCTTTGTAAATGGATGCATCGGGCTGCAGTCGAGCTGGGATGGCTCCCTCTCGCTCACCGTTTCTTAGAATCCAGCTAGGATGCGGGTTAGGCAATGGGGCAGTTCAGAACCAGGCAGGGAAGGGAGCCTAGGGAGATGGGAGCTGTTCACCCTGCATGGAGCAGCCAGTCTTCCTTCCTCCCCCTCCCCCGCAACCCCATAGTGGGGGATAGACAAAATATCTGCGACCCCTGGCTAGCCCAAGCTCTCTCACCTTCTCTCCCCTCCCTCTTTTTTTTATTTTTTAATTTTTTAAATTTTTTTTATTTGTTATTTTTTGCAGTTGTTATTGAAGACGATAGGATTGATGACGTGCTGAAAACCATGACCGACAAGGCACCTCCTGGTGTCTAACTGCCCCAAAGACAATGTGTTGAGGGAAAGTCTAAGAAGAGTGGCGGGCTGTGACAGTTACTGACAGAAAGCAGGAGGAGGAGAAAGCACTTTCAAATTTATTATTAGCTTGCTACCTACAATGAAATTAACAACCTGTGTCTCAAGTCAGGCCGGGAGACAGATGAGGTGGGGGGAGGAGGAGGAGGAGAAGGAGGAGGCGGAGGAGGAGGAGGCGTCTTCGGGCAGTAGTGGCTCTGGGCTCCTCTACAAAAGCAAAAGTTTTAAAAAAAACACACAGAAAAAAGTAAAAAAAAACTAAAATAAAAATAAAAATAAAAATCACTATATACACACATATAAAAGAAAAAAGTCTCAGTTGCAGCTATTTGTCAAAATTAATACCTGTTTCTTTTTATATATCATAAGTATTGTGCAATTATAGATGTGGATTTTGAACCACTTCCTGAAAGCGGCACCACATGAGGTGCTTGTGTTCCCTGCTGATTTGGCTGCTCTCAATGTTTACATTATTTAATCTTGCAAAAATGACCCTGTGCACTTGGATGTGACATGCTGTCCAGTCCAGTTTTCTTTCTTTTTTTTTTTTTAATGTTGTTTATTCTTGGATGTACAAAAGAAAATTGGGGGGGAAATGATCTCTGTAGATACTGTTGTACTTTGGTCATCTTTGAAGTTACCACAGATGAGACCGTCTTAAAGCAGAAAGTACCTTTTCTAAGGACCGATGCTTGGGAAGACCCCTTCCTGGTCCGATTTTCAAGAGACAACTGAGAACCTTGTGTTGCTTTGCTGCAGTGAAGCTCCTTGCCCAGGTTAACACCAACCACGGTTTTACATGTCAGAAAGAAGAAGAGAAACATGCTTGAGCTGCTTTTTCTAACGTCCCCTCGGGGGTCTGTTGTGCGAACCCCTCTTTCTTCAATATTGTGTCACTTTATTCTCTTTAATGGACTGTAAAAAACAACAACAAATGTAATCACAAGAGTGCCAAATATCTTGAAACGCCAAAAGGTATTTTGGTTTCTTTCCTCCCCTGTGCTCTGAGTCCTTGTACAGGAATGCTTGGAGTGTCTTTGTTATTTATAGGGGTTCTCTTAAGGCTCGCCAGCTGCCTGTTTTGCATGGTATTTGCAAAAAATGCCTCTTGCGTGAGGAATCTTTTACTTTTTTTTTTTTTTTTTTATTTGTTTGCAACTTTGGACCTCAAGAGGTCCCCCACCCACCCCAGTTCCTTCTTTTCTTAATTCTATATTCTGTATGTTGCACCTTGAACCAGCACACAGGGCTATTTCTCCAATGTACAATAAAGAACTCTTCCTGTGTCTCCTCTCTTTCGTTGGCCTTGTTTCTCGGGGGACTTTGCTGTGCATCTGACCGGAATAAGGAGATGGTAACTTCGGTCTGCGGGATGAAACCATTCGTGGGCGTTGGGGGCATCAGCCAGTGGGCTGGATGGGCCAGGCTATCCCCAGAGAATGGCTGAATCAGTGGACTTTGAATTTTGCACATTGTGCTCCTTCCAGCTTCTATGAGGCTTTGGCCATCCCGTTGGGGTGGGAGGCTGCAGGTCCTGTGGAGATGGAAGCTAGGAGGCTGGACTTGAGTTCAGGTCCCAGCTCTGATTTCCTTAGTCTCTGAACTGGAACTTCTGTAAGCCTCAGTTGCCTAATCTGCAAAGACAAATGAACTCTGCTTCTGTGTCATAGGGTCAAGAAGAGCAGCATCAATACTTGGTATACCAGAACCTTTCATATTGGGCCCCGTATCATCCACTGGACGTCACTAGAGACCCGGCTGTGGATATACTCTTCTCTGTACCCTCTAGAGCCTACTGGTGCTTGAGGATGAGTCTATTGTCTGGGGATGCATCGCCGGGAGGTCCCACGCACCTGCTACTCCTGTCTCTAATCACCCATTAGAAAAACTTGTTGGGCAGGGTCGGGAGGGAGCTCCAGCTCTTGTTAAGCTGGAGGTAGTGATGGATCAGGGTTCTGTGGGGAGCCAGGACTTGGAAGGAGGGTTTTGGCTCAAGGAAGAGGTCCTGTCCCGCCCCCTCCCTGGGGCTGTTTTGCATGTAGAAGCCCCACTGCCTGGAGCTTTTAATGTGTTTGTTGTAAAGCTGTCACCCAGGGAGTCACAACACAGCTCACAGTGACAGGAGCTTGAGTGTGACTCAGACAGTCAGGTAAGAGTCCCCACAGGAGGGGGTGAAGAAGAGGGGTTGGGGGAGAGGGCGAATGTCTCATCCCCTTAGGTCTGACAGCCTCAGCAGGTCCCAGCCCAGGGTTCTTCCTCCTGTGGTCATTACTGGGACCGATGGGGGAGCTGGAACTGGCAGTGCCCATCTTCTGGATGCTGGCAGATGCCAGCCTCATTTTCCCAGGCACATGGTCCTCTTCTTGAATCTGGCTGTCTTCCCTCTTGACCCCAGGCACTCTCTTTTGGATTTGAAGGCCCATGGGCTCCACAGAGCCAGGCAATACAATGTATTCCTCCCTCCGACTCCCCCGAAAGCCAAGGAAGTTTCTGGGGAAAGGAGTAGGGCCTACTTTTTGTTCAAATAATAATCTGCCAAGAGGGGCAGAGGCCAGGCAAAAAGGTAGCTTTAGGGATGTGGTTTCTGATCACAGTCACTGAGTACTGTCTCATGTGGGTGTCTCAGCACTCCTAGAAACCCAGCGACAGACACTTACCAGCCAACAAAGGAGCTGAGGCCCCAGAGAAGCAAGAAAGACCACCTGAATCACTTCCGCTTTCCCTGAAGGCCAGACTCACAACAGCCCCGAGGAATGGGTGCTGTTGTTACCTGGCTGCACAGTAGAAAGCGGGTCTCAGAAAGGGTAATTCCTGCCAAGTGCCTTGGTTTGTTAGCTGTGGAGGCAGGATTGGAACCCAGAGCCCACCATCCAGGATAAGGATGCAGGCAGACTTTGGCTGTGTTCCTGGCTTCAACGGTTGTCCTTCAGCCTTTGAAAGTCCTTGCGTTGGTGTGTTTTCCTGAAGCTCTGCCTGTCTCCCTCATCCTGCACAACAGACTGCATCAGGGGTCAGAAGGGGGCAGCGTGTGGATGTGGTCAGCCAGCGCCTGGAGCTGCCCGGCGCCCTGGGCCAAGGCTGAAGGTCCATTTTAATAAGTGATGTATTAAACCGTTCCTGCTGAAGCCACTGGCAGTGAAGGCAGGTCCTCAGCATGGAATGAGCCTGCCTTTCTTGAGGCCTCCATTCAGTAACAAGGAAAATAAATCTCTCTCTTTTTTTTTTTTTCTTTTTGGTTTTTTTGAGACAGGGTTTCTCTGTGTAGCCCTGGCTGTCCTGGAACTCACTCTGTAGACCAGGCTGGCCTAGAACTCAGAAATCTGCTTGTCTCTGCCTTCCAAGGGCTGGGATTAAAGGCGTGTGCACCACTGCCTGGCAAAAATAAATCTCTTAAATATAGTAGTATTGGGTGAGCATTTGTTGAGAAGGTACTTTGGGGACTGGGCAGATAGCAAATGAACCATGTGCTAGGTATGTCTGAAGTATCTGGAGAGGGCAGCAATGACTGTGGAGAAGGCTATTAAAAGATGGAGGTGGGGGAGGGTGCCTCCAAACTTCCAGGCATGGACCTGGAGCATCCAGGGATGCTTTCTTCAAACTTAGCTAATTGAATGTTTTCAATAAACATCCATATCCCTTGCTTCTGCGCCTGCCGCCTGACCAGGCAGATGGGCTGCAGGAATATCAAAGGTACCCTAACAGGAAGAACTGACAAATTCAGTTTGAAAACAGTGAAGCTTGAAGATACTCCCGTCTGCCACAGATGGAAGAAGGAGCCTCGGATGCCTCTGTAGAGAAGGCAGCGATTTCCAGGTGTTCAAGGACTACCCCAGGGGAAGGGAGGGACGCTGCCTTTAGGTGGCAGGGGAATCAGGAATTAAACCCTTTATCCTGGCTATGAGCTGGGGCATGGCGCAAGGTCTTTGGCTTTCTGGTCAAAGAAGGATGGTAAGAAGTTAAACGGGAACTTCTGTCTCCCCAGTACATGGTCTGATACTCAGAAAGTGACAGTCATTCGTATGAGCATCCAGGAAGTACTTTCTATGTGTTAGGCAACCGGTGGCCAAACTCACTGCAGAAGTTCTTACCGTCGAGCGCGTGTCATGTTTTTGGCTTTTGAACTTAAAGACAGACATCTCTTTGGGGGAGGGCAGGGCAGGAGTCTGCTTGAGGGGATGGGAGTGGCTTGGGGGAAATCAGTCTTCCTTCCACATTCTCCATCAGTTTCCCAAGGTCCCTACATAAAGTTGTGCGCTTGCTCCCCAAAGGCAGTGCCATCCCCTTCACCCAGCCTGCCAGAAGTCTTCCTTTCTTTGGGTGGCAGCCACGGGGCTGACTCGCCCTGGGGAGGGGTGACCTTAGGCCTCTGCAAAGGTCACTTCCTTAGACAAGACCTCAGGTTTCATTCATTGAGTACTGATTTTGTGCCTGCCTGTGTCACCTGGTATAATGAAGAACAAACTAGGGGCTTGTCCTGGGTTCAAAAGTAATCGTTCTCCAGGGACGTGAGACTGGGACAGAGGGGTTGTGCTGAACTAAGTTTATGTCAACTTGACACAAGCTCTAGTCATCTGAGAGGAGGGAGCCTCCGTTGGGGGAAAAAAAATGACCCCGTAAGATCCAGCTGTAGGCAAGCTCGTAGGCCATTTTCTTAATTAGTGATTGATGTGGAAGGTTCCAGCCCACTGTGGGTGGGGCCACCCCTGAGTTGGTGGTCCTGGGTCTATAAGAAAGCAGGCTGGGCAAGCCATGAGGAGGAAGCCAGTAGGCAGCATCCCTCCATGGCCTCTGCATCAGCTCCTGCCTCCAGGCTCCTGGCCTATTTCAGTCCCTGCCTCGGCTTCCCTCAATAGACTGTGACTCAGGATATATAAGTCAAAAAAACCCTCTTTCCTTCCCAAGTTGTTTTTTTTTGGTTATGGTGTTTCGCTGCAGCGATTGTAAACCTAAGGCAGTTGCTTGGGGATTCTAAAGTTTTAGCAACACACTTCCTTAGTGTTGGCAACAGTGGGAGCCAAAGACAGTTGGGTCTTGGGTATGGCCTGGCACTCAAACCTGTGACCCACTTTAACATAAAATACCAGTGAAACTCTAGACTAGTATAAGGTGGTCTGCAGGGGCTGGGGAATTAGCTCAGCGGTAGAGCGCTTGCCTAGCAAGCACAAGGCCCTGGGTTCGGTCCTCAGCTCCGGGGGTACGGGGGAGAGAAAGTGATCGGCAATAAAACTCATCAAGGTAAAGGCACTAGCCCTAGATCCCGAGAGCCTGCATCTGTCTGATCCCCAGGACCTGCACAGGAAGAAGGAAAGAACCAATTCTCAAAAGTTGTCTTCTGGGCCTCGCACGTATGCTGTGGTGTGCATATGCTCCTACCCTCCGATAAAGAAATGTGGTGATGATGGTGATGATGGTGATGTTGATGATGATGATGATACCAGACAAGCTGGGAAGACAATGTTAAGTTGACGTACATAACCCTGATCCAGTTTCTTCTATTCCTACCATTTGGTGCCATCCTGGCAAATTTCGCCTAACTAAGGAGTCAATATGGGAACATGGCTGGTAACTAAACCCCACAGCTTATTTAGACTTTATTAGTTTTTACGTAATACCCTTTGTGTTCCTGCATTCCACACGGGAGGGCACCTTACGGTTAGTCAGCCTCCGTGGGAAGCTCTTGACTGTGTTCGTTTCTTAGACTGGCCTGCCTGATGGAGCACTGGAGACCTGTTTGTAGGCTGGCCCCCCAGTAGAGTACCTTCTTACCGTGTTGTGTTTTGTTTTGCGAAAGTTCTCACGAAGCACAGGCTGGTTTTGAACATAGTATGTAGTGTGTGCTCTGAAGTATGTAGGATTACTATGTGGTATGAAGCCCTCGGACTTCTCATCCTCCTGCTGTCACCTCCCAAGGGCTGGGCTTACAGGCATGCACCACAATTTCCAGGTTTTGAAGTCCGAGCATAAAGTCTAAGGCTTTGTGCATGCCTGGCAGACACTCTTCCAGGCAAGCTATGTTCTCAACCCCCTCAGTGAGGGCTGATCTGATATTTTCGCTCAGAGGTTTGAATAGTGTGAGGTGCAGGGAGTCCCACTGTCCACATCATATCAGAGGCACAGGCGAGAGATGACGCCCATGGCTGATGTACTGGCCTGGTCATCTGGGCTGAGACGGTGGGGTCTGTCAGGACTCTGGGTCACAGAATTCCCCCTTTTCTTTCCTGCACACTGCATCTTTGGGAGGGCAATCACTGTGCGAAGTTTTAGGGGCAGGAGGGCCTCCACGTCTAGAGAGCTTTTCTGCACACGCCATCAAGGGAGCCACTGGCCAGTAGCTCCATGTCCAGCAAGAGGCAAAAGTTCAGAGAAACCATGAGTTCCAGGCACACCACGGGGTGGGAGAAGACCCAGGATTTGCAAAATCTCCCACAGTGCAGTCAGATGACCGATAGGTGGAGCCGTGCAGAAAAAAGAAAAAAAAAAAAAAAGATTTTTAACAAATTAATAGAAGCGGCTTCCTGTGGAGAAACTGTCACCCCGGTTAGAAACTGTGCAGCATCTAATCTTTTTCTTGGAAACTCAGGCAGCTGCTCTGGTTTACACAATCTGCCTATCGGGAGGGAAGGAGAAGGGGGAATAAACCATGTTGTCCTTATTCAACAGAAGAGATTCTCCCAAACCATATGCAAAAATAAATCTCAGGCAATGCCGGTAACCCAGGAAACCTGGCAGCTGGACGAAAGCCTGCTGGGCGGCCTGGGGACAAAGATCTTATGTCCAAAGACCCAGGCTCCACCTCAGAGGGACCAAGAGGCACAGACAGACAGAAGCCCCCCATCCTTCCCCTCAAGTGTTCCCGGATCCACTGATTTGCCTCACCTTGGCATCCCTCACGCTGGAGAGTTTGTCCCTAACTCGGGGGGTGGGAGAGACGAACACCCCCAGAGCCTGAAACAGGATCCTTGACCTAGAGGCAGCTGTTTTGAGGACAAAGGGTCACCAAGAGGGGAGGAAGTCACTGGGAGGACAGGGTGTTTTGGGGAGGACCCGGAAGTATGCCTTGGGAAATCCTAAGAGAATAGTCGATGGGAGGGGTGGGCAGCCGATGGGGGAGGGCAGACAGCGACAGCCAGAAGCGACCAGGGAAAGAGATGCCCTGTGGGACGCAGCTGGGTGGCCAAGGGTTTCAGGAGATTGCCCGGAGAGGGTGTCTTATGGAAGAGATGAACTTAGTGAATTCATTAATTAAGTCCACATTCATTCAACAATTTTTTTTTTCCTGGCAGGCAGAGAGGAGGCGGGGCTTGTGCTTGGCACTGGGTAGACAGGGCTTGCCAGAGGGAGGCCTTTTCCGGTTCAGAAACCACAGTGTCTGGTCTGTGACCTTTCAATGACTGAATTTCAAGAGGGGGGGGGGGCCCAGAGGAAGTGTAGGCAACCTCTCGGGGAGTCCCAGGGAGCTTGCTGTCAGCACCCAGCTTTTGAATTTCACAGAGAGTTCACGATTTCCTTCCTTTCGGTCAGGGCTGGCTGTGTGACCACCATCCCTGGCAAGTGTATTTTGTCTCTCTGGGAGTCGTTTCTCTATGTGAAAAAAAAAATTTTTTTCCCCTCATCTCTAATTGCCGACCAATGGTTGCTATGTCCTGTCCCCATTTAAATCTCTGAATCTTTACAGCAATTCTCCTAGGTAGTTATTTTCAGCCCCATTCTACAGATAAGGGACAGTGAGGCACAGAGCAGCAACGGCACCTGCCTACTTTCCCACTGGGACTGAAATCCAGCTAGGTTTGTTTCCTTATGCTCATGGTCTGAGCAGCCCCATTGCAAGGAGGGGTTCTCACAGCTTGCTATTTTTTGTTTATTTAAGTTCGAAGTTCCCAGCACCCGGAGCTCAGGGATAGACTGTGAGGTGCTCATCCTCGTGAGGGTGTGGGGAGGCATGGGGGCGAGGGGGAGCGGGGAGGAAAGCCCAGGATCTACTAGGCAGTGAACCCTGGACCAGGCCAACCGGTTGCCATGGGGACGGCTGGGCGGAGATGTGAGCCTTGCAGGCAGGTTGTCCCGCCAGGGCAGTTCCGGGGAGCTCCCTCCCTCAGTGCGGGGAGTGGCACCTGGGACTGTGCTTTCCTGGCAGCCAAGGCCACAAGAATTCTTGGCTCACCGACAGGAAAGACCACAAGTCCCCTCCAGACGTCTGAGCTTTTGCGACCTGGCCCAATCCCCCGAGCTTGAAGGCTATCTTCAGTTCTTCTGTGTGAATTATTTACCGCGTCTGGCGGCCTCCCCGGAGGCCTCCCTGCCGGCCCTCCGCCCTCCTCCCTCCCTGCCCTACCGCCCCTCCCCCGCGTGCTGTGTCTCCACTTTCTGGTTCCAGCAGCCCTTTTTTTTTCTCACTGTCCAAGAAGTTTCCTGGGCTAGGCCCCAAGGGGAGCCCGGGGAAAGCAGCTTTCCCCTCTCCTTCATGCCAGGGGCATTGACTGCACCACTTGGCTCCCTATGAACGCTAGCATCTTCTGTGGCATCGGGATGGTAATTCCCGTTCTGGGTGCTTCCAGGACCGCTGATCAGATCCCAAACGGTGACGTGGAGGTGTGGCCTTTGCATTGTATCCGAGCCCAATGTCACCATTATGTGCCTTTTAATTTCTGACATGCACCACAGCGCTGGGCTGGGCATTCTGCACGTGTTTTACTAGATTCGTCTAGCACTCCTAACGGCCTGAGGATGCTGTAGATTATCTCGACTTCAGTGACTGAGACACTGAGGCCTGGAGAGGTTGAGGAACTGTCTTCTTCTTCTTCTTCTTCTTCTCCTCCTCCTCCTCCTCCTCCTCCTCCTCCTCCTCCTCCTCCTCCTCCTCCTCCTCCTCCTCCTCCTCCTCCTCCTCCTCCTCCTTCTTCTTCTTTTTCCCCTCCCCGGAACTGTCTTCTGGAAGGAGCCAGAAGTGGAAACAGCTGGACCCGACTCAGGCTCTCTTCACCTCTATGGGCTTAAAGGTGATTCCAAGGCTTCTTCACCTGTGGCTCTTCGCAGGCCCCTGGTATCTGTGTGAGCATTCGAGTTACCTTTTGTATGTAACAATGTAACAGATGTCACTGTGTGAGTGAGTTACATTTCTCACAGCTCGCCTCTACACCAGCCCTTAGTGCTGGGAACACAACACAACACCAAGAAGTCAGAGAGAGCTCCTGCCCTCCTCAAATTGCTATTGGTAGCAGGGTGGGGTTGGCAGTGTCTGAGACAGGAAGCAAAGGACAGACACCTGCTACAGTTACATTTAAGATGGAGTTAGTGCCTTGTGTGAGAAGGGCTGGTTGCACAGAAATGGCACTCTAGGGTGGCAGAAGGGGACAGGTAAACTTTGCGGCTCAGTGGGTAAAGGCATTTGCTGTGGGAGTCGAATGAGAAGGTGGGAAGGCAGAACCAACGCTGCCCTCGAACCTCCACAGGTGTGTGTGCCAATCTCTGTCTCATGTACAATAATAAAAAATGTTTAAAAGAAACAGAGGTGGGACTGGGGGTCTTGGTAGGAGCATCCAGGAGCAGAGAACAGGGGCTTACCTGAGCCAGGGCAGGCTCTTAGGGAGATGATTGGGAGGGAAAGGGGATGAGGGTGGATCACAGGGGTTCTGGAGGGATGAGGGTGGATCACAGGGGTTCTGGAGGGATGAGGGTGGATCACAGGGGTTCTACAGGGATGAGGGTGGGTCACAGGGGTTCTACAGGGATGAGGGTGGGTCACAGGGGTTCTACAGGGATGAGGGTGGGTTACAGGGGTTCTACAGGGATAGGGTGGGTCACAGGGGTTCTACAGGGATAGGGTGGATCACAGGGTTTCTGGAGGGATGAGGCTGGATCACAGGGGTTCTACAGGGATGAGGATGGGTCACAGGGGTTCTGGAGGGATGAGGGTGTATCACAGGGGTTCTACAGGGATGAGGGTGTATCACAGGGGTTCTGGAGGGATGAGGGTGGGTCACAGGGGTTCTTCAGGGATGAGGGTGGGTCACAGGGGTTCTACAGGGATGAGGATGGGTCACAGGAGTTTTGGAGGGGGAAGGGTGGACCACTGGGGTTCTAGAGGAATGAGGGTAGATCACAGGAGTTTTGGAGGGGAAGAGGTTGGATCATAGGGGTTCTGGAGAGGATGGGGGTAGATTCCAGGGGTTCTGGAGGGGAAGAGGGTGGATCACAGGAGTTTTGGAAGGGATATGGGTGGATCATAGGAGTTCTGGAGGGGATGAGGGTGGATCACAGACTCTCAGATACAACCTCAAGGGTTGGTTTATTGTCTGTTGGTGTGTTGTCTCCAGGGTCTCCTGCACACCAGGATGACTTTGTACCCACAATATAACCAAGGATTACTCTGAATTCCTATCTCTGCATCTCAAGCACTGACAATACAGTCTTGCACTGTACACCTGATTTCTACGCGCTGGGATCAAACCTTTCTGTATGGCTTTTGTGTATGCCAGGTATATACTGTATCGATGCTACATCCCCCAGACCCTCGGGAGTCCTAGTGCAGTAGTTCTCAGTGAAGACTAACTTAGACTTTCAGAGGATTTGTCAATGTTTGGAGACACTTCTGATGGCCACTATGGCTAGGTAGAAGGAATTCAGTTACTCTCTAAGTAGGTAGAATCCGGCTGGAACACCTCAGTACAGGGACAATGCCCAGAACCAAGAGGCTACCCCCAATCAAGTGCTAAACAAGAAATCCTGTCTAGGAGACTTTACAGTGGGAGTAAGGCCCTTTGTCATGTCTGCTCAGACACAGGCTGCTGTAACAGGCCGTCTCACTATGTGCAAATGTAACTCAAGTACTCACATGCCTTCCCTCCGCTTCCTTACTCAATTCTTATAGTTTCAATAGTGAGCCTAGCCTGTCATGGTGGATCCATCTCTCCAACCCTCCAGTTCTTATTCCCAGAGAAGAATGCCTTTAAAGGCGGGTGTGTAGGGAGTGCCAGGCCCTGAGCTAAGCTGCTCATGCATGCTCACTTAGGATCTTCACAGTGATTCAGTGATGTAAACCCCATGTGACGTGCAGGGAAACAGGCACTGTCAGAAGACTCTTGGGGACATGTGTGTCTTGTTTGCAGCTGTCTGTAGAGAAGTGTCTAAGTCAGTGCTCGTGGAAGAGGAAATGAACACAACTCCATGGCTTCAGAGTTCACAGATCTTCTGACACTGTGAAGACAAGGAGGCACAGAGAGGTGGAGGGTCTCCTGTGGAGTAACACAGCAGGACCTTCTCCCTTGCTTTCCTACCGAATACCTGGGAGTGCCAGTTTCCTTGGACCACTGGAACCTGGCTCTGCTTCTACCGCCGGCAGGGCGGGGCTGACAGCCGGAGGGACATTTCTGAGATGCTCAGAGGGTGACTGGGTAGGTCTTCCTGGAGTCCCAGCCAAGATGGGAGGCAGAGTTTCTTGGAGTCTAAGCAGGGAGCTCAGTCAGTGCAGTGTGAGAATGCGACGACATTAAGATACCAAGCAGTCTCCAAGCTATGTTCTTTGGGTGGACATCTCAGCCAGTCCCACACCCTCCACAAGTGTGCAGAGGTGGCAGTCCTATTATTAATCATCAGAGTTTAGAGAAATACTCTAAGGGAGTATTTCTAAGGGAATACTCTAAGGGAGTACATGAGGAGGCTGAAGACCAGCTTTTCATCTTGATGTCCCCCTTAACTTGAACTCAGCATGTGAATGGCCAGAGTTTACTATTTGAAGTCCCTGATCCTCAATTTTTGGAAATAGGGCCATAGACCTCAGCCTCAGAGATCTGTTTGAAGAGCCAATGATCACAGATGTTCAGCACCATCACCAAAATCAATAATAGACTCTGTT
Organism: Uromys caudimaculatus; assembly: GCA_028551405.1. Classification (NCBI taxonomy): domain Eukaryota; kingdom Metazoa; phylum Chordata; class Mammalia; order Rodentia; family Muridae; genus Uromys; species Uromys caudimaculatus. The sequence continues at coordinate 126,034,791 of CM052702.1, forward strand.
CTTGGACCCATCCTCAGGTCTGGGCTTTGGAGTGTAAAAGACAACTTGAGGGAGGAAGGGTTTGTTTCAGCCCATGATTCAAGGGTAGGGAAGGGAAGGCAAGCTGAGCAGGAGTCTGAAGCAGCTGCTCACACCCACAAGCAGGAAGCAAACAGGGATGAATGCATGCTTCTACTCAGCCCCTTCTCCATCTTCTACAGTCCAGAATCCTACCTAGGGAATGATGCCACCCACAGTGGTCAGGTCTTCTGACCTCAATTAACACCATCAAGATAACCTGCTGGGTTATTTTAACCTATCTGGGGTAAGCAGACATTCATTCCTAGCTCCCAGCAATAGTGTCACACAACAGTCTACCTCATCTTTCTCCTCATTGAGTCTACAACACCCAGACAGACTACACTGTTCTTTCTAGAATGTTCTCCTTATGTCTCAGTTCTTGCCCTTACTATCCAGCTAAATCCGTTTGGCCTCCAGGGCTCATTGAATTGCTTCTCAGCCTTCTGGCTAAGATCAAGGGCAGGTGTCAACTGAGACAGCACAGCTTCCAAGAAGCTTTTTGGGAGTACCCTCCACCGGAGTGGAGTCTCTTCCTTAGGCTCCCAAATCCCATTGCCTCCCTCTCCTGTATACCCATCCTTGATATGCCTCACTGCTGGTCTGTCCTCCTCCATCAGCCCATGTTTCCCTTCGGGACAGTTGCTGGAACTCTCTCTTGCTTGTCTTCATTTCCTTGGGGCTTTGCACAAATGTCAGGGACAGAGCCATTCCCCAGAGGATCCTGCTGAGTTTGTGCTATAACAATAACAATCTCTTGCATATGTAGTTTTCTAGCTTCAAAAGCCTCTTAGATGGCTGTCATCTGATGCTCACAGAAGAAACATGGTTTGAGGTAGGCAAGTATGGTGGGGGGATCAGGTACTTGCCCCTTGCAGCACAGGCTGACCGCCCACACCGTCTCCCCCGTCTCCCGGGAGGTGGGCGAGGATATGCTTGTAATATATTTAGTTCCAAGTGGGAGTCTCTCTCTGCAGAGCTCCGATTCCTGGCTTGCTGTTCATGGAGGGTGGGGGTGGGGAGGAGGCCAGGAGTTGTTGCTTTCAGAGCTCAGGGAGAAGCTGGGGCCAGCTTTGCCACTGGTGCCCAGAGTGGGCGTGTCCTCAGGAATGCACACCTTAAGAGCCAGGAGCTCTCTTCTGTGACAGTTCAGTCACTGTAAGGCACAGAATCCCAAAAATGCAGGGAAAAACCCAGAACAAAAGGATGGATGGCCAACTGAACTAGTTCATCCGCTTGGAATTATTGGCAACAATCGAGAAATAATATTTCAGAGCCAGATGTGCACGCCTGTAATCTCAGCACTTGGGAGGTGAAGGCTGGAAGATCAGGAGTCCAAAGCCATCCTCAGTTACTTCATGAGTTAGAGGACAGCCTTGGCTACATGTGACCCTACCTCAAAAATGGAAGCCAAGATTGTAAATTAGCTTCTGACACTTGCTGAAAAGGTGGGAGCCTCTGGGTTCCATCTTTAGTGTGAAAAAAATTTATATATATATATATATATATATATATATATATATATATATATATATATATATATATATAAATACAAACCTGTTGACACACTATGTGTTGAATGTTAGGGGAAAGGGGAACAGATAGCACCTGTGGTGAGACAGTGACTGGTGTAGATTGAGTTACAGTCCTGCTGCTTGCCCACTGGGAACTTGCACATCCCAGCCACCCTGTGCCTCAGTTTCCTCATGTAAAGGAAGGAGAAAACAAAACAAAACAAAACAAAACAAAACAAAACAAAGTCATTCAAGGGCACCATTAAAATTAAAAACTATGTAGCCCAGGTTGGCCTGCAACATTTACTCATTTGTTTTAATACATTTACTTTCTTGTAGTGAACTCTCAAGTAAAAACATCATGATGGGACTGAGCAAATGTTTCAGTAGCTACTTTATTAGTTAATTTATTTATGTATGTATTTAGTGAGTGTGTGTGTGCATGTGTGTGTGTGTGCGTGTGTGTGTGTGTGTGTGTGTGTGTGCGTGTGTGTGTGTGCCATGGTACAGGTTTGTGGAGGTCAGAGGACAACCTTCGGGAGTCAGTTCTCTTCCCCCATCAGTGGGTTTTAGGGACTTAACTCAGGTGGTTAGTAGCAAGCACCCTTACCCTCTCATTGGCCCTTGCCTAGAATTTTTAATCCTCTTGCCTCTACCTCCTGAATGCTGGGTTACATATGTACCACAATAAGCAGCTTGATCTCCCCTCCACCAAATATTTTATTTTTTGTAGTGCTGGGGTGGACCCCAGAGTCTCACACTTGCTGGCCAAGTCCTCCATTCTGGGCTACACCATAGCCCTCTCTAGGTTGTCTACTGTGGAGATATATTGCCTTTATTATCAGGAAAGAACCAACCTTATCCCCCCCCACCCTCAGACAACAATTGCTGGAAGACAGACTTGAGAGGACCTTCTGTTTGGACGTCAGAGGGGGCGTATCTCTGCCATCGCCACCCGGACAACCCGGGAACACACCCACGTCCATGTTTTTCTTTCTCGGAATGACAGCTCACAGGTAGTCTTTCTCTAAACAGTCCAGGCTGTGCCTTCCACCTCTCATCTGCTACTTTAATAATTTTATATGATGCCTGTTGAAACAAATAGCCAGGCTGTTTAAATACCCACAGCTATAAACCATCACCGCCCGACGACAGAGACACCTTCCCAGGCAGGCAGCATCAGAAATGAAACTAAATCACTCTGCGTACTCCTGCTGTTGTCACACTCCCAGGATCTGGGGAAGCAAGGGCATTGACAGAGAAGGAAAAGTCAACTTCTGGGAAAGTGATTCTGGCTGCATCTGTTGGCTTGCGTGGCTGGCAGCCTGCCAGAGAAAACCAGCCAGCTGGCCAGCTGGTCAGCAAATGACTGTGCCGAGCACATAGTAGGCATGCAAGGACTCCTCATCAGATCCAATTAGAATTTTGTCACTTGCATCCAGTGCAGATGAGTCTGTCTGTCTTGGGTAGTGTGTCTGTCTGACATAAGAACAGGGATGCTTGTAGGTGGTTCTCACCTCCTTTTTTAAGGATTTATTTTTATTATTTTAAAATTATGTTTTGTGCGTGTATCTGCATGTGGGCATGTGCCCATGAGAGCAGGTACCCTAGGATGCCAGGAGCAGGTGCCTGAGATAGCCAGAAGCCAGAGTTACCCGTGGTTGTGAGCCACTTGACCTGAATGCTGGGACTTGAACTCAGATCCTCTGGAAGAGCAGCACGTACTCTTAACTTTGAACTCAAGCCATCTCTCTAGCCCCGCCCCCTTCAGACCTTTTTTGTTGAGGCTTCTGTGGATTCTGAGACTTTTATGGTTCCTGTGCAAGGAGTCTGCTTTAGACTTGGATATAGCTTTTCTTGACCTGTCTTGGGATATTGCTTTAAACAACCACGATAACAGTTGTTAAGGTCTTACCACTCTTTGTCTCCCACCTTTAGTGGTTTTTAACTTGTTTTGTTTGGAAACAAGATATTGCCATGTAGCCCTGGCTGGCCTCAAACTCTTGTGCACAGTATTGCCCCTGACTCTTGACTTAACTTGAATTATAGATATGTGTCATTGTGCCTGGGTATGCCTTTTCCTAATTTGTCTTCCAACAATCTATCTACCCACCCATGCATGCATGCATGCATTCATTTCCTTACACACATGCATGTGTGCACCCATTGACTCCATCCACGTATCCATGCATCCATGAATCCATTCATTCACTGTTGGATACAGTGGTGCCTCAGGCGCTCATGGCTCCTGGGAGAGGCAGGATGCAGGGGCAGTTTGACCTCACCCCCCCCAGACCCCCCACGGACTGCTGGGCGAGCATGGGCCGTGTGAAGCCGCAGGAACACTGCCGGGGGATGGGGGGGTGGGGAAAGGTGGCCGTGGCTCCCCAGGGACATGGGACAGCCGGCTCCATGGGGTTCCCAGGCTCTGGGCATTGCAGACACTGCTGGATGCTGCGGAAGAGTTGGGAACAAAGTGGGGGCCCAAGTGTGGGGCCCAGAAGAGAAAGAGTGCGGCTGGGGTCCCCACTGGGACCGGGTTGGCGGCTTGGCCGATGGCTAGCTGCATTGGTTGGGTGGATGGCTGCTGTGGCTGAGAACCTTAGGATGTCTTCCGGGGGAGGCTAGATGCGGCTCTTTAGGTGAAGGCCGGTTCCATTGTTTTCCATGGCAGATGAAGAGAGACAGTCCAGGGTTTTAGAGCGTTTATTGTCATTGTGGAGAGTAGCATGGGTGAGACCATACTCCCGAGACCTTAGGGAGGGTCGAGTTGAAATAGTAACTGGGAAGGGGCGTGGCTAAGCCTCTAGGTGCCTCATTAACATGGGATGTCTTGAGGCTATGTGGCCATGCCTCTACCTGTGGCAGGGCTTGGGGACGTGACCCCGCCTCTACCTGAGGAGGGGCTTGAGGGGCGGTTCCTTTTTATGTGACCAAATGTTACAGACCTATGGAGAGATGTAGCCACGTGTCAGGAGCTGTTTGTAGGAGCCTGGCAAATGCCTGCCATTGTTCCCTATAAGGTTTTTACCCCCTATTGGGCCCACAGGGTTTGAACCATGGCTCTACCAGAAAACAGACTGCCTTTCACAGCTCCACAATTCATCCCTCCATCCAGGAATCCATCCATTTATTTTCCACATATACATGGTTACAGTCATGAATCTGCCCATATACCTACCCATCTATACATGCATGCATCCATCCACTGTGAAACAGTCACCTGCTGCTAGGTAAGTGGCCTCTACGGAGACTGGTCTTTAAATCTGTATTCTGAGAGGCAGCCAGGTGGCCAGACCCTGGACTCACAGGGCGGGTTCTGGATGCTGTGGATACAGAGAGGAGGAGTTACACAACCATCACAAATCTCATAGAAGGCTGCTGGAGCATCCTGTGGGGCTGGAGGGATGCCTCAGCGGCTAAAAGCACTTGCTCCTTTTCCAGAGGACCCAAGGTCAGTTCCCAGAACCGACACTGGGTAGCTTACAGCCATCTGTAACTCTGACACCCTCCTCTGGTCTCTGAGAACACACAAGCACGCACGCACATGCACACATACACACATGTACATGTACACAGCACGCGCGTGTGCACACACACAGCACGCGCACACACACACACACCTCATGCCTGAGAATACATACATACAGACACACATACATAAATATGGATACAATTTTTAAAAATTAAGTCTAATGCTGGAGCATACTAGGGAGGTAGGCAGTGTGGGAAGGGAGAGGGTAGAGCCATGTCCCAGTCAGACAGTCCCGGTTTAGATCCCACCTCTCACTGGCTCCACGTTCTCGGTCCAGCCATTGGCCATTTCTGAGGTTCCTCTTTCCCCATCAGCTAGGTAGAGACGGGGATGCATCCATGCAGGGAGCAGAGAGGGTTACCTAAAACCACCAAGCACCAGGTGAGTATACATGTCACACCAGGAACACGGATTGCTGGCCACCAGATGTCCCTGTCTGCAGAGGCAGAGACCCAGGTGGCTGAGGTAGCATGCAGCACTTGGAGTGAGCTGGGATTTTCCAGCTGCTGCCCTGGGCTGGAACAGGTGTCTAGGACACAGCATCCTACTGCAGAGTGGGCAAGGATTGATTGTCATTTGCTTGTGCTCCTCTGGATGTCATTATGAAGGACCTTACAGGGAAATCTTCAAAGACTGCATCCAAGCTGATGTCCCTTGGGTCCCCATCACCATTGCTGAATGCCCCCTTACTTCTTCCCCCGGGGAAGTAGAGAAGCCATGTACTTGTGAGATTCTAGTGTTCCCAGTCTACAGGTGTGCTTTGGTCTTCCAGCAAAAACTCCAGCCTATTTCTTTCAGCTTAGAACATGCAGGGGAAAAAAAATGGGTCTCCCTTACCACTCATGCACTAATTTGAGCACACACTCACTCAGCAGGCCTCTGACTCCTCCCGTGTCTAAGTCTTTTTTTTTTTTTTTTTTTTTGGTTTTTCGAGACAGGGTTTCTCTGTGTAGCCCTGGCTGTCCTGGAACTCACTCTGTAGACCAGGCTGGCCTCGAACTCAGAAATCCACCTGTCTCTGCCTCCCGAGTGCTGGGATTAAAGGCGTGCGCCACCACTGCCCGGCCCGTGTCTAAGTCTTATGTGTACTGGTGACACCAGTGACTGAGGCTATATGACTCTCTCTATGGCTCTTCCCACCCACAGGTCTTTCCACAGCCTCAGCAGGCTTAGCTCAGCAATGCAGGAATGGAGCTTTCCGGCAAAGGTATCAGCTTACAGTAATACATTCCCACCAGATACCTCTGTGTCTCAGGGTGTCGGAGTGAGGGACTCTGGAGAGCTGCAGAAACGAGTTCCTTTGGAAATTACGACTTTGTAGGCAATGGGTCAGGTGATGGGCAGAGGCAGGTGTCTATTATGTAGGGTGGAGCTAGAAGGAGAAACCCAGGGGAAAATCAAGGGAAAGACCGGGGGCTGGGCATGTGGCTCGGTGGAGAGCACTTGCCTGGCACTGTCTGGGCTCTGGGTTCCATCTCAAGTGTTATGAAAAGCGAAGCTCAAAACCCAAAGGGAAGACTGGAAATCAATCGGCAGAGGCCCACTCTGAGAGAGGAGGGAAAGGAGACTGGTTAGCACGGGGGTGGGGGATGGGAGACAGCTGGCTGCAGCTGGTTGAGTCCCAGTGACCTTGGTCATGGCCAACTGTGTGACCATGAGACAGAAACCAGATTCTAAAGAATGGTTAGAAGAGGGAGTAAGGGACAGGGGCCATAGTACTCTTTAGAGGAGACTGGCAGTGAGAGGGAGGGATGGGGTCTCACGAGCTAGGGCCAGCGTTGAGAAGGATGCAGTGGGAAGCAGACTGAGTAGATCTCCCTGGGGCTGTGTCCCCGGGAGGCAAGTACACACTGTGTATGAGATTGATCATCTTTTCCTTCCCCGGTGGCTCCTTAGTCACCAGAGTGCCAGCTCACAGTACTTGTCAGCCCTTCATAACTATTGAGCGCCCGGCTGTGTACCAGATGCTGTTTTCAGTGCTGAGAAAAGGCAGCTGGGACCTTTGCTAGTTAGGTTCTTACCAATGGTGCAGTAAGAAGTACGCTAGCCTAGCCGGAAAGGCATGCCTCCCCCACCGAGGGAGGGCGGAGGCTTCCATCTGCCCCGTGGTGTTATCCCAGGTGGGGCAGGCTCAGGGCTTTCCTATGGGCTGACTGGAATGAACGGTGGGTGGCTATGCAAGCAGCAGCCTCTGTGTCTGGGGTTAAGTGGGGTAGCTGCAGTTCAGCAGGGAGGGAAAGTGGGCGTGGCAGGGGAAGGAAAAATGCTGTTCTGGTTTGCTTCTCTGTTGCTGTGATAAACACTGTCCATCCTGAGGGAAGCCAAGGCTGGAGCCTGGAGGCAGCAACTGAAGCAAAGACCACAGGGCCATTTGCCTAGGGATGGGACCACCCGCAGTGGGCTGGGCCCTGCCACGCCCATCAGTAATCAACAAAAGGCCCTATGTGTTTGTGCGCAGGCCAGTCTAATGGAAGCAACACTTCCATCCAGGTTTCTTCTTCCCAGGTATGTCTAGGCCTGAGGCAGGCTGACAAAACCTCATGACCACAAATGGGAACCTGCTGCACGGGCCTCACGTGACCTCCAACCTCTTCCCCGGTGACCTCCTGGCACCCTTCACCACAGAGCTCCACATGCTCACCCGGGCTGGGCAATGGAAGGGAGAGATTGCTGGTGTTGGTGGGGCATTTGCGCCTCACCGCCAAGATGGACCAGCAGAGGAGTGACTTGCAAACCTAGCTGCTGTCCCTTCACTCTGCTCCTTGATCTCACACAAATGTGTCTCAAAGCTGCACACCCCGTCCACCCCAGCACCACCCAGGGAAGGGTATTTAGGGAGTATGATTCCAACTTAGTTAATTCACCTCACTCTGTGAGTCTTACTGACGCTGTGCAAAGCGAACCTGGAGCTGGGGATGGGTAACCAGGCCTGTGGTGACGAGTGGGTGTCACCTTAGAGCAGGTGGGTGGGTGGGGGAAGCCCCTTTTGGAAGTAGCTGTTGCAAGAAGACCTGAGGAAGAGAGTTGGCATGTTCTGGGGACAGGAAGAAACCGGGCATCTCCGGCTCGGAGTCAGGTGAAGACAGAAAGGCAATCTGAGTGGCCAGTGGGAGCCCAAGCAGACAGCACCTCCCAGGCCAGGCCAGGCCAGGCCAGGCCAGGCCAGGGAGCTGGATTCAGTTCTGGCTCAGTGGGGAAATACATGGCATGTTGTAAGCTTTCTGAAGCTCATTTGTGCTACTGGGTAGACTAGGGAGTGGGTGCAGGAGTAAGACTGGAAACTGGGGTGCCCAGATCTTGGAGGGACTTCAAAAGTGACTCAGATCAGAAGAGAGGACTCAAGAGCTTCTCTGTTTGGGGGAGGGGCTAGGGAGGTACCTCAGTTGGTAGATTGCCTGGGCTCAATTTTCATCAGTGCATAAGCCAGGGATAGTGATGCGTTCTTGTGATTTCAATACTTAGTGGGCATAGAGGCAGGAGGACCCGGAGTTCAAGGTCATCCTCAGATATGTAGTGAGTTCTAGGCTAGCCTGGACAATATAGAAGACTTTCAAAACAAACGAAGAGATAGCTTTCATTTTAAACCCCTTTGATATTTGCTTCCGAGAAAGGCTGTCTCTTCCCCAGTGGATCCTGCAACTTCTCCAGTCTGACAGGATGACTGAGCTGACCCCTTACACCCACCTGTTCCCAGCCGTGGGGGCTTCTAACAGCTTGGCACCTCCAGCCACTTGTGCCTTTAAGATGGGCCAAATGCAAGGTCCTGCCACCATAAGAGACAGAGAGAGGCAATAATAAAAGCAAGAAGCAGCCTGGGGGAAGGGGGGGAGGGGGAGGGAAGAAATTTTTATCCTCCCAACCTTGCAAGTTCTCCTTAGCTCCAAAGCCTCAGAGAGTTCTCCGAGAACAAACGAGTAATAACTCAGCCCAAACACCTTCCTCAGCGCAAAGGGAGAAGACCGAGGGATTCTGTGTTTGATTAGAATTTGACTTCCAACCTGCACCCTCCCTGGTGCCAGCCTCCCACGCTCACCACCCCAGCAGAGCTGGGCTGCCCAGAGGCGGGGAGAGCTGACAAGTGGGGAGCAGTGGGGCCAGAAGGCTCCGGAAGCTTCTGGAGGACCTGCAAGGACAGGAATGGGGAGGAGGTGAATCCTCCACCTGCTTTTCCAAAGAGGAGGGCTACGGGAGAGCTTTGCAGAGGGTTAGACTCTGTGGGTGGCTAGGGCAAGCAAGCTTGGCACAGAGGTTGCGATGTGATCTGAGGTAGCCCCTGGACCCTGTTGGGTAGTTCGCTTTTTTCTTCTCTCTCTGTTTCTTTCTTTGTTTCTTTCTTTCTTTCTTCCTTCCTTCCTTCCCTTCCTTCCTTCCTTCGGAAAGGGTCTTATATAGCCTGTAACTTACTATGTAGCCAAGGCTAGCTTTGTGCACCACCATGCCAAGCTCACCTTCCTCTGGTTAGTGTGGGGCAGGAAGGGGACGAGGCACAAGGCTGAAGTATCCAGTCATTGACTGGGTCAGGGACTCTCTCCTATGGGACCATCTCTAGGTACCGGGGTAAATCATACTGGATCCCCCTCTCCCATACCTTTAGCATCGACACCATGATTTGTCACAGATACACTCGGGATGCTGTGCAGGTAGGGCAGAGAGGAATCTAGGAGCTCCAAAATGACAGGTTTTATACTGAGCTCCTTTGTTCCTGCTTCTAGAACTGGCTGTCCCTTCCTTACTGGCTCCTGCCCTCACAAAGCCTTCAGGGCATTAGGAGAGGACCAAGCAGAGGGCACTGGGAACACGAGGGGTGCTCGACGGAGGCTTCCTAAGGAAGCTGGAATCTATCTAGGGCTGTGCTGGCTATTTATTTATTTTTGTCAATTTGACACAAGCTCGGGTCACCTGGGAATACGGAATCTCAATTGAGAAAACGCCTCTGGTAGATTGGCCTGTAGGCACGTGTGTCAGGGCATTTTCTTGATTAATGATTGATGTAGGAGTGCCTAGGCTGCTGTGGGCAGTGCCAGCCCTGGGCTGGATTATACAAAGCCCTGGATTATACAAAGCAAGCTGGGGAAGCCCTGGGAAGCCGATAAGTATACAGTGCTCCCCCATGGCCTCTGCTTCAATTCCTGATTTCCGGTTCCTGCCCTGAATTCCTGCTCTGATCGACTGTGATCAGTTGGGACAAGTAAATCGGATAAACCCTTTTCTCCCCAGGCTGTTCTGAGCATCGTGTCTATCACAGTGACAGAAAACAAATCAGGACAGGCCTGAAGAGTTATAGTCAGCGGAAGGAGCAGAGATGGAGGAAGAGTGGACTTCTGCAGAGAGGAGACAGGAGAGCTTTCAGGCTGGCTCCTCTTGGAAGTCCGGGGTGTTGTGATGGAAAGGGGAGGGAGCTGTGTGGGGGAGGGGAGTTCACGCCTCGTTACTCAGAGCTGTCAGTGGTCTCAGTGGTATCTCACAAGGAAGATTGGTCTGGGACATCTCAGGACTTTGGGTGCCTCCATGACACCCAATGCCTCTGTTCCCATAGTGTCATTTTTCTGCTTCCAGGAAGTAAGCACATTCAGGTTTAGAACGCCTGTGAGGGGCACTAGACTGCCCTGGCTTGCACCTAGGGCATCGGCAGAGGCGGGCCTTGTCTCTGTAACAGTGTTGCAATGCTGGGGCTGGCTGCTCAGTGGGAGCGAGCCTCCGACTGTGGAAGAGCTGGATGGCCATCTCTGCCGCCCTGGAAGGAAGGGAGATTAGGATGGATGGACTTGGACCTCGAGGTGAAGAGGCATGAGGACTACAGCCACCACAGGAAACGTCCGGCTCCTAGAGCTGCTCTGCCATCCCCAACCGTGAGTCCTTGGGAAAGCCAGCTCACCTCTTTGAGCCCCAGTTGCTTTCTTTGTAAAATGATGTTACTTGCATCGACTTCCCAAGGCGATTTTGAAGTTAAACAGATGGTGGTGCTGCTGCTGCTGCTGGTTTTGATGGTTGTGGTGGTGATGGTGATGATGGTGATAATGGGGATGTTGCTGATGGCAGTGGTTGTGATAGCAGTGATATTAAAGATGGTGCCCATGGTGATGGCTGTGATGATGGTGGTAGTGATGATGCTGATCTCGATGATGATTGTGGTGATGGTGGTAGTTGTGATGATGGTGAAGGTTATGGTCACGTGGTGCTGCTGCTGATGGTGGAGGTAGTAATAGAGAAGGTGATGATGGTGGTGACGGGTGTGTGTGTGTGTGTGTGTGTGTGTGTGTGTGTGTGATGAGGTGGTGGAGATACCAACACCCATTTGTTAGGTTTGCTATCTTTTTAGTGGAGGGTGCTGGAGTCCCTTGTTAGGAATGAGCCACACACCCCGCAGTCTCCAGGAGTTGTCTACGGAGTCTCTCTCTGGGGTTGTCTTTGGCCAAAGTCAAGGCAACACTCCTTGGCTGCACACAGACTCTGGTAGTTCTGCCCCAAGCTCATTTGTAGCATGGCAGAGAAATTCCAAGCGTCCCTCTGCCCAGCCCCTCCACACTTTCCAAGAGCCCTCTCTGATGAGCCTTCTAAGGGCTCTAGGGCCCTAGGGTGCTAAGGGCACCTAGGGTGGCACCAGATCAAAGCCCACCACACATGTAAACCACAGAGGAAAGAGCTTAAATCTGTTTGCAGCCACACTGGGAGGAGCTGACAGAACCTGTATTTGAACACGGGGCTCTCGAACCCCTGCTCCTAACTGCATGCCAGTGACAGGCAGTCAGCAGGGATGACTTTCATCAGGATTATAGTTGAGGGTGGCTCTGGGTGGATCCTTGCCATATTCCCTGAGGCCCCGTGCCCTCCAGTCATGCCAGTAGCCAAGATAGTAGCAGCACCACAGTCTTCCTGCCCCTCCCAGCATGCCAGCATCTCCGTGGAAAAACAACACCTCCCCCAGCCGCCCACTCCCCAGCTGCTTCTCAACACCATTGTTACCACCAGCATCGGGGTGGGTGGTGTCTTCTTCGCCTGTGCTCTGCCTCACATGTGGATGGAGCAGCTGCGAAACCTGCTGGGGAGAAGAGACTCCACTTTGAGTGATCCCAGACACCCCCAAGACCCAGGTCCCTGGCCAGGCCTGAGCTAGGACAGGTAGAGTCCTGGCTGTGATAAGACCTGGTTCTAGTAATGGTCCTGCTGGCTCAGGAGCACTCTCCTTGTTTCTTGCAGCGGTGGCGGCGGCGGTGGCGGCTGCGGCGGAGAGGTAGCCAGTGGGCTTCTGGGGGACCTTCCAGAGCTGGTGTGTGGAGTTCATCTCCATGTGGGTTCCCAAAGGGCCTCGAACATCCATTGTTCCTCACACATGAGAATTGGCCCAGAGCTCTGCCATTGGGTACCCATCTGGACAGACATGGCCCACAAACATACGGGAAGGCCCACAGTGTTACCCTCCTTGCTTTTGATGGTAAAACCAGACAAAATGGAAAAGCCCTCTCTTAAGTTACATCTAGTCTTTGGAAAAACTCTGGAGAGATGGCCCCGGGTGGTAAAGTACTTGCCTTGCTAGCCTGAAGGTCTGAGTTCAGGTACTCGGCACTTACATAAAAAGCCATGCGTAACGGCACACACTTGTGGTCCCAGCACAGGGGGATACACACAGGAGGATGTCTGGGGCTTGCCGGCGGCCAATTTAGTTGCATTCGGTGTGTTACAAGCTCAATAAGGGACTCTGTCTCAAAAACTAGTGGAGAATAACTGAGAGAGACACTCATCACTGGCCTCTGGCCGCCACATACATGTACACACGTGCACATGCAGCCTCCCCCAAACACATAGCACACATGGAGTCCTCCCTATGTAACCTATGAATAAGAATGCACGTGATTCTCTCTCAGATCGAAGGGAGAATGTTGGGAAACCCCGGTCCTGATTGCCCGTTGTGGATGAGGGAGAACTTGAGCAGGATATTGGGCCAGCTCACCTTGTGAGCGACCCAGCTGTGGACATGTGAAGTGGGGACAGATTCTTGTACTTATTGTCCTCTCTCAGTAGCACAGGGCACCCAGGAAGGATGCGAGGCAGAGCAGCAGGGCTGAAGAAGCGTGTGCGTTCTGGGGAATTGGGGGAATGAAGCCCTGAGGTTGCTCCAAGGAGAAAATGAAGCTTGGAATCAAGGGTTATTATCCGTCTGAGCTCAAAGCTTTTTAAAGAACACAGTGTTTACTTAACAGTTGTGTTTATGGATTTATTTATACCTGGCTCGGTTTCAAAAAGATTCCGAAGCGGGTGATTATTCAATCAGATTATGAGCTCCTTGAAGGCAGGAAATGCCTTGGTTGTTCTGGTTTTCTGAAGGGCTAACTCCCACTTCCGACCCCGCCTCCCCCTCCTCAGCTGGATTCTTGGTTGAAATATTCTGTGTCTGTGCCTTTGTTCTTTTTCTTCTTCTTCTTTTTTTTTCGAGACAGGGTTTCTCTGTGTAGCCCTGGCTGTCCTGGAACTCACTCTGTAGACCAGGCTGGCCTCGAACTCAGAAATCCACCTGCCTCTGCCTCCTGAGTGCTGGGATTAAAGGTGTGCGCCACCACTTTGTTCTTAATAGAAATGTGATCTCAGTCGGTACATACGTCATACATGGATCACAGTCAGTACATACGTCATACATGGATCACAGTCAGTACATACATCATACATGGATCACAGTCAGTACATACATCATACATGGATCACAGTCAGTACATACATCATACATGGATCACAGTCAGTGCATACATCATACATGGATCACAGTCAGTACATACATCATA
>CM052702.1:126048770-126068403 GCA_028551405.1 Uromys caudimaculatus
ACACATGGATCACAGTCAGTACATACGTCACACATGGATCACAGTCAGTGCATACGTCACACATGGATCACAGTCAGTGCATACGTCACACATGGATCACAGTCAGTGCATACGTCACACATGGATCACAGTCAGTGCATACGTCACACATGGATCACAGTCAGTGCATACATCATACATGGATCACAGTCAGTACATACATCATACATGGATCACAGTCAGTGCATACATCATACATGGATCACAGCCAGTGCATACATCATACAGGGATCACAGTCAGTGCATACATCATACATGGATCATCTATGCATCCATCCATTCCATCAACAAACCAGACATCCAACCAGCTGAATACACACTCAGCCCAACCTCCATCCAAGCACCCACGCGCCATCCACCCATCCAACAAGTCTTCCGTCTACTACTACCAAACAAAACATCCACCAACCAAATACCTCTCCTGCCTAGTGCTTATTCATGTCCACCCATGCCCATCTATAAATCCAGGTATTTGCCCAAACAGCTGTTTATCCAACGATGTATCTATACTGTCACCCCAAAATGAAACCTTATCTATCTATCTATCCATCCATCCATCCATCCATCCATCCATCCATCCATCCATCCATCCTCCACCCGTTCAAAGCCACAGAAATCTAGCAAGACAGTAGCTACATTTCCCCAGTGTTTACTTTGTTCAAGTGCTGGGCTACTTGAGAAAAAAAGACATTAACCAATTGAGTAGCGACCCCTAAGATCCCTGAAGACTCTGTGACCTGAGGTCACTCTTCCCATATTTCATATGAGGAAAGCAATCAGAAAATTTTGGTGACTTGTCCAAGGTCATCTTTGAATTTTTATTTGTCTGTTTGTGTGTGTGTGTGTGTGTGTGTGTGTGTGTGTGTGTGTCCATGTGCCCGCATGCAGGAACACATGTGTGCCACGGTGTATATGTGGAGGTCAGAGACAACTCTTGGGAGCTGATTCTCTAGTCACCAAGATCATCTTTAAGGGACATCTTCAAATTCTGGCATCTGATTACGAGAGCCCATTATCAATTGCGCCCTTCATTAACTGCTGGGGAGGGGAGAGGAGACAGGGGCATTGCAGCAGCGGAAGGAGGCAAAACTCTCCATGCAGGCCAATGGCTGCTTCCCTTTTCCCCCTTCAGTCTTTTTTTTTTTTTGGTTTTTCGAGACACGGTTTCTCTGTGTAGCCCTGGCTATCCTGGAACTCACTCTGTAGACCAGGCTGGCCTCGAACTCAGAAATCCGCCTGCCTCTGCCTCCCAAGTGCTTTAGAGAGCATTTTAAAGTTTGTTCTTCTCTCATACACTACATCCTGATGTTAGCTTCCCCTCCCCCCACTCCTCCCAGTCCCCCTTTCTCCCAGATCCCCCCCAATCCCCCCCAGAAAAGAAGCCTGTTTCCTTCTTATTGCTACTCCTCTGGGGAAAGTCATAGCACCTGACCCTCTCTTACCAGCTGTGCAGCTTCTGTGCTAGGGAGAGGCCACTGTACCAGGAAAGCCTGGGAAAGCCCACCGATGTCAAGAGCCATGACCCCAGAAGCCCTGGGGTGCTGGCAAACAGAACTTGGACGACTTTACGTCCAAGAGGAGCCCACAGAGTTCATCCTGGAGGCTCCTTCCACTTCTTACAGCCAGCAGTAAGTCCATTTACTGTTTGCTGCGTCTCCCGACATCCTCTGCTCTTTTCTTTGTGAAATGACATCTTGTTCATTTGCCCGACTCTATTTTCCTGAGTCTGGATAGCAGCCACTCCTTTTTGGGGTGGGGCAATTGTTCCTATCTTGTTCTAGTTCTAACCCCACTTAGGTGGTGGATAATCAAGCTGGGCCAACCATAGTTCCTCAGAGCACATTTGGGTGTGGCATTGAGGTAGATGTCACCCGGTCTGACTAGGCAGAAGCCTTCTGTGGGCTTTCTAAGTGCAGCAGATGGGAGAATGTCGTTTTTTTTGTGGCTTGTTCTAAGGCTTCGCTGCTCTCAAGATACGAGCTCTTCACAGCTGAGCAGTGAGCAGGCACCAAAAATGAGAGACGGTTTCTTGATGGAGCCTGAGAAGCAGTGTTCCAGTGGCTTCTGGGTCAATGCCATTTTAGATACTCTTGGTTTATTTTTAGGGCAGGGATGGGTGGATAACCCACTGGCCCTCTACATCATGGTTGAAATGGGACTTTGTCCCTTGCAGGTGGAGCATCCTGGCACCCACAGCTCTTGTCTGGCCCCACCCTCTCTCCCATCTGCACCTCACCACACTCAATTTCCTTTTTATTTTTTTCTTTTCAAGACAGGGTTTCTCTATGTAACCCTGCTATTCTGGAGTTTGCTCAAAGTACCTTTGAACTCGACTACCCTTGAACTCAGAGATCTACTTACCTTTGTCTGAGCCCTGAGATTAAATATACACTCCCCCACCCCCCAGGTATAGTCAGTTTCTTAAACTCCCCTTGGCAATCCCAGAGATCCTTTCTCTATGGTCTGGCTTGCCCTCCATATATGTTCAGCACAATCTTGGTTATATACTGCTGTACACCCTTTAAGGGCTCCCCATTATTCTTAAGGTAAAGCCCACCTTTAAGAAATGAATTTTTAGTTGGTTGTCGTGGTGCACAATTTTCTCCCAGCACCTGGGAGATAGAGGGAGAGAAACAGGTGGATCTCTGTGAGCTTGAGGCCAGCTTGGTTTACATAGCAAGTTCTGTGTCAGCCAGGGCTATACAGTAAGACTGTTTCAAAGCAACAACAGCCAATCAAACAAACAAAAACCTCCCGACCAAAACAAACCAACCAAACAAATAAAAAGTGCTAGAGCTAAAAAGATGGCTCCGGGGTTAAGAGTACCTGCGGAACTTGCAGAGGACCACAGTTTGGTTGTCAGTACCCACGTGCAGCTAACAACTCTGCAGCGACAGTTCCAGAGGACGTGACATCTTCTTCTAGTCTCTGTTACCACCAGGGACACACGTGATGCACAGACTCAGTAAGATGACGGGCAACTGAAGAAGACACCCGATGTCAACCTCTGTGCCCTACACATACACACGTACGTACATGCATACATATTTGCATGGATGTAAACCCCCCCTCCCAAACTGAGACCTACTTGTAGGCACATGCTTATATACAGGCAAAACACGCATACATGGGCTAGAGAGATGGCTCAGAGGTTAGAAGCACTGACTGCTCTTCCAGAGGTCCTGAGTTCAATTCCCAGCAACCACACGGTGGCTCACAACCATCTGTAATGGGATCTGATGCCCTTTTCTGGCCTGCAGGCATACACGCAGGCAGAACACTGTATAATAAATAAACAAATCTTTAAAAAAATACACATACACATAAAATAAATGATTAAACCTTAAAAAACCAAACCCCAAACAAATAGAACAACAACAACAAAAACCCCACAAAACAAAACAAAAAACCCCAGCAGTAGAAACAGAAAAGAACCCCTGTGGCCAGTAGACTGAGGAGTTTGATTCCCAGGAACCTTCACCCAGAAAAAACCATAGGCTTATCGATGCTACCAAAGGGAATTTTAGGACAGGGAGAATGAAGCAAAATTAGTTAGTCTATTAAGTAGAGATAGGGGTAGTATGTGCTTTAGATTTAAGTGTGGGTGTTAGGTGGATGGATGGATGGATGGATGGATGGATAGATAGACAGACAGACATATGGGGGGGCTGCTTGGGTATCTCAGTCAAGGCCATGTATATGGTCCAGTGGCCTTTTCTATGTTATTTTATTCAAAGGATGCCAATTTATAAGGCTTGAATGTTAAGCAAAGTTTAAAAATTAAGTAAAAACATTTGAACTGGCTTTCTCTATCTTAAAGAATTTCCTAAATAAAATTGTAATGTAGTTTTAGAACATGCATCATTCCGATTTAGAGATGAGAGAGGTGCATTAATTTAGTAAACTCAAGGTTACACATTCGAGCCTGAGAAATCCCAGCTCACCCGTCACTTGGCGCGCCCTTATGTGAGCTGTCTTGAGGGCAGAAACTCAGCCTCTTTGGACAGCTTGGTTTGATCACTTGGGCTGAACTTTCTTGACTCCCAGCCAACAGGAAACACAAACTAGATCCCAGAGTAAAGAGCTTTCCCTCCTCCCCATGTCCCTTTGATTTCTCAACTTTTTAGCTTGCCTCACTTTGTGTGTGTGTGTGTGTGTGTGTGTGTGTGTGTGTGTGTGTGTGTAGAGGATAAAGGCTGATACATGTCTTTTTCAATTTTTCCGTCATCTTATTTTTTGAGGCAGGGTCTCTCACTGCACCCAAAGCTCATCCATTTATCTGAGTTGACTGGCCAATGAGCTCCAAGGATCTTCCTGTCTCCATCCTGTCCAGTCCTGGGATCACAGTCATGTGCCACCATGCCTGGCTTTGTAGGTGACTGCTGGGGGATCTGAGGTCGCATCTTCATGCTTGGTGGCAGCTCTTTACAGACAGAGTCATCTCACCAGCTCTCCGTTTGCATCTCATTAAAATCACGTATATTTTTAGTTGATGCGTAGGAGTGTTTTGTCTGCATGTACGTGTGTGTACCACACGCATGCCACATGCCTATGGAGGCCAGATGAGGCCATCACATTCCCTGGAATGAGGCTTAGAGAGTTGTGAACCAACGTGTAGGTACCGGGAACCAAATCTGGGTCCTCTGCAAAACAGCAGGTGTTTTTAACCCTGAGTCGCCGTTCCTGCACTCACGCCTCGCTTTTAATTTTTCATTCATTTTGAATTTATGGAGCTTTACTCGGCTCTCCCCAGTGCTGCCTTCTTATACACGTGTGATGTGGTCATCGAAACCAAAAAATCAACATGGATACCACGCTAGGAATGGCACTGATGATGGATGTTACCCACACCTCACCAGTGTTTCCAGGGTTGTCCTGTTTAGTCATCCCTGAAGACTGGCTTGGGGTGCTCCCCTGTAGGAAATCTTCCTGACCAAGCCCAGCATCCTGGGCTACCCCCTCCCCCACTGCACTTTTTACCCCAATTCTGGTGATTGATTTCCTGGTTCTCCTGGGTATGCTGGAATCCTCCCAGGCCAGCACCCCATTTCATTTATCTCCATGGGAATACACTGAGTTAGGAACAAGTCAGACACCCACACAAGTACTGCCTCAGGTCAGAGGCAGAAGCCAGGCAGCCTGGGGAGACCGCCAAGGAGGCTTGTAAGAATGGCTGTGCCCCAGGCATAGTCTGATCAAATTCTTTCCATAATGTGGGCTTTATTAACCCCCCTCTTTTGGCAGATGAAGGCTCAGAGATCTGCTCAGGTACAGTTTCTAGGGACCAAGTCTGGGACACGCCCCTGAACTGCTTTGGTTTGCAGAGAATACACCAGACTTGTGCAGGTGGGTAGGTAGAAGTTTCTAGGCTGGTGCAGCTGGTACACTGGTCATTTTAGAAGGTAAGTCTGAGGGACCCCAGATCTGTCTTCCTTTCTTCTTCTTCTTCTTTTAACACAAGAAAAACATTTTTTATTTATTTAATATATAGGAGTACACTGTAGCTGTCTTCAGACACACCAGAAGAGAGCATCAGATCCCTTTGTAGATGGTTGTGAGCCACCATGTGGGTGCTAGGAATTGAACTCAGGACCTTTGTAAGAACAGTCAGTGCTCTTAACTGCTGAGCCATCTCTCCAGCCCTGGGACCCCAGTTCTTCAGGAGCTTCTACTGCAGGAGTGTGCTTAAGGTTGCTCCTGAATGTAATAGGTGTCTGGGTGGGGTGTCCTGGCCATTTTTACGTCACCTTGACATAAGCTAGAGTTATTTGACAGGAAGGAGCCTGAATTAAGAAAATGCCTTCCTAAGATCAGGCTATAGGGCGTTTTCTTAGTGGTTGACAGGGAAGGGCCATCCTTGGGCTGATGGTCCTGGGTGACTGATGTAAGAAAACAGGCTGAGCAAGCCATGAGGAGCAAGCCAGTAAGCAGCACCCCTCCATGGCCTCTGCATCAGCTCCCACCTCCAGGTTCCTGCCCTGTTTGAGTTCCTGCCCTTACTCTCTTTACTGATGGACTATGATGTGGAAGGGTAAGCGAGATTAACCCTCTCCTCCCCAGCTTGCTTTTATCTGTGGTGTTTCTCTATGTGGTAATGTAGGGATGGGGAAGAGAAGAGCCCCCAGCCTGGCATTGGAGGCCACTAGTGTTTGGGGATCCTGGTCATAGAATGTTCTGAGACCTGAAGCAAAGCAAGGGGAGGTCTTAAGGGAGGAGTATCAAAGAGTCCCAGAGAAAGTGGAGACATGGTGGTGGTGGTGGTGGCAGTGGCTGAGGGTAGGGTGGGGCGTGGAGGGACATGGAGGGGTCAGGCCACATTTGACTGAGTTTCTGATACTGAGTTCTAGTAAGTTAGATGTTGGGGCCCTACAGGGCACCTCTGGATGGCTGGATGTTGGGGGCCCACAATGTATGCTGTTTACAGCCGGGTTTCCTTGACCACCATTTTGTACATAGCTGTACCCTGTGTGGCAGTGAGGCCCCCTACTGCTTCTGTGTGTTGGCTTGATCAAGCCCTTTTCTACTTATTGTCTTCAAGCCATCCTTCCCCTGTCCAAACAGGGGAAGACTCTGTTAGTTCCACAACTGATATACAGATCAGGAAAAGTGTTCGAGTGAGCAAATGATCTTCCCAAGGGCACACAGTGAGAGAGGGTACAGCAAAGAAAGAACGAACAAAAGAAAGAAAGAAAAAGAAAGAAAGAAAGAAAGAAAGAAAGAAAGAAAGAAAGAAAGAAAGAAAGAATAAGAACTCAGTGTGGGCCGGTCAGTGGTGGCGCACACCTTTAATCCCAGCACTTGGGAGGCAGAGGCAGGTGGATTTCTGAGTTCAAGGCCAGCCTGGTCTACAGAGTGAGTTCCAGGACAGTCAGGGCTACACAGAGAAACCCTGTCTCGAAAAAAAAAAAAAAAAAAAAAAAAAACTCGGTGTGGGTCTGAGTACCTTCTTTCCCTCTTTCATGCCTCTGAGAAAGAGCAGCTGATGCATACTGAAGGTTGTTGAATGAATGAATGAATGAATGAATGGATGAATGATGAAAGCAGGTTTAGGAAGACCCATCCATCAGAACCCTGTCCGTCTGGAAGGACGCTGTTGCTCAATCTACCCTTACCACAAATGTCTGATACCTCTCCGATGCCAGGCCTTTGTGACTCCTAAGCCACTAGAGGATCACATGTCTGCACAGAGATGCAATCCACATATGTGTGTCTATTCTGTGACGCACTGACATGTGACTTCACAGGCAGGCGCTCACCCATCAGTTGGGGTTCTTGGAGTCTCCCTGATGCCTTTGATAGGGATGCCACATAAATAAATGCTGGGGGTGTGTGGTTTTCACTAAAGAAGGCAAGGGACTGAAATTTCAGGAGAGGAGTCCACCTCCCCACTGCCTCCTGACTTTTCAGAGAAAATGTTGGCAAATCCAACAGGAAAGGGGTCTGAGGGACCTGAGAAATGAGCTCACCAACACTGGGAGGAGGGGCTTGCTGGATCAGTGCTGTGTGCAGTGTTTTCTGAAATAGAGAGGTGATATAGGCTCTGGCTGCCCAAAGCTCTGTGTCTCCCCTCATCTTTCTTTCTTTCCCTCCCTCCCTCCCTCCCTCCCTCCCTCCCTCCCTCCCTCCCTCCCTCCCTCTCTTTCTCTCTTTCTCTCTTTCTTTCTTTCTTTCAAGATAAGGTCTCTTTACATAGCCCAGGCTGTCCTGGAACTCACTCTGTAGACCAGGCTGGCCTCAAACTCAAGGATCCACCTGCTTCTACTTCCCGAGTGCTGGGATTAAAAGTGTACACCACTACTCCCGTTTCTTTTCTTCTTAAAATTAATTTAATTTTATTGTATTTGTATGTGTATGGATGTTCCTGAAATAAGGACTCTGAGACTTAATTATTTATGAATAAATGTCTAGGCCATAAGCTTTGGCTCACTCATTCCCCAGCTAGCTGGTAACATGTGATCTGTTTATTCTAGTCTATGTCTACCACATGGTTGGGTACCTCTCCTCAGTTTCATGTGTTGGACTTCCTCAGAGTTCAGGGTGACTCTCTCGCTATTTCCCAGAGTTCCTCTCTCTCTGCTGGATGTCCCACCTTCTATTTCCTGCCTCAGCTCATTGGCCATCAGCTTTTTATTGGCAGGTGCTGCTTCCATACAGTACACAGTGATTATGCCTACATGTGTGTTTTGATTGCATGTGTATGTACGCCATATGCATGCCTGGTACCCACAGAGGCCAGAAGAGGGCATCAGATGCTCTGGAACCGGAGTTCCAGATGGCTGTGAGCTGCTATGTGGGTGCTGGGAATCAAACACTGAGCCATCTCTACCAGCGCCTCTCCTCCCTGACTTTTTTTTCCTAGGGACAACTGCTACCTTCAAGCTAACCTTGAACTCAAGGCAATCACCCTGCCTCAGCCTCCTGAGTGCTAGACTTACAGACAGGAGCCACCACCACACCTAGTTCAACACTATTGCCTTCTAATATCTACCTGCACAGCAGGAAGTCTGTGCCTTGTTCTCTGTGCAAATGAGGTGAACCTTGGAACAAAGTCCAGTTGCAAATTAAACTCAATGCATTGTTTTCTTTTGTAACTTTGAGCAACTTATTTGGCCTCTGAGCATCCCTTTACCTACCTGTAAAATGGAGAGCATAGTACCTCCCCACTAGGACATAGAGAAAACTGACCAAGATAGTTTGTCTAAAATGCCCAGTGAATTACCTAGGAGGAAAATGCTGAGTCAGCTGCTGTTTGCTAAACATTAGGCAAAATGTCTCTACTGTTGTACACCTGTGTCGGCCACATAGGAGGGAAGTCCTTGTTCCAGGGCTGGGATGTGTGACTCAGCTGATCTAATGTTAACCTAAAAGCCAGAGACCAGGGGTTCAATTCCCAGCACCACATAACACAGCAATAGTGGCACACATCTGTCACCCCAGGATTGAGATCTGAAGACAGAAGGATGAGAAGTTAAAGGCCATCCTTGGCTACATGGTGTGCTCCAGCCTGGGCTACATAAAACAGTCTGCAAAGAAGGGAGAAAAAGGGAAGGAAGGAAATCCATGTATCTCTCTGTCATAATTAACACTTGAACTCAGAACTCTTGCCCAAACAAACCAAGCTGTGGAGAGACCATGAACCCAAGAGGGCAGGTGGGTACTGGAGATGGCTTCAATGGGGCTGCACATCTCTGTGGAGATTTAGCCTGTTAGCAGGAATATTGAAGAAATTTTCAGTTCCATATTACCACTTTTTACAAGTGAGCAAAACAGTGTCTGACTATGGGAGGGGACCAGTCTTTATCTCAGAGGGAAGAGCGGGTCCTGGCAGACCGGGGTGGGGGGTGGGGGTGCGGGGTGGGGGGGTGGGTGTGCGGGGTGGGGGGTGGGGGGGGAAGGGGATCGAGTGAGCACTATGACTGTAGCCATGTCAGACTGGTTTCCAGCCTTGGCTCACTCAAATACTAAACTAGTTAGGGGCTTCCATTTGTTCTTCTATAAAATGGGAGTAAACCTGACTTGATTAAACTTGATTCATTGCATATCTTGACAAGTTCAAGAAATAGCTATCAAATACCTACTATGTGCCAGAGCCGCCTCTTCTTGGCAGGAAACACAAGGCACAGTCCTTGCTGATGGAGGCCGTCGGCAGCCAGCTGACAGATCACAAGCAAAATCAGAGTGTTAACCTGTGGCCAGTGAGGCTGGAAAGAGCAAATGACTTTGTACCTCTGAAGGGCTCCATTCGAGGTGAATTTAAGGTGACACTTGAATGGGGCATGATGGGAGGTGGGGGAAAGGCGTTCTGGGCATGAGAACAGCATATGCAAAGGTTGAGGGGGCTGGGGGAGCAGCACAGAGAAGCTGGGGTCCGGTGGGGCCTTGAAGGGCTCCATGTTTTCTGTGAAGGGCGGCTTTCTTTGCTGTACATGAGCATTGATCAGCATTATTCTTCTCTTGGATCTGTTTGTCACCCAGGACTTTAAACTCCCAGCTCGAACCTCTTTGTGAAAACTCAGAGCCAGCAGGTGCAGAGCCGGGGTCTGCGGCCAGCTGAGCCGGGGTTTCTTCTCCAGTCTCTCAGGAAGGCCTGGCAAGCTGTGGGCACCAGCTGGCAGCTAGAGATGGGGTGGGTTCCCATTGGGGATTGTCCAAGGCAGGGTGGGGGGGAACCATCTGCTGCTCCCTGTTGTCCACTGGCCCATTGTCTGGTCCCCACCTCTGCTCTAGGGACAATAGGAGAACGTGATCCCTGAGCTCTTATTTCCAGGCCTGGCCCCTCACCCCCTCTATGACACTAGGAGAATGCCCTCCTGGGGCGGAGGTGGGGGTGGGTGGACTGTGGGGGGTGGCTCTGTCAGGCAGGAGGCACCACAGGCATCCCGCCCTCATTGTTATCTCCTTGGCAACCACAGCTGCCACTGTGTTACACTTTTTTTTTTTTTTTTTTTAAGCTTTTTAGGTGGGGGTTTTCTCTTCAAGTCCCTCTGAAGAATGGGGTGTTCATGAGAAAGATCAACTTGTTACCTGCAGAGGGTTCCTGAGTCTTGCTGCCCAGGCAGCCTGGGAGTCCAGAGGGTCATGTCAAACCATGCTTTATGCTCAAGGTGCGGACCAGGCGATGGCAAAGCAGGAATGGGGTTGTCGTAATATCTGACTGCTTCATGCTGGCATTGGGGGCAATGTGTCTCTGGGGAACCTAAAAGAATGGGGGTGGGGGATGTTTGTCCAGTCGTAGGAGAGTTGGCAGTTTCCTTGCTGTCCAGGGTCTGTGGAGCTGTCTGAGGGTAGGTCAGAAGGAACAGGTCCAGTAGAAGCGTCTGTGTCTGAGAGGAGATTGGAGCATCTGACGGTTGCTTCTCTGGAGCTGTCCTGGGTATAGTAAACGCCCGGACTTGACAAGATATTGAAACACATTATTATAGGTAGAGAAATAAGGTTAAGTACGTTTGGGAGAAAGAAAAATTCTTTTAAGACGTACATATTAAATCCAGAGGAATCCCACCCTTTGGAATAGGTAGTAAGCGGGAATTTTGGGCAGATGTACTTATCTGGATGGAGTCTATTGGGTCCATGAGAGGCAGATCTGAGTGGATTTTCTGTAGCTTATAAGTTTATAAAAGAGATAACAACAGGAGTTAACAACATGAACAGTCTTTAAGATGAGCCTTTTGTGGAGCAGAAGGGACAAGATTAAAAAGTTGAAAAAGGGGCTGGAGATATGGCTCAGTGGTTAAGAGCACTGACTGCTCTTCTGAAGGTCCTGAGTTCAAATCCCAGCAACCACATGGTGGCTCACAACCATCCATAATGAGATCTGATGCCCTCTTCTGGGGTGTCTGAAGACAGCTACAGTGTACTTACATATAATAAATAAATAAATCTTTAAAAAAAAAAAAGTTGAAAAAGCTGGATCGTATAGTGGAATGTTTTATTAGAGTCAGGCAAATTATAGGAACTCAGATAGCATTAGGACAGTGGTACAGCAAAGAGAGGAAGGTAAGGAGATAACAGATTACATCTGTGAAAGCTTAGCTGTCAGTGTTGCCAGAAGTCTGAGAAATAAACAATAATCTATCAATTTTATTATTTAAAAAATGACAGAGTTCACTAGTCAACAGTTGCCTGGTCTCTGTGGCAACTTGGGCAGAGTCAGCCTGGCTTTCAAGCCCAGAAGACGCAGGGCTTTTTCTCTGTGATGGATATACGTGACATGGGAAGTAAGCTTACCTTGGTTTAGTAGCCAAGCCCCTTAACCCAAAGTATCTGGTTTTGTCCGCTGCGTTTTTAGTGATTGTCACATCACAATCTAGGCAGCATCCTGTAGCTGTGTCCACATCTTTTAAGACCATCGACTATCCTGAACCAACTGTTAAGACTTTGGGAATTCTGTCTGCCATGAATTTAAGAATTAACAAATTTCTGACAGGATTGAGAACTGTATATATTGGTTATAACTGAATAGAATTTAGTAGCAGTAGCAAAGAGACATATGGCTAGGACCAGAATAAGGAAGCTGGCAGAAGTGGACTAGAAGGAGAGGGAGAGAGGGAGAAAGTCCCTCACATGTGCTGGAAGGTGGAAACTCGACCAGGTGGAAACTGGCTGAGTGCAAGCAGGCTGAGGGAGCCCAGCAGAGAGTGAGGGGAGGGGAGGCAGCAGAATCCCTGGCGGGGGCTGAGACAACCGACTTGAGGCAAGGCCAAAGCCGTGTTTTCCCGGGCCTGTGAGCATTGGCAGGGCGGCAGGTAGGAAAGCAAGTCTAAGGGAGAGGCCTCCAGCAGGAGGCAAGGGGCAGGGTCAGAAACACCTTTCCTGCTGAGAACCAAGCAGAGCCGAGGAGTAGAGGGGGGAAGGGCAGCAAGTGGGGTGTCCGCTAGGGAGCACTAATCAGACTTGCTTTTCTGGCTAACTAGCTGAACCTGTGGTTTCAGCGAGCTGTAAATGAGATAGGGAGAGGGAATTCTGTACTACGGGTCCTCAGAGAGAAAGTGCCAGTTTAGCGAAATGGAGAGAGAGATTGCTTTAGACCAAGACATCCCATTAAATAGGGACAAAGGTGGAGAAGACTGACTCCTGGGTGAGACACATGGGGGGTGGGAGCTAATGCTCAGAGGCGGTGCTCCTGAGAGAGCAGTTGTCCAGGCCCGGCCTGAAATTCACAGTGTGCGAGAAAGTGAAAGGAAAGAGGAATGTCTCACCCAAGGGAATAAGTCCTAAAACAAGGGTCAGTGAAAGACTGTCTCCCATCCTCAAGGACAAAACAGGGTAGCTCTGAACTTAAGAACTCTACCCAGGGACCATGAGGGCAGTCATTTACTCAGGGCGGCAAAGGAGTAGCTCCGAGCTCAAGAACTCTTCCCTGAGTCCATGTGGATGGTTACTCTGACCAGTGGGGGATGGGGGCTTACTGGTTCTTTTGAGCATGGATCTCTCATGGTGGCTGAGGTGGGATGCAAACCTGCAGAGTTTCTAATCTGAGTCATGGCACCAATGATGTGTTTATAAAAATATAAAGAGATATATTTGTTATATGGGGTTATGGGGAGGTAGGTGTGGAGGAAGAGTGCCTCAGCAGGCCCAAGCCCAGGCATCCCTTCCCCCTGAGGGGCCAGCCACACACAAAGGTATAGTATAGAAATAGAGTTTATTTAGGGCATGGGGAGGGGAGTTAAGAGGGTAGTAGAGGCAGAGAAAGGCAGAGAGAGGGAGAGAGTAGAGAAGTAGAAAGGTGGAGGCCGGCCACGACCACATGGAGAGAGGGGGGAAGGGGATGGGGAGAGGTAAGAGGTAAGAGATGTAAGAGAGAGGCAAGAGAAAGAGATGAGAGAGAGAGGAGGGGCAAGCAGCCCATTTTATAGTGGGCCAGGCCCACTTGGCTGTTGCTAGGCAACTGTGGGGAGGAGCATACCTGGCTGTTGCCAGGTAACTGTTGAGTGGCGTTTAGACAGAATACTAACATATATATATATATATATATATATATATATAAACATATATAACATATATATACATAACATATATATAACATATATATATATAACACATATATATTATATATATATATATACACACACACACATACACACATACACACACACACATATATATATATTCATTCTTAAATACATAAATACAACCTTCTCAGTCTGTTTAAGCCATAGACAATGTTTATTATGCTTTTCTCTGTGCCAGGGGTTGCCTGTACATGTAAAAGACCTTTTATTTGTTCACCCGCAGCCCTGGGGATTGAACCCAGGCCTGGTGCATACTAGGTCAGTGTGCTATGGCTGAGCTGAATCCCTAGTCCACTCTGTGTACAGGAACTCAATCTTCATACCTCCAGGCAGCAGTTACTTTGCCCTCACATCCACCTTATTGATTGGAACGCTGAGGTGAGGAGAGATTAAGTACATTACTCTCAGTCCTACAGCTGGTGGCAGATCCAAGACCTTCACCAGGACAGCTTAGCTTTGGGGTCTTTGGGTTTATTGTAACTTTTTCTGTTGCCTGGATCCCCTGGGGCTCCCAGAAGATGAGTCCAGTTTATTCCTGCTCCAGGCCAGAG
This sequence comes from Uromys caudimaculatus, assembly GCA_028551405.1. Classification (NCBI taxonomy): domain Eukaryota; kingdom Metazoa; phylum Chordata; class Mammalia; order Rodentia; family Muridae; genus Uromys; species Uromys caudimaculatus. The sequence goes on from CM052702.1 coordinate 126,062,875, forward strand.
TCCTCTGGAGATACAAAGAAGTCAGTCCAGGGCTGTGGAGGCAGTGCCGTGTGTAAAGCTCTTACCAGTACAAGCATGAGGACCTGTGTTTGAATCCCCAGAAACCAGATAAAATCCAGACCAGGTAGTGAGCATCTCTATCTCCTTATCATCTCAGCGCTCCTGTGGTAAGGTGGGAGGCAGAGATGGGAGGGCCGTACGAGGCCTGCAGGCCAGCTAGCCTGACTTATGCAATGGCAAACAATAAGAGCCTGTCTCCAACAAGTTGATGGGTGAGGCCCCTAATGCCAGAGGTTGTCCTCTGATTTTTAAATCACACACGCATGCACGCACGCACACACACACGCATATACATGTACCACCACCACCACCACCAAAGAGGTCTAGTTGTCCTTTGCAAATGTGTTGGCCTCCTTGGAGTTAGACCTAGACACCCTGTCTTTGTGTCCTGACTTAGCTTTGCGACCTTAGAGGAGCCAGATCACCCCTTTCTGCCACGTAGGGTGGATGACAACACTGGCTTTGTCACAGAGGTGATGGAGCATCAACGGAAGGACCATGTGTGAGACCTAGGACAAAGCCTGCCTCTGAGAATGTGGGTGTCAGGTGATCATTATTATGGCTGCCACCACTCCCCGCGGGGTGGTCCTGGGGCTTGAACAATGTGTGAAGGCACTTTATACAGAAGATAATTGTACAAATACCAGGGCTTGGTGTGACTCACACAGACTCGGAGTATTCAGTCTGGGTGACGGCAGGGGGGTGGGGGCTGAGATGAGAGCCCTGGCATCCAGGGCCAAGTGCCAGCCCAGTGGGCTGCAGCAAGCTCACCCGCAGGCAGGAGGCAGGCAGGCTGCTAGCTCCCCTGCTCTTGAGGCAAAGAAAAGAAGCCAGGCACATGCCTCTCCCTCTTGGTTCTTCTGTCCCCACCGGCAGTGGAATGGGAGGTTTCTCCTAGCGCTGACTTCTGGGGTGAGGGGCATGTGTGTTTCTGTGTATGTGGATGCACACGTGTGTGTGAGTGTGGGTGTGCATGCACAAGTGTGTACATGCTTGTAGAAGCTTGAAGTCAATAGCATACGTTAGGACTCATCCACCTTGCTTATATTTTTAAACTTTTTATTTTGGCTAAATTTTTAAGAATATTTTTATGTGTGTACACATACATACACAACTTGTATTTGTTTTTAAGTTTTTTGTTATTTTTAATTTTTTTAAAATTAATTTTCTGTATATGAGTACACTGTAGCTGTCTTCAGACACACCGGAAGAGGGCATTGGATCCCATTACAGATGGTTGTAAGCCACCATGTGGTTGCTGGGAATTGAACTTAGGACCTCTGGAAGAGCAGTCAGTGCTCTTAACCACTGAGCCATCTCTCCAGCCCTAAATTAATTTTTTTTTGCAAGCGTTTTGGTGTGCCTGCTTGTCTGTATATACACCATGTGTGTGCACTTCCTTAGGAGGTTAGAAGAGGGCATCATATCCTCGGGCACTGGAATTTTAGGCATTCGTGAGTCACCATGTGGGTGCTGGGAACTGGATGTGGGTCCTCTGCAAGAGCATCAAATGCTCCTAATCACTGAGCCATCTCTCCACCTTGTTTTTTGTTTTGTTTTGTTTTTGACATGGGGTTTCTCTGTGAAGCCCTGGCTGTCCTGAAACTAGCTCTGTAGACCAGGCTAGCCTTGAATCACAGAGATCCACCTGCCTCTGCCTCCCAACTGCAGGGATTAGAGGTGTATGTTACCACCACCTGGCTCCATCTTGTTTTTTGAGGCAGGGTCTCTTCTTGGGACTTGAGGCTCATCAGTTTTTCTAGGCTGGCTGGCCCGTGAACCCCAAGGATCCTCTGGTCTCTGCCTTCCCAGGACTGAGATTATAAGAGTATGATTTCCCAGAGTTTCATCTGGGTTCAGGATTGAACTCAGGTCTTTCTTTCTTTCTTTCTTTCTTTCTTTCTTTCTTTCTTTCTTTCTTTCTTTCTTTCTTTCTTTCTTTCTTTCTTTCTTTTAAAGATTTATTTTATATATATGTCTTCAGACACACCAGAAAAGGGCGTCAGGTCCCATTACAGATGGTTGTGAGCCACCATGTGGTTGCTGGGAATTGAACTCAGGACCTCTGGAAGAGCAGTCACTGCTCTTAATCACTGAGCCATCTCTCCAGCCCTCATATCTACATTCTGATGAAGCAAGTCCTCATCCACTGAGCCAGCCCAGCTCCCTGTACCCCTTTCCTGAGTTTTGATAGCTTTAATGATGAGGAATAAACATGAAACTGGGGTGCCAGGCAGGTGCCAGAAACCAACCCTGCTTCTTCTCTGTCTCGGGGATCTCACCATTTACCGAATGGCTGGTGGGTTCTCCCTATGGGAGGTGGAGGGTGCTTCTCATTCCCCAATATGGCTGACCACACACTGCCTTACTCTGGCAAAGGGAAAGCAGAAAGAGGAGGTGGGGGTGTGTGGGGTCCAGCCATGACTGCAGCTTTCCAAGGTTTAGCTGTGTGGCTTCTGGCAAGTGGCCTAACAGGAAGGTCTCTGTCCCTCTAACTTGGGTCATCACAGACACCACCTTCAGACTGTCATGTGGCTGCAGAGAATGAATGTACACACATAACACTTGGGGACATCGGGCTGTGGGGTGGTTCTTCTCAGAGTTTCAACTGAGATTCCACCACTTCCAACGGCATGGGCTTTCTAAGCCGTGGGCTTCCATCTGGACACTGGGTCTTCTACAGGCTCATTTCTCATTGAGGACTCCTGTAGACAGAGTTTGCCATGGCACTGGCTTCTGGCTGGGCTGGACAGGAAGCCTGGGGTAGGGAAGGGACCCTCAGTGATGTCTTTCCTTTCTCCTGCTTAGACTATCTACTGCTGCTGATACAGCCTTTCAGAAATGCTGGCCTCTTAGAGGCAAATGAGGTCTACTTCAGTTCCTTCTTTGAAAAGATGGAGAAACTGAGGCCAAAAGTGGGACTTGTTTAGGATCATAGAGGGTCAGTGGCCTACACTACACCAATGTCCCCTAGCCAGGTACTTCCCTGGGACGGCAGGTTCTTCTTCTTCTTCAAGGTGCATGCCTTTGGGGGTTGATGGCTCAGTAGCTTGTTGGTAGTGCAGGAGCGAGCCAGTCCCTACACCCTGCCCTGTGTAGGCTGGGTGGAAGGAGCAGGTATGTGGGATTGAGGAAGGTCTCTGATGGATCTGCTCTATGCATCCATTCCGTGTGGGTGTGGAAGAGCCCCTGGGTTGGCATCCCCCTTCCCATCTGGTAGGGAAAGAGTTTAGGTGACAAGTGTTGGCTACAGGAGGTTGGAGGGCAGCCAGACCAAAATTATTCTCTCTGGGTACCCACAGGGAAGCAGGTTTGATGCTTTTCCCATGGTCCCCCAGGGAAGAGGCAGAGCATGTCTAAAGCCTCGGATGGGTGCTCGGATGGGTGCCCGACTTAGCACTTCTGCTTCTCCGCCTCTATCTCCTCCCCCAACTCCTTGAGCTTCTGTCCTGTGGGTGTAATTGAGAGGAGGCAGAGGCAGGCAGGATGGAGCCTGCCCCAGCCCATGCTTCATCCTGGCAGAAGCTTCCTTGGGGCTGTCCTGTTCTCTGCAGCAGGTAATTACAAGGCTGTGGCAGCCCAGACACACCCTCTCCGGTCCTTCTCTCGGGACCAGTCCTGACCTCACGGACTGGAGCCAGTCCAGCTATTGAGTCAGGGATTCCAGGAGTGTGCTCACTTGTGGGGAGAGGGAAGGGTTTCCTGTCCCTTTCTGGGGTAATGCTGGCTGCACACAAGAGGACATGTGCTTACACACACATAACTGTTCGTGAGCGTGCATGGACGTGGGTATGCCTGCAACTTCTCCTTCTGCCCTTTCCTTGTCTGCTGTGTGGACCTCCTAGGCATGCGCTATGTGCCTAGGCTGTGTTCTGTGGGCAAGGGGGGTTAGGGGCCCCAGAAGCAAGCAACTGGGCATGCTCAAGGCTCAAAGGACTTCTTACGTAACACTGTGCCCTGAGTATGTGTCGTGTGAATGCATGAGGGTAGTCCTATGACACCAGGCTTGGCTCTGTGCATGGGCTCTGTGAAGCGCTTCCAAGTCCAGTGTTGTAAGCATGGCCTGCCTGGTTCCTAGTACCACTAACTTGACCTACATTCTGCTTCAACGAATTCAACATTCTGGCTCTTCCCAAGTGGACAGGCCCAAGACATGGGAATCCTGGAGGGAGTGAATCCTGTGCCCAACCCCAGTGCCACTCAGACATCTGGACACCTGCAGCTTCCCATGCAAGAGATAGGAGCAGGCAGTCTGTCTTTTGACCATTGGCTCTACCCCCCCACTCCCCCATTGTCTTTTAGTGTCTTATGGTAGAATAGGTCCTGACCCCTCCACAGACACTCTGGGCTCTTGGCAGTCTTTTGCCTGCATCTGACCTCACAGCTGGCCTTGCTTCCTGAAAAGGCAAAGAGCCCAGCTCTGTGTTAGTCCCTGCCCCACTCTCAGGGCTATCCCCAGACCTCCCGGCAGCCACCCACTGGGGAGGGGAGGTGACAACATCTGACACCACACCTGCATCCATCCCCTACTGTGTCCTCGGGTAATCTAGGCAGAAGTGTCTATGCACCAGGCAGGAGCTCCTCACCCCCGGTCTAGGGCTGCCATGGCAACACAGAAGTTGGCTTGCCATCTGCTGTCTGTGGGGACCTTGGTCGGGCCTCTGCCATGCTAGGGATTAGTGTGGGAAGACAGCTGACTCGTTCTGAGACAGTCATTGGCCACATCTGGTGCTCCTCAGCCCTGGAGTGTTTGGACATAATAAAGCCTGGAGTCCCTCAGGCTGCTTGCTGGAGAAGAGTGGACGCAAAAGAGCCTACGTTTCCCGCTGGACTAAGCTCTCCTAGTTACAGCCTCTTCCAGAGAAGTATTTATTCACACTCAGATAGATGTACATAGCACCCTTGGGCAAGGCAGTGGGTTTGGGGATACATAGAAACCTGGACTTAATAGTAATTAGAAGCTTAAGTTAATAAATTATCAATAGGGAAGATATGGGTTATGAGAGGTAGGGCACGCACGCACGCACCTGTCTATGGGTGCCTATGTGAAGGCCAGAAGAGGACACCATAATCCAAAGCTGTCAGAGACTACGTGTTCTGCTCCATCACCCTTCCCCCTCTTCCCTTCAGACATGGTTCCTCACTGGGTTACAGGCCCGGGTTCCACTTTTTAAAAGGTGAATTTGAACTTGGGCTTTGAACTTGGGTCTTCACCGTTGTACAGTGTATGTTCTTATCACTGAGCTCCCCTCAGCCCGACACCAAGGTAAATGCAGTCCCTAACATCTTTGGCTTAGAGTAGGGTGCTGAGCCTGCCCTAGAGTATTCTGATGAGGTGCCTGGGTCTCTGAGGCCTTTGCCTCTGCTGGGAAGCTAAGCGCGTGTGCGCGCACACACACACACACACACACACACACACACACACACACACACGTGTTTGACCTGGGTCTCTGAGGCCTTTGCCTCTGC
>CM052702.1:126068903-126089854 GCA_028551405.1 Uromys caudimaculatus
GTTCGACCCCAATGCATTGGTCCTTCTCACCGCCCCCGAATTAAACCTCGTGTGATTGCAGCAAGGACGGTCTTTCGTGAGTTCTTGGGGGGTCGCGCCATCCCAAGACTTGAGCGAGGGTCTCCCCAGCTCGGGGGTCTTTCATTCTCTCACTGGGACCTAGAGTTTGACTATTTGGCTACTCTGGCTGGCCACCGAGTCCAAGAGATCCTCCTCCCTGGAATTTGAAGACCATACTATTGCGCCCAGTTTTTTAAACTGTGAGGTGTGGGGATCGAACCCAGGTCCGTGAGTAGTACTAATTGGATTGACAGAGCCATCTTCCCAACCCGTGCAGTGTAGTCAGCATGGACTGTTTGAGCGCCAGGGAAGAGGAAGGACTCCCTGATGGCAGAGCCGACTGTGGGAGTTTGGAGGGAAGCTGTGCTGGCCCAAGGGAGACTCAGAAACATGGCGCTGCGGGTGTCTACAGGTGCTCCACAAAAAAGGATGGCAAAAGATGTAGTTTCCCAAGTGGAATCCTCTTGATAAGTGGGAGAAAAGGAGACCCTTAGCCAGGCAGTGGAGGCACACGCCTTTAATCCCAGCACTTGGGAGGCAGAGGTAGCTAGATCTCTGTGAGTTCAAGGACAGCCTGGTTTATAGAACGAGTTCCAGGACAGCCAGGGCTACACAAAGAAACCTTGTCTCAAAAAACAGACAATCAATCCCCCCGAAACAAAACAAAAGAGGCCCCTCAGCTAGCTTCACGGATAGGAGGGGGGGGCAGATGAGACCCTCCCACACGTCACGGCAGACAGTGTCTAGACTGAGGATAGCGACTTAAATAGGGCAGGACGCTGTTGGACACCAGGTGTGCGCTTCAGATGGGCTTAGGCAAAAAGAGAGATTTATTGATCCATGAAACTGATTTCAGGCATGGCTGGATCCAGGTGCTCAAACCATGCCCTCGGGGACCCACACTGGCCTTGTTCTCCAAGCAGGTCCTCTTTCCTGATGCTTTTGTTCAAGTTTCAAGGGAAACCCCAAGGTGTCCACTCTCATTGGCTCAGCTTGGGTCAGGTGCTCACTCTAGAGCCAATCTCAGCTGCCTGAGGGGATTTGATGTTCTGATTGGTCAGCTCTGCAGACCGCTCTGACCAGGTGCCCAGAGGCGACTTCACACGGATAGAGGACGCGGTAGTGAGCTTCAGAGTGGGGACCGCCATTGGAGTTAGGCCTCTTTCAGCTGCAGCTAGTGCCTGGGGACCAGTTAGATTAGCATAGGCTTAGCTGGTGCCCATCGGCACCTCTAAGGGCACTGTGGCAAAGCTCTTCTTGGAGGAGCCCTCGGGAGATGAGGCTAGAAGGGACATGCGATCTGTGGCCTTAAAGGGCCAGACAGGCTGCAGGAATAACTTTGTATGTGAGCTCGCTCTGTGCGCTTAGTGGGTGTGGCTGTGGTGGGGAAGGCCACAGCCCCAGCAGCAGCCGAAGCGGGTCACTGTCAGGTTCTTGGCTGATCTGAGGTCTGCCAAAGTGGGTTTTCTCCAGTGTCTGTGCGACACTTCCTGCTCTCTGACTTTATATACTCATGCGATGGCTAGCCCCCACCCCCACCCCATTCGCCGTTAAATAGTCCTGAAATGTCCCCACCCTAATAACCTCCACTGCCACCACCATGTCCTACCTGGCTGCAGGCACAGTCCCCTCAAGGACTCCATTGCTGTTCTCCATCCCAGGGCTCCTCCCCTTCTCTACAGAGGAGGCTGTGAGCTCTCTTAAAGTCCTAGGTCAAGGGCCTGGGGCGATGGCTCAGCTTCTAAGAACGCTTGTGCCGAGGACCCAGGTTCAGTTCCCAGCACCTACATGTCACCTCACAACCAGCTGTAACTATAGCCCTAGGAGATCCAGCATTTCCAGTAGACACTGCATGCATGTGGTGTACACACACACACACACACACACACACACACACACACACACACACACATACACACACACTTGCAAAACATCCACATATAAAATAAATATTAAAAAAAATCTCAAAAACCATAAAACCTAACGACTGGAATGTAAATAAATAAAATAATTTAAATTAAAAACAAAACAAAACAAAACGTAAAACCTTAGGTCAGTTGTCCTCATTGGTTTTCAGTGGCGGCTAAGGTGGTAGAGTATGACGTAGCAAACATGAGGTCATGGTTCTGTGTCCAGCTCTGAAACAGCTAGTGACTCTGCGCTGTCCTCAAGATGAGACCCAAGTTGTGGATCCTTCCTCGTCTCCCCTGCGCCTTCTCCCCATACGGTCCACGCATGGGCTTTTCCTTCCAGCCTTCCGACAACATCCCTCACTCTGAGCCTTTTTATAAGCTGTCCCATCTGCCCCAGCTTCTCTTCTCTCTTCTCTCATTCCCTGCTTTCCCGTCAGATGTCCCCTGGCCTTTCTTTTTGAGATAAAGGTCTCGCGTAGCCCGGGTTTGCTTCAATCTCTCGTAGGTGAGGATGGCATTGAACTTCTAACCTTCCACCTCCTCCTTCTGAGTCCTAGGATGACAGGCACCATTTTATGTGGTGCTGGGAATCCAAGAAGCACTCTCCAAACCGAGCCGTATCCCCAGCTCCTTCCCGGCTGTTTGCATCTTCTGCTGACCCCCATAGCATCCCTCTCTGGGGAAGAGGAGATTAAGGAAACAGGTTCAGAGAAGGAGGGAACTTAGCTAAGGCTGCATGGCCAGCCACTGGTAGAGTCAGGTTAAATTTAGTTGGATCCTTACTGTGCCTTTGCTTCCAAGGAACAGACCAGGGCTTTTGAACAGGGCAGGGTTGGAGAGGGAGAACCTGAGGGGCTCTGGACTGTATCTCAGGGGATGACGTAGGAGCTCAGACTTGAAGGCCAAGTGTCTATATGTGGAGATGACATATAGGTCTTTATCCAATGAGTGAGTCAATAGCTGATTGTCCATATCTATGGGCAAATAGGGACCTCAGGAGCATGTGCCTATGTGCTAGTAGGTGTGTGCTGTACTGGTTGGTTTTGTGTGTCAACCTGACACAAGCTGGAGTTATCACAGAGAAAGGAGCCTCCCTCGAGGAAATTCCTCCAGGAGATCCAGCCGGAAGGCATTTTCTCAATTAGTGATCAAGGAGGGAGGGCCCCTTGTGGGTGGTACCATCCCTGGACTGGTAGTTCTGGGTTCTATATGAAAGCAGGCTGAGCAAGCCCAGGGGGAGCAATCCAGTAAGCAGCATCCCTCCAGGGCCTCTGCATCAGCTCCTGCCTCCAAGTTCCTGCCCTGTGTGAGTTCCTGTCCTGACTTCCTTTGGTGATGAACAGCAATGTGGACGTGTAAGCCGAATAAACCCTTTCCTCCCCAACTTGCTTCTTGCTTCATGATGTTTGTGCAGAATACAAACCCTGACTAAGGCAGTTCTCTGCGTGTATGCATGTGAGTGTCAGGTGATTAAGCATTCAGAGTTGGACTTGTGTGCACCCAGTGTTTAGGGTTGGTGAGACCTGTCCAAGTCTAGGCTCTGTCACAGTATGTCCAGGGTGAATTAACCTCCTGCTCAGTTTCTACGTGAACAAGTTTAGGAGTTGGAGAATCTCCTATCTCAGGCTGGATTGCTGAAAAGCATAGCCCAAGGCAATTTTTTTTTTTTTTGCATAAGGGATTGGTTGTGGGAGATGCCCGAGAAGATGGGAAGGAAGCTGGACAGAGTTGGAGGCAGTATAGAGTCAGCTGGTTTCTAACGTCAGCCTGACCCTGTGAAGAGCCTGGAGCCCAAATGACCTCACAGAGCCTTTCACCAGGAGAGAAGGCTAGCCCTTGTCTGCCTGTTTCTGGCTGTATTCCCCGGGACTCTCAGCTGAAGAGGTAGGAATCCCCCAGACATCTTTCAAAGCAGCAGCTTGGGTCCCACAACACTCTAGGAAAGATGCCAGTGTCACCGTTGGCAGCTGGGGGCTGGGTGCACCAAATGCCTTTCCTGCTCCATCCCTCCTCTGGGTGCTTGTTGGAGTCCAAGGCTTTAGAGCTCAGAGCTGAGGTAGGACTTACTTCCTGCATTTTAACAAGACCTCAGACTTGGGTCTTAGTGTTTGATAAGTTGATAAGCAACACTCCAGAGTGTTAGGGCAAGGGAGGGGCTTGAAGAACAGAACATTATCCAGCCCCCAGTGGCTGCTGTGTTATTTCTGCTGAGGGACTGTGTCTCTTCACTCATGTCCATTTGGGGGTGCTAGGCAAGTACTCTACTGCTGAATACAGCCCCAGCATTCAGAAACTCAGTGTGAAAGGAAACACACAGGAGACCTGAATAAATCTCAGGATCTAAGAAAGCCTGAAGGTGGGCCTCTTGCTTGAAGTTCCAACACTTCTATCTGCGGGAATCTGTGAGCCTCTACAGTTTATATGGCTACGAAGCTGTCTAGACAGGTATGGATGGAAACTACCTTTTAATTAATTTTTTTCCCGAGAAAACGTTTCATGTAGCCCAGGCTGGCCTTGAATACTCTATATAGTTCAGGCTGGCTTTGAACCCCTGATTCTCCAGCCTCCACCTCTTAAATGCTGGGACAGACATGCTCACACCAGACTTTAGCAATGGGCTGTTTGGAAGCCTCGGGGACCAAAGCATCATTTACAGCAGAGCAAAGCTATTAGAGCTGGGGAGGAGGGGAGTGTCCCATCTCATGGGGGACCAATGTGCTCCTTGTGCTGCCTCAGAGCGCTCGCCGCTGAGATGTTTTCTGGCATCTGCACACCCAGAGGAGCTTTTGCGCATGTTCCCCACTAGCTGCGGCATCCACTCCCAGGGCGCTAACTGCGCTGGAGAAGGGGTGTGAGATTTAATTTGCACTAATTATCCCGAAGTGAGAGGAGTGGGAAATGAGCTGGCTCGGCACAAATCGGCCTCTGCCAGCAGCTCTCCGTCCCCAGGTTGCAGTTTATTTATGTGCAGGGGGTGGGAGTGGGGTGGAGATGCTGTTGCCATGGCAACCGCAGCTGCTGGGATTTGGGGGTTTGGGGGTTGGGCGAGAGGGTGGCCCGGACCGACTGAGCTGGGCAGGCGTGTGTCTGTGACCGTCGGGGGTAGGGGTGTGTGTGTGTGTGCGCGCGCGCGCGCGCGCGCGTGTGTGTGTGTGTGTGTGTGTGTGTGTGTGTGTGTGTGTTTGTGTTATCTCTCTGATGGGGCAGAAGAGGTAGATGACTTACTTCCTGGTTCCTTTTTGGATGGAAGTCTTTGCCCAGAGCACGTGCTAGAGACTTTACCGCCCTGCTTGGAGGTGGGGATTATTTTCCCTGACTCACCAGTGCAGGTGCAGGGGTGTCCCTCTGAGGCCCTCAGAGCCTAGGCGGAGTTGGAGGACATTGATCCAGAACATAGGTAGCACAGGGCTCGTGGACCGGGAAAAGGACCCTGGAGTTAGGAGGATATACCTTGCCGCCCTGACCCTGGGCCTCCCGTCACTTCCCCAGCTCCGCTTCTCTCTCATTGGGTGCCTGCCTCTTCTTCCCTGTCCCCTTCCCCATAGACTCTTTCCTGCTACCACTAGAGGGTGCCCAGGCACCACTGTCACCCCAGGAGTAATCTGCTCCTGACCCACTAGGGTAACTGGGGGCCTTGGGTGGGGAAGTGCCTCCCAGTTTCTGGCTGTTCTGACCTGCTTTAAGCCTGGGGTTGAGACTGGCTTACCTGTGAGGTTGGTTCTCTTAGGTCAGCTGGCCTCCGTGGAGCCCTGCTATGCTAGGGGAGGGGCTTAGGGCAGGTGGCTTCTTTTGGGACCAGGCAGAACCCCACTTCCATCCCAGCCCTCACGCTCCCTTGGTCTTTCCAAACCATACTTTGCTTTTCTGTAAAATGGTGGGACCTCTCTGGTACATCCCCTCCTACCACTTCCTAATCGTGCAACCCTTGGGACCAAGCTCTGGATACATGGTGGAACTCAGGTTGGTAGGCCTGTCAGCAAGTGACTTTACAAGATGGGTCACAAAACCACCAGTCTCTACCTACTGCATTTCTGTGATGGCAATACGCAGCCTTTGAAGGAAAATGGGAACTTTTCTTCATCCCAAGAAATTTCAGAAATCTAAAAGTAAAGCAATCTCTAGGGAGTATCTCGGAGGGCCATTATGTCACCAGGGCCTGAGCGTGGATAGAGGGAGGACCAAGGTGAGTCAGGAGGAAGGCTGGGCCAACATTCAGTGCTGGAAGATGGGTAGCCAGAGCTGTTACCCTGGGGTCCATCACTACTGTTGTCGAGGCTGCATCCCTGGTAACCTATGTGTAAAACAGACTGGAGCTCCTCTGCAGAGGACAGGAATGTTCACACTGTGCACTGTCCTAAGCCACGGTAGGTTTTCCTTATTTTCTAGGTAGGGCCTTTGAGACAGGATCTTGTTGTCTATGCGCTGTCCTAAGCCACGGTTTAGGTTTTCCTTATTTTCTAGGGCCTTTGAGACAGGATCTTGTTGTCTAGCTCAGACTGGCCACACATGTCCAGTCCTGCTGTCTGTGGCTAAATTGTTCTGTTCACGTTTGTTGTCCATCATGCAGGAGGTCTGCCATGCTATAAACCCTAGACTTGGTGTGTGTGTGTCAGAGAGATAGAGATAGAGATAGAGATAGAGATAGAGATAGAGATAGAGATAGAGATAGAGAGAGAGAGAGAATATGAGGGGTCAGGGAAGTAGAGCTGGAGACTGCAGCACAGAGGATAAACTGGTCAGGACACAGCCTCTGTGCTCCCCTCCTTCTCTCTCATCTCTGCAGGTACCAACCTTGTCAGCTGCCCACAACTCTGACCCCTGTGTGTGTCCCCTGCCCCCCTGTGTGGGTCCCTTGCCTCCTGTGTGAATGTGGCTCTTGTTGACCAGAGAAAGAGGGCTCCATTTTCTCCATAGCCTTCCTTGGGGACAGTGGCTGGTGGGGGAACAGTAGCTGGTGGAGGGGGAAAGTGGCTGGGAGTGGGGACAGTGGCTGGTGGGGGGGAGTGGCTGGGGGTGGGGACAGTGGCTGGGGGTGAGGACAGTGCTATGTTTTCTTAGTGACACCTCCCCTCCGGGAGTTGGCACTTGGCGCAGCAGGTTCTGGAAGGCCTCTGGGGCCCTCTGCTTGCCTCTCTTGGTGTGAAAGCCTCTGTTTTTATGACTGAGCTGTAGGGAGGAGGGCACCTGGGGCCTCAGTATGTCTCAGTGTGCTCTGCTTGGTTTGCTCCTCCATCTTGCTGGCAGAGGCTAGGCAGAAGGGTGCCTGCTTCTCAGCCATACTCCTCAGGACTCTGCCTCTGCAGCAGCCAGCAGAAGGAGGGGCAGCCACTGGAAGCTAGAGGGAACGGAAGAGGGGTGTCAGGGTACACCGACCCTGGCGGAGTTTCTTTAAAGCTGAGATGGGGTGGGAGAGGAAGTGGACCGTGCATATCTGACCTTTCCTTGCTGTGACAAACACCTGAGAGAACAGCATAAAGGGAAGACTAGTTTATTTTGGTTCATGGTTTCGAACCAACGTGGCAGGGAGGATGTGGGGATCAGAGCACCTCACATGATGGCGGTGGGGGGAACAGAGAGAAAGAATGGAAGTGGACCTGGGGGAGAGGGGAAGGAAACTAGGATCCTGATGTATGAGAGAAGAATAAATTAAAAATATAAATAAAAGAATAACTGTTCATGCTGGCTCCCCACCCCTGTTCCGTGTGTGTGTGTGTGTGTGTGTGTGTGTGTGCGCGCGCGCGCAGAGGTCAGAGGTCAATCTCAGGTATTGTTCTTCAGGTGCTGTCTATTTTAATTTCTTGAGACAGAGTATCTCATCTCTCATTGGCCTGGGACTCATGGGCAGGCTAACAAGGCTGGCCAGAGAGCGTCTGGGGTCAGCCTGTGTCTGCCTCTCTAGTGCTGGAATTAGAAATGTAGGCATTCACCTCTCCTGTCCTTCCCTTCAGTGGGAGCCTGGGAATCGGCCTCAGGTCCTTATTCTAACACAGCAAGGCCCCTCCCAGCTGAGTTATGGTCTGGGCTTCCCATCTCCCCTTTTTACTCTACCTGCTGGACCCTCAGCCTGTGATGAAGTGCAGCCCACACTCAGAGCCTTGGTTCACTCTCTCTGGGAACACCCCCACAGTCTCAATGTGAGGCATGGTGCCTTAGGAATCTTCTAGATGCTTTTCAGTTCAATCAAGGTGACAATCATGATTAAATCACCAGGCATCCCAGACTCTTGTTCTCGGCATCGTGGTAGGTTTTCCTGAATAAGCATTTCTTTATTTGCTGAAGTCCTAGGGCCATTTCTGGAGACTTTAAGTGGTTGTTTTTAAGTAATTCTCAGTACTTTCCCTGGGGGACAGTTCTGTAGATCTTCCTGCATTAGCGAGCCGGAGGGGGAGTGGGAAGCTGGCTGGCTTTGTTCACACTCAGGAAGCTGATGGTTTTCACTTCTTGTTTTCTTCCCCAGTCTTTTCCTGTTCTTTGCTTTCTCTCAATATTGCTATATTTTTCCTCTTCTTTCTCCATTTAATGTTTTATTTCCCTGGAGTTACTAGCTATCTTTTTGAGGAAAATAGTTTGAGTATATTGACACTTAAACAGTCCTTGCCCTGACACATGACATCCTTCCCTGCTGGCCACATGGGGATCGTCATCACCAGGGTCTCCTCAGGGTGGCTGGATGACATCAGAGGAGGCACAGTACCGAGCATGCTCATAAGATTGGGGCTGCCACAAGAGTCCAAGGCTGTCGTCGTGGTGGGGATGAAGGTTGAGGAGTGGGCAGAGGTGTGCTGATCTGAGGGTCTGGCTTGATGGTTTGTCAGGGTGTGTCTTGTGTGTGTGCATGTCGGGGCCAGAGGTCAACTTCAGATAGCATCCTAAATTACTCTTCACTTGGGTTCTTGTGACAGGCTCTCTGGCTTTTACCTGGATCTCACTGCCTACCTGGGGAGTCAGTGAGCCCAGGGATGAATCTCTCCCTGCCTCTCAGCTGTGGCGTTACCAGTGTGCAGCACCATGCTTGCCTTTCATTTTTGCTTTAGATTCGGGTTGTGGAGTCAAGCTCAGACAGTCATATGTGGGCAGTGAACATTCTGCTGACTCAGCCATCTCCCTTGGTGTGTCGATTTCAGATGCCAGTCAGCTTTGGCAGGTTGTCAACTCTAGTTCATGTTGGGGTCTCTAAGCCTTCAAGGAGGGTAGCCTACAATCCTTTCCTTGAAGCACTGAAATTTGGGGCTATTGCTCCTGGGGTGCAAGCTGTGACCTGATAGTGTGTCTCCTGTATTATAATGAATTGTGTGATGCCTAGTTTATTTATTTATTCTGCGTATGTTTTGCCTGCGCAGATGTATGTATGTGCACTGTGTGCGTACATGGAGGCTAAATGAAGAGACTGGCCTCTCTGGAACTGTAGTTATAGACAGCTGTGAGATGCCATATGGATGTCAGGAACCAAACCCATGTCCTCTTGGAGAGCAGCACGTGCTCTTAGCCACAGAGCTGCCTTTCCAGACCCATGATGCTCAGCGTTAACTGTCAACTTGACTCAAACGTAGAATCACCTGGAAGGGAGTCGCAGGGTCAGGTTGTTCAGATCAGCTGGCTGGGGTCGGGGTTGTGAGTGCGCATGCCCAAGCGCATGCCCGCGCAGGGGTGGGCGTGGTGGTGGTGGGAGATTGCCTTGTTTGCCTTAATTGATATGGGAAGATCTAGCCTTCCGTGGGTGACAGCACTCACTGGTTTCGGACCTTGACCTGTAGGGGAGTGGAGAAAGCTAGCTGCACACTGAGCTGGCATCCATTTCTCAGCTCTTCACTGTAGATGTGATATAAACAGCTGCTTCAGTCTCCCGCCTCCGTGGCTTCAGTATAAGGATCCACTGTAAGCTGGAATTCTAAGATAAAATAAACTTTTTCTACCCGAAGTTACCAAAATACCCCAAATCAGTTTTTTTTTTTTTTAACAGAAACACACAGCAGTCATCTATCTTTTAGTGAGCACGTATATCAATATTGAGGTTGTTATTATTCCTATTTTGAGGTGGAAAAAAAAACCAACCCAGGCTCAGGGGCCAGCTATGACGGAATAGCTGGAGGGCACACCTGAGATCAAAGCCTTCCGACACATCTGTGGGCAGCTCTGGTGTCATGCTTCATCGATCATCCCGAGTAAATGTTTGTTGAATGACTAACAGTCCTGATGCGTGGTTTGTTAGGTGATTAGCAGGGATGACTGGCGGGGGCAGGTAGTTGTGCCAACAGTAAAGAGTTTAAACAAACTGATTCTGTTAGCTGAGCCTTTGTCAGGGGCAGGAGGGGAAAGTGTGACGGGGCCAATCTGGTCAGTGTTTGGAATCAGACCTGAGGGTCAACCGGGTAGTCAGAAGTTATGGTGGGGACAAGAATGCCCGGGGCCTTTGGCAGCATTTAAAAATTAAATAATAATAATAATAGTAATAATAGTAATAATTCCTGCTGTTGTTGCTGTTGTTAGTGTGTGTGTGTGTGTGTGGTTCTGCATGCTATAGCTTGTGTGAGGTCAGAGACAACTTTATAGAGTCCATTCATGCAGTCAACCTCCACTCTTACATAGATTCTGAATACTGAACTCTCATCAAAAGACTTGTACATCAGGCACTTGGCTGGTTGATCCATCTTGGCACACTGGCAGCCTCCGTTTGGATGCTGGGAGCTGGTCTCAAGGCAGAGGTCTCTGGCTTGGAGCCGTTGCCCTGGAGAAGCATCCTTCCCAGGGGTGCATGGCTTTGATTCGTACCTGCTCCCTTTCCGCCTGCTCCCTGCCTCTCGCTGCTGTCCTGGAGATGGAGGGAGTGGCCTGATAATCTGCTCCATGTTTGTTGAAAAAAAAAATAGTCTTGCTTGGCCCTTGGAGAGTGAAAGGCCTTCACCCACCTAGCTTCCTGATGCTAACACGTCTTCTACGGCCATGGCACACTGATTCGGATGAAGAAGCCAGCCCTGGTACAATGCCATGAACTACGGGAGGGTTTAGATTTCCTAGCTCTGACCCAATGTTCTTTTCTGGTCTGGTATCTGATCCGGAGTCTCCAGTTGCATGGCGTCATGACGTCCCCTTGGTATCTCCTGGTCCCCGACTGTATCAGTTTTTCCTTGCTTTTTTCTGTGAGCTGACTGAAGGACCGCTGGGGAGGTATTTTGGAGAATGGCTTTGAACTTGGGTCTGCATGATGCTTTCCTCTTGAGTCCGGAGAGCATAGTGCAGAGGTGAAGAGCCCCCCTAGCCCACTGGAAGGATATGTAGCCATGGCATTGCCATGACATTGCTCCTGCGTTAACCTTGACTACCTGGGAAGGCAGTGTCTTAGTTACCTTTCTATTGCTGTGACAAAGCACCATGGCCAAGCAGCTTATAAAAGAAAGCGGTTAATTGGAGGCACGCTTACAGTTCAGAGGGTGAGTCCGTGGCCATCATGGTGGGGAAGGCAGCAGCAAGCAGGCAGGCAGCAATGGTTCCGGTGTACTAGGGAAGGACTTGCATCCTAATCTGCAAGTTGGAGGTAGAGAGAACTAGAGACAGCCTGGGGTGAGCTTTTAAAACTTCAAAGTTTCAAAACCACCTCCTCCATCAAGGCCACACCTCCTAATCCTTCCCAAACAGTTCTACCAACTAGGCCACGCCTCCTAATCCTTCCCAAACATTTCTACCAACTGGGGATCAAGTAGTCAAATATATGGGCCTGTGGGGCCATTCACAGCTAACCTACTGCAGATGTGGTTTGTTCGGTCTTTCCCCTATAAAGTAAAGCAGCTCACATTAAGGATATTTGCAGAGGAAGAAACTGAGGCACAGCAAGTAAAGTGTCTTATCCAAAGTTATGTACTGTGTCTTGATCTCAGCCATATGGCTCAGACCTTTTTGAACCATGATAGTGGACATCTGCCCTGGTCACTGTTCTCACGGGCCACCTGGATTCTTGCAGTGGCTTTCTCTGTTTCCTCTGTGTCCCTGTCTCTCACCCTACCCACCATTTTGCTCTGCTTTGGCCACACTTGCCTCCTTTCTGCTTCATGAATATGCCAGGTGTGTTGGTACCCCAGGGACTTTGTATATACTTCCCCTTTGCTCAGGATGCTCCCTGTCACTGAGGGGGTCTGTCCCTTTGCTGAGATATTATGTTCTGTATCTTGGTCGATTGTCTTCTCTACCACAGCCTGAAATCCATAAGG
The DNA here is from genome assembly GCA_028551405.1 of Uromys caudimaculatus. Lineage (NCBI taxonomy): Eukaryota > Metazoa > Chordata > Mammalia > Rodentia > Muridae > Uromys > Uromys caudimaculatus. The sequence continues at coordinate 126,081,079 of CM052702.1, forward strand.
ATTGACATTGTGGGTTATCTTGTTCATCAAAGGCCCTAGTGCCTTGTGTCTGGCACAGAGCAGGAACTCCAAGAATATGTGTGTATAGCTCAGTTAGTAGGGTGTCTGCCTGATAGATATGATGTCCCGGGTTCGATCCCCAGCATTACATAAAGCCAGATACGGTGGCCCTTGCCTGTAATCCCAGCATGCAGGAGGTGGAGGCAGGAGGATCAAAAGTTTGAGGTCATCCTTGGCTACATAGCTAGTCTGCAGCTAGTCTGGGCTGCATGAGACCCTGCCTCAAACATAACAAAAGCAAGCAAGCAAGCAAGCAAAAACACGTGTATGAATACCTTGAGCTCACTAGAATCCATGATCTCTTAGTCACCCTCTCCTCCATGAGAAGGACCAAAGACAAGAGTTTGTGAAATGCCATCAGAGACCTCCTTGGCTGACTTATTTCCCAGTATCCCTTGAATCAGTTCATTTGAAAGCATGTAGATTTGTCAGGACTGACATGGAGACCTCACCAGAACAGAGGGAGGGTCTGTCTTGTTTAATGCACCTCCATGCACGTGCTGAGTGCAAACTAGATGCTTGTCAGGGAAAATAATATGAAGAAACCCGTCAATGACTGAAGTCTTCTGTACAGAAATCTACAAATGAAACCATTACCCTAGGGTGCTTGTCAGTCCCCACTGGTCCTTCCTCAAGGGCAGCTTTGATCTTAAAGCTTCTATTTAACACTCAAAGAGACTCATGCATGCAGTTTTTATCCCAAGTCATGGTTAGGAGACGCTATGTGTTTGCCTACAGGCATCTTAGTGGCCTGACTAAAGGGAGCGAGCAGGGAAATGAGGGGATGCTCTGGAAGGGGCACAGTGACAATATTATACCGTTTAATGTGATGGCACACAGAGTTTGCTGTGATCGGAGGCTCCGGGGAAACTGCAGAGAGACTGGTGGTGTGGATGGGAGCTGGAAATCAGCCTCTCTTCATCAGGAATGGCGTACAGAAGCCCTCAGCTCCAGAGACCACTAAAAATAACCCTTGGTGACTGCTGTGCACCTGGAGCTTTGCACCCAAATAGCTCATTGTGTCTTCACCATGGGGATGCTAGGAGGAGAAACTGAGGCACACGGAGGTGGGATATCTGGGCTTCAGAGGTGATCCCTCCAGACTGAACCGGAAGCTGTTTGTCTGCTTCCTTTTTCTTCAGGTTTCTCCCTGCTTTTTCTCTATCCACTGCTGTCCCCACCCCCAGAGTTTCTAGCCCAAGATTGCCTGTTGACCTTGAACTCCTGATCCTTCTGCCTGCACTTCTCAAGTGAGGGCTTACAGGTGTGCACTGAGGTATCCAGATTATGTGGAGCCGAGGACTGATCCTAGGGTACTGTGCACTAGGCAAACACATTTTACCAATTGAGATAGAGCTCCAGCCCACTGTTACCTCTCTACAAGTGCTCTCCCTCTTGGCTTGGGGCTTGCTCTTTTATCTGGAAGAAACAACCTAGTTCAGATTATATGTCTAAACAGCAGGGGGAGGGGCCGCTGTGGCCTCTCAGGTGGACCTCATTTCTGCACATTCGTCTTCAGAATCCCTTTGAGGTCCTCAGTTTCAGGTTGGCTGCCCACGGAGGCACCTTGCCATGGTGTTCCCCATGGTCCCTAGATAGAGGGACTGCAGCATAGACAGAGGCCAGATGCTGATGGCCGGATGGGTAAGAAGCCAGGCAGTGACTTTCTGCGTGTCGGTATTGGCTCTGAAAATGAAAAGCCTCTTAATTCCCTCATCAGATCTCCTCTCTTCCCCCGTGCTGCGGATTGGTGCCAGGAGGCCCTTGGCCACAGGGTGATCATTTAACAAATCCAATAAAGCCTTTGATTTGTCTGGCTGCTGGCTTCCCAGAGCCCGGCTTGCCTGGGAGGCCTTATCTTACCTGTGTGCAGGAAGGGGAGGGGCCGGGAATGCTGCCAGTAGCTAGAGGCCATGTGGGCGAAGAAGAGGCCAGGAAAGCTGGTAGTGGGGACCTTCACATAGGTGAAACATGGTGTCCTGGGTGCCATCCTAAGACCTGGTCCCAGCTCTACCATCAGTCTTAGACCTTGAGTAACCCTAGGATGCACTGGATCACAGTTCTTCTATAAAGTGCCAGGAATAGGCTGGGCAAGTGGATTGTCTGTCTGTCTACTTATCTGTCTATCTATCTATCTATCTATCTATCTATCTATCTATCTATCTATCTATCTATATCTATCATTTATCTATTATCTGTCTTCTACCTATTATCTATGTATAATCTATTTATAATCTGTCTATAGTCTATAATCTATCACCTATTTATCATCTATCATCTATCTACCATCTATCTATCTATCTATCTATCTATCTATCTATCTATCTATCTATCTATCTTCATTATCATCACCACCTATCAATCATCCACCATCTGTCCAACCCCATCCATCTGTTCAGCATACAGTCCAGCTTTCCCGAGGAGGGTTAGCTGTAGAAGTCTCACCTTGTGTAGCTATTCAACTTCCCTCTTTTTAAAATTCATCAATTAATTCATTAATTAATCCGAGATAGGTCCTGTCATAGAATCCAGGCTTGAACTCCTAAGCTCTAGTGATTTTCCTGCCTCAGTCTCCCCAAGAGCTTGGATTACAGATGCACCCCCCCCCCCATGCCTGGCTCTTCTCTGTGGTTTAAGATAGCAGGTGTGTTTCTGCCTCAGGGCCCTTGAACGGCCTCTCCGTTTGCCTGAATATCCTTTCCCTAGGATGACCTGTACTCTCATCCTTTAGCAGTGGTTCTGTCCTTAAATATAGTTCCTCGTGTTGTAGTGACCCCCAACCATAAAATTATATTTGTTGCTACTTCATAACTGTAATTTTGCTACTGTTATGAATCATAATATTTAATCATGGTCTTGGGTGAGCATTGTGAAAAGGTTAAATCCCCAAAGGGGCTGCCACACACAGACTGAGAACCGCTGCTTCAGGGGCTGGTTCAGAAAACCTCCCTGGCTCTATTTTCTTATAAGGCCTACACCCTGACTCCAGGCTCTCACCCCCATCCCCATGCTCTGCGTCCCGTCCCCCCCCCCCCTCCCGCGTGCGCTCTGGGTTGTCTTCTGTGTGCTCACTGGCAGTGTCTGTCTTCATTCACTAAAGTGTTTCTTGCATTGAACATTTCCTGAGCGAGAGAGGCTCTCCCGCAGGGGATGCTGGGAAGGCTCTCCCTGCACATCTGCATATCCGATGGGTGGCTTCGAACAAATGGATGACTATGCAGAACAGACCCCCGTGTGGCTTCTTGGGTTGGCACGCTTGTGAAAAGGGAAAGATTGGTCTCCAGAGCAGGGCCATCACTCCAGGTTGTTTATCTACATCTTCAAGCCCCTCCCCCGTCCCCCCCCCCGTCCTGTCTCTGCCAACCACGAGAATGTTCCAAAGCCCACTCTGAAAACTATTTGAACTTGAACCCCCACAGGGTTCCCTGAAATTCTGGTGGTCCATAGGCATCTCAAAAAGCAGTGGTCCATGGCTTTGTTCATCTTCAAGGAAGTGAGCCTTACACTGGCGTGGAGATTTAGAGATGATGTTCAGAGCCCTTGGGGAGGAAGAAGAGAAGAGGGGAGGAATTTGGGGCTTTTCCAGATAGCTGGGAACTAACAGCGCCATCATGCTGGCAGGTGCCAGAGAGGTTAACATGGAAAAAGACAAGGATGGATATTCAGGGGCCTTGGATGACTGGGTTTGATTTGGGAGTGGCCACGGATGCTTTCTGTAGGGCAGTGACGTCATTGAGGCATCTGGGCAGTGAAGCCGAGAGGGTAGGTTGAGCAGGCCGAGCTGAGAGGATGTAGATGAGGCAGCCTGGGCTAAGATGGTAGGGATGGAGTGTGGAAGGGCACCCAGGAGAGGCAGGAAGTAAGGTGAAGCTGACATTAGGAGCTGGTATAGGAGAAACGGATTGTAAACGGGTGCTGACACAGCATAGGGACAATGTCAGTGTCCAGGATTGTTCGAGATCACAGCTAGATGGGATGGTTGGGGCGGGCGGGGCTTGAGACAGGAAAAACCCACTTCCCCAGCTGGAAGGTGAGCTATATGCAACTCAGCTGCTCCCTTCACCCCACCTCCTACCTGCAAGCCGCCTGGGCTGGTGAGATCATTGGTGGCCACATTCCACGGACCTCAGAATTAATGTGTTACTAGTCACCCAGGGGCCTTGGCAGAGAGTAGGGCTGGCTCCTTGTCAATACAATCCCCCATGCAGAGGCGTGGCCCAGTATGGAATGCCATGGGAGTGTCAGGGCCTGCATCTAACCATGAGTGGTAGGTAGCACACTCTTGGGCACACCAAGCTGCTCTGTATTTCCTTCAGTATTGAGCCGTGGTTGCCCCTGGGGTAACCCTGCAGGTGACCCTTTCTGACCGCTTTTTTTTTTTTTTTGCACAGGCCAGAGTTCTCCATTATTCTTGAAGGTCTAAAATACTGTCTCTAGGAAGAATCCACTTAAAAGGGTCTGGATTTAAGGGCTAGATGATGGTAGCAAGGGGCATATTTTAGAGACTGGGATGAACGCCTACCTAGAACGTATGAGGAGACTGCAGAAAGTGAGGGTATTCTCTGGACTTTGGGTTAAGTGTTCTGGAGCATGGATCTCAAGGATGGAATTCAAAATCCCCGTTCTGTCCTAGGACTCTGGGCTGTTTCAGAATTCTCAAGGATATGTGGGGGAGCCTGGGCTATATTCTGGCATTCTCAGGGTATTGCTCAGAACTCAGGAAGCCTGCTGGAATCCTGGGATGATTCCCCATCATGGGCTTGTTGGCTGTGATCTGCTGGTATGCATGGTGATAGGGAGGCAGTTGCTATGGCAACAGTAACTAGGAGGTGTATCAACTACCAGAATTGACTCGGAGTCAGTGACATTTTAGCCAGCGGAGAGTCACAGTTCGCCCCTGCAAGGCTGAAGAACAGGAATTCCTGCCAACTCTGTTTGGGTGCCTCCCTTTCCCCTAACCTTAAATATCTCCCCCCTCCGGGCCCATAGATCTAGCTGTCCAATTCTCTCCTCTGGGCACATGAATATTTAAAGGAAGCCCGAAAGCATATTCTAGTCTCATAAACTCCCTCTTACTGAACTCCATTTAAATGCAGCTGCAGCATCTGCTTTGCCCCATTTATCTGCCAGGAAAGTGAATTCCAGGAGTGAGAGTAAGTGCTTTGCCCAAGTCACTTCGGCTTCTTTAAGTGGGGTTAGAGAAAGGCGAGCAGGAGCTGTTTTCTCCTCTCAAGTCAGGCCTTCTGACAAGCCTTGCAGAATCCCAAAGTGCTGGAAACTTGTGTCCAGGGGCAAGAAGAAACCTCTGACTAACAGCAGAGCTGGGTCTCAGCCCAGGTCCTGCAGTCTTAGACTTGGCTTGTGGGCACTTTTTAAAACCAGCCAGACACAGCCCCTCTTCTGTCCATAAGCCGCACAGATTAGAAAGGCCAAAGAGTCTCCTGGGAGTTACAGGTGGGGGCAGCAAGGCCCCCAGGCGAACCAGGTAATCTTCAGCTCTCTTCTCTGTCTACACCCCCTGATGACTCCCACTGACCTCTCCTACCCTGTTCTGTCCAAGTATACACACATTCATCTATTCTCTGTCCATGCATCCATCCGTGGGTCCATCCATACCCACGCAAACTTGCTTCTTCCGTGGGTTCCTAGTTTTGAACCCCTGCCCCACCCCCCATTTCAAAAGACAGACCAAGGAGAGAAAAACATGGGCGATGTCTAGGGAGCTATCACGTTTGAAGCCCAGGTTACATTGTGTTTTCCACACAGAACAGACTATTTTTAAGGGCCTGACAGGCAACCGAGAAGGACTTGAGTCTCTAGGGAGCGATGGTCCGAGGAAGATGAAGGATGGCTGGTTATGTCTGCAGGTATAGGTGGGCACCTCTAGCTTGTCTCTAGGTCAGAAGGGTCTAAAGTCGACATCAGGAGGAGGGGAATGGGGAAGCTTCCTGTTTGGAAATTTAGAACCTACTTTCATTTTTTTTTTTTTTTTTGCTTTAAAATGTAATACTTGTTTAGATCCTTTGATGAAACCCAGGGCCTCACACACTAGGCAAGTTCTCTATCAGCGAGCCTTGTGTCCAGCCCCAGGAGCAAACAGGAAGAAAGAAGAGAGTGTAGAGAGTGTTTCAGCACTGGGTGAGAGGCTGTAGACAGCTCCTCCTCCCCCCCCCTCCTCCCCCTCCTCCCCCTCCTCCCCCTCCTCCCCCTCCTCCCGTGTGTCTCTGTGTGTGGCATGCGTGTATATATGCATGTTCTCATGTATATGGTTGGACATGCAAATGTGTGCCCATGGAGACGGGAGACTGACATGAGGGATATTTCTCCATCACTCTCCCCCGATACATCAAGGTGGAGTCTCTCGGCTGAACCCAAAGCTGATGCACACAGTTAGTCTTGTTCCATCAGGGACCCCCTGTCCCTACCTTTTGAGGTACCTCAGTAGCAGGAAGACTGCTGTGCCCACCTGGCATGCCCATTCTGCAGATCTGAGCCCTGCTTGTCAAGTGTAAGCATCGAGCGCTTTATTAGGGCGTCATCTCCACAGCCCCTTGACCGGCTTCTTAACGGCTCTCAACTCAGGGGCCCTTAATATTTTAAGGTGGCATATTCTGGTATGTTTGGGTGTGGCTATGATATAAAGCCAATAACGGTGTCGAGGGAGAACTGCGAGGGGTGAGGGGTGGGGGTGGGGATGTGTCAGGCTTTAGGGGTGAAGCAGGGACCTCACTTGGCTGGACCACAGAGATATATGTGCACAAGGCCGGGCTATGCCTTTGGAAGCTCAGTGAGCTTCCTAGGAGAGCAGGAGGGGCTTGCAAAAGCAGGGGCGCCCTTGCCCCTCTGCGGCTCTGACTTTAATCTCAGTGGTGTGTTTCTTCCTTAACGGTGGCGGCGGTGTGGCTCCCCAAGGGCCCGTGGTCGAGCTTTAAACTTTAAGCACTATTTTCCCTGCCAATCGATCTTTGTTTCCCAGAGCTGAGATTTCTTTACATCACAAGGAGAAAAACTGGATTTTCTTCACACCAGCCAGTGTGTGAAAATGCATGTGCCTCAAACCCCATTACCACGGGTGCGTGATGAGGCTTTGGTGCTCTGTAGCATCTCCCCGTGACTTCCCATAGCTATGGTGTCGACAGGAGCCTCCTGGAGGAGGCTGGTTTATGGCAGGAGAGAGTAAGCTTATTATATGCACAGTACTGTATATCTGTGTGGACGAGTATATCTGGGTGTGAACCTTGGGTGATACATGCAGCCCTCAAGACGCTGCACTGTACACAGCCCTGGACTGATATCCTCGTTTAAGGCCGTGGAAACTTGAGAGCCGGAGAAGTCACTCAGATGGTAAAGTGCTTGCTTCACAACGTTTCGTGCCCCAGAACCCATATTACAAAAATAAATCAAAAGCATAACGTGGTGGCAATTGTAATCTCAATGTGAGGAGGGTGGACAAGGGTGGATCTGGGGGTTCAGCCTGGACTACTGGGGGAGTTACAGGCTAGTGAGACTGCTTTAATAAACAAGGTGGATGGTGTCTGGAGAATCACAGCATAGGTTGGCCTCTGTGCGTTACATGCACATGTAAACACACACACACACACACACACACACACACACACACACACACACACACACACACACACACACACACACACACCCCGTGAACATGCTACATGCCCATATGTCCACGTACTGAGGGGGAGAGAGAGAGACAGAGAGACAGAGACAGAAAGAGAGACAGAGAGAGACAGAGAGATTGAAAACAAGGCCCAGGGATATTACATAATTGTATAATTTGGATCTTGAATGTCTCCCAAAGGCTCATGGGTGAAGGCTTGGTCACACATGCCCGTGGGGCTATTTGGAGGTTGTGAGCTTTCACGAGGTAGCGGAAAGAAATCAGGTCTGTGGGGGACGTGCCCTTGAAGGAGTTACCTCTCCCTTTTAATTTTCCAGCTATCACAAGGGGAGAGTTCTTCCCACCCCACACACCCCTGCCATGACATACAGTTGTCACAGGCCTAACGTGGCAGTTGTGAATGTCGTGAGCTGAAACTCCTTAGATTGTGCCTAAGAAACCTCTTCTCTCATTGACTGTCTCTGGAATTTTGTCACGGTGATGAAAGCTGACAAGCTCCCTTAGCTTGTCCAAGGTTTCACCGTGAGGAAGTCGGAGCACTGGGATTTGAACTCGGGCCGCGGCTCTGTAATTCACATTCCGAGCTCCTAAGATATCTGGGAATTGAAAGCTTTTCCATGAAAGTAGAGCAAGGGTTAAGCTAGTCCCTGGCCTGGGTCGCTTCCTCTACACAGGTGTGTAAGTGGGTGACAGTTCTGCTCAGAAGTATGAGACAGGCAGGTGACCGAGTGTGTGCGCACCTGCTCCAAGCTGTCCCCTGGTGGGGCAGCCTGGAGTGCTGCAGCTTTCTCGGGGGCTGACGCCCTGTGGCCACTGCGCTTGCCTGCCCAGCACTGACCACCATGACGGTATGTCCTAGCTGAGTTCCCCAGCGGCTTACCCCCTCCCTTCATGCCTCTGCTCCAGTAGAAACCTGTCACCTTGGGGACAAATACATCCCCCAGGGACTCATTTGAACCAGCTGGTGGGTAAAGCTCTCTTTACAAGGTCCCCACAGTGTGGCTTAGAATTCCTTGTGTCCAGCTTCTGGCTTGCTGATTCTTGGTTAGGTGATATTAAGCAAGTTTACCCCCCCTT
>CM052702.1:126096202-126110646 GCA_028551405.1 Uromys caudimaculatus
TCCATCCTCCACCCTCCATCTCTCCATCGCTCCATCCTCCATCCTCCATCCTCCATATCTCCATCCTCCATCGTTCCATCCTCCATCATCCTCCATCCTCCATTGCTCCATCCTCCATCCTCCATCGCTCCATCCTCCATCCTCCATCCTCCATCGCTCCATCCTCCATCCTCCATCCCTCCCCATGGCTTTTGACTCTAGGTATAACACTTCCAAAAAGGGGAGGGGGGAGGGGGGAAGGAGAGGAGCGGGGGGAGGGCAATATAGGAGAGAGAGACTCTCAAGATAGTGAGTGTGAAACGAGGTCCAAAGATGACTTGAGAGAGAGAGAGAGAGAGAGAGAGAGAGAGAGAACAACAGGTGATGGATGGATCTAATTGTGGAATGTTTGCTTGGATAAATATTTGGTTTTACTTTATTGTTGAGTCATGTTCCATCGGATAGATGCACAATTTATTAAACCATGTGTCTATTAGAAAGTATTTTGATTATTTTCAGTTTAGATTACCCCACCTTCCTATATTACTTTAACATAGGCACCTCCACTCCCTTTTGATAAGTGTAGTCATATATTTTCTTCAGTCTTTTCTCTCATTATGCCTCTATCATTAATCACTATATTGATTTGTTTTGCTTTGCAGTACTGAGGATTAAACTCAAGGCTGGGTACATGGTGGGTCAGGCCACACATCGTTGTTTACTGTAAGAGTTAAAGTGAATTTCTTGTACACAGTATATAGTTGGGTCAATTTAATTTGTAACCCACTTTGCAAGTCCATGTCTATTAGTGAATATATTTAGACCATTTGTATTTAATGTAATTGATTTGGTTGGGTTTGCCTCCATTTGACTTTTTCCTTTCTGTTTATTCTCTGTATATAATTTCTGTTTCTCCTTTTTGCCTTCTTGTGGGTTACTTGAGAATTTTCTAGAATCCTGTTTTGGTATCTGTAAAGTGTATTTGAGTGCATCTCTTTGTACAGCCTTAAAATTCCTTTTCTGGGCACTACTTGTATATGCATAGCTTACTGTCTTGTTGCCATTTTACCAGTATGAGTGAGATGTAGAAGCTACGTCCTTTGAGGTCTCTGTCCTTCCTAATTGAAAATTGCAAGTATCCTATCTCTGCATATATTGAGAGCAACATTAGACAATGCTATGCTTTTTGCTTTAGTTATCAACTATAACCTAGAAAACTTATGAAAAAAAAAAAAAGATGCCCCAATGAAGATCTATTATTTCTGCTTTTTAGGCTCTTCCTTCCTCATGTCCCAAGATTGTTTTGTCTCCTTATTAGTCGAAGAACTCTCTTCTCATTCTCCTATTTTCCTTTTGCCTGATAGTGTCTTCTTAAACAGTGATACTGAGAATTGAACCCAGGGCCTTGTACATGTTAGGCAAGTATTCTAACAGTGAACTATACCCCAAGTCCTGCCTGATAATGTCTTGGCTTTTTTATGATTCCTAAAGTATAATTTCACCAGGCAGAATTTAGGGTTGACAGCCCCCTATCCCCAGCATTTAAAAATGCTGTGCTATGTTCATCTTGGCTCTGTGTTTCCTGACAAACCATAGTCATCTGGGCTCTTTGCTCCCAGTTATTTAATCTTTTTGCTTTCAATGTCTTCCCTCCCTCTCTTCCTCCCTTCTTCCATTTTGGCAGGCCTAAGGATCAAACCCAGGATCTGGATCACACTAGGATAGTGCTGTACACACTCAGAGCTCAGCATCTCATTATCTCTAGTTTACTGAAGTTTGATTTGCAGTATGTCTTAGTGTGGAATTCCTTAAGCTTATCCTAGCTTTAGAAAGTATAGGTTTATAACTTTGAACAAAATTGGGAAATTTTCAGTTGATTTTTTAATTTTGATTACTCTCTTTCTCCTTTGTTGGTATCATGAAGGCATAAACGTTAGATCTGTTATAATTCTATATATCCATGAAACTTTAAGAAGTGTTTATGTTTGGATATTTTGCCTGCATGTCGGTCTGTGCACTATATGAATGCCTGGTGCTTTCAAAGTTCTGTAAAGGGCATCAGGTCTCCTAGGACTGAAGTTACAGACAGTTGTGGGTGCTGGGAATTGAACTTGGGTCCTCTGGAAGAGCATCCAGTGCTCTTAACCACTGAGCCATCTCTCCAGCCCTGAGATTGTTTTTGAAGTCAATTTCTCTCTTGCTTAGATTGGGCCATCTCCAGTGTTATGTGTTCAAATTCCCTGATTAATTCTCTTACATGTCCATTTTTCTATCTAGCTCATCATGTGAGTGTGTGTGTGTGCTTTCATGCATGTGTGTGTGACTTAAATTTGACTACTGTATTTTTTTCATTCTAAAATGTTTCACTTGGATCTCTAAACAATTCTTTTGTTGCTGTGAAATTCTCCCTTCTGGACATGAGATGGTCATTGCCCTCATGAACTCCGGGCAGCTATGGTGACCTGCTCAAGTCCCTTACAAAATCAAGCCAACAAGAGCAACCAACATTTCATCAGGGTGCACAGGCCGCACTCAGTCTGTTAAAAACAAAGAAAGAGAGAAGAAGAAAGAGGCTGTGGATGTGGGGGGAGGGAGCTGGGATGCATCCGATCAAGATACAATGTGACACGTATAAAAGTGTCGAAGAATGAATACAAGGTATTCTAAATATTTTCCTATGTCTTTTCTGAGACTCATGCTATTTTTTTTTCCAATCTGTCTCAGGTGTGTGACAAGTGACATGGCTTGTTTCAGCTGATTCTAGCCTCTCCATGGGCTCTGCTTTGTTGAGCTCAGCTGAGTGCCTTCTCACTGAGGCCAAGCCTTCCTGGTTCTTGGGAAGCTCAGTGATTTTCATCTGTATACTGGACACAGTGAGTATCGTACAGTTTTGGATCTTGCTTTGGTTTTCTGACACTGTGCCAGTGGGAGAAGGGGAGGGATAACCTCATTTTGGGGGGGGGTTATGTGAAAGCTCATCTCCCCACCCATCCCCCTTAGACACTCCAGGGAGGGTCATTACTACTCTTGGCCAGAAGTAGGGTTCGAGGCTCTCCATCGGGTGTCCAGTGACACCACTGTAGCTGGATGGGGAGCTAGGGAGGTTTCAGGACTTTGACGCTGTGACAAGTTTGGAGGGAGGGACATCTCACCTCCATTAGGGGTGGGCGGAAGTCTGTGATCCCCACATAGCTTCTATTGACTCTATGATGGTCAAGGAAGGCAAGAAGAGGTGTCTCTGTCTTAGCCTTACACTGCATGATAAAACCACAAACAACCGAAGGGTGTGGGGGAGACTTACTTCATGGCTTTGGGCATTTCAGATTTCAGTCAACATGGTGGAACAGGCATGTGGGGGGCTCATATCATGCAGGATACAGAGACAGAGAAAGAGAGATAGAGGGAGGGAAGGAGAGACAAGATATAGGCCCTTTTGAATTATTTCCTTCAGTTAGGCCCAGTATCCTAAGGTTTCTAGAACTTTCTAAACTTCTACTACCACTATTTGGGGGAGTAAGCCTTTCCTGGGTCACTTCATAATCAAACCATAACGGTGTGACCATCTGGTGTGACGGGAGTTCTGGCTGCCCATCGTTTCCTTTGATACTGTGAGGAGAGGTAGGAGGAACTTCCTCCTCAGAGCCTGGTGGGGGTGGGATGCCAGGTACCCTGCTTAGCCTCTTCTTGGTGTTTGGCTGACACGGGTAATTAGAATCTAGACATTTCCCATGTCTGAGGTTCCAGCCCTTTCTTGGTCTAGGCACAGCAAGATTCTCTTGGAGCTGTCTTTAAAAATCTTCTGTTAGTACTACCAGTGTGCAGGGTGTCCCCAGCTCCTAGCCCAAGATATTCAAGACAAAGAAAGGTCTCAAACAACTGGCTATGGGCCACCACTTAGCAGTCCCTGAGGTCCCTGCAGGCTTGCCCAGAAGAGAGGTCTTCTAGACTCCACGCTTCTTCTAGATAGACGTCATGCCCAAGCTTCCTATCTGTACTCAGTAGTAAGAAGAAAGAAAAGTCTGTCTACTCTGCCTTGGTTCAGAATGTGATGGTTCTGAAATGTATCTTGATTTAGAAGCAACGCCTCTAGGTTCTGGGAGTATTTTAAAAAGGCATCTCTAAGCCAAGGGAAACAAGCTTCAGGAAGCGAATGGAGACAGATCAGTTGCCTTTAATTTGGCTTCTGCCGGATGAAACAGAAAGCAATGACTGCTGGTTTGGAGGGTTTGGGTTAGAGCCACACAGTACAGTTGGCACGGCAATGGGATTAGGATTGAGAGAACAAAGCCGCCCGCACAGCCCCACGGCACTCCAACGGGAATGAGGTAGAAAGGGGTGGGAGAGTGGAGAAGCCTAATTGAGGCACAAGACTGCCTAGGGGTTCCGCCCCGGAGGTTCCCAGTCAGCCTCAGGGATACCTTCACTGCAGTCCGGCTGAGTGGGGGAACAGGGCTGGGGGAGCAACGTTTCCAGGAATGTGTCCATCAAATGTAGCTAAGAGGAGGCTTAGAGAGGCAGGCTTTGTGTTACTCCAGCTGGGCCAGCTCAGGCCCCGCCCCACTAGCTGTTATTGACAGGCGGTCTGCATGAATGGGTGAGTCTGGGGTTGTCCCACCCTCCTGAGGCTTTGAGTGAGCAGCCTGCCGGGAACCTTCCGGGCATGGAGGCAGGGATTTTTGTATTCAGATGGGTGAGTCCACCAAGACGGGAGAAGACAGCCAAGTGCCGATTGTTCATCTACTCACCCACTGACTCTGACAGACATGTACAACCGATTCATGGATTTGCCCACCTGTCCACCCATCTGTGAACCATCCCAAGGCTGATTTTTCAGGTCTCCAGAAGGAAGAAGAGGAGGAGGAGACATGAGAGAGAAAGGGATAGATAGATAGAGGGATTGAGAAATGCAGAGTCAGCAGCGTATTCAACAATCCGTCCATCTACCCACCCAGACACTTAATCCCACATTCTGCCCGCTCACATACCCACCCATTCAGCTCTTCCACCTACCGCCATTGCTTCATTTCCTATCTCCCACCATCCACCCATCCATCCATCCATCCGTCTGTCCATCTGTCCATGCAGACCAGATTGAACATGGTTGTTGAATGCTAGCCTCGAGACAAGACCGATTGTTGTGTTTTGAGACAGCTATCCAGGAGGGGAGGTTTATGGACACGAACAGTTTGAATGCATGCCGGAAACTGCTGGAAGCTGCGAGAATATCGGAAGACATAGTTTGCACATCACAGAGGAAGAGGGACTTAGGCATATTAAGAATGGAAATCTAGCTGGGCAGTGGTGGCTCACGCCTTTAATCCCAGCACTTGGGAGGCAGAGGCAGGCGGATTTCTGAGTTCGAGGCCAGCCTGGTCTACAGAGTGAGTTCCAGGACAGCCAGGGCTACACAGAGAAACCCTGTCTCGGAAAAACCAAAAAAAAAAAAAAAAAAAAAAAAAAAGGACTGGGAATCTATATTTTCATGCTAGCTTTAGAGAGCTCAGGTAGCAGCTGGTACTCTCGTGAATGGTGGGTTGTGAACTTAGTTACCCAAGTTGTACTAACTCTGGGGTGCAGGTGTTGTGTGAATTCGTCGGGAGACATAGGCAAACATCTATTCACTCCAGACAGAGACGGCACAATGGCCCAGAGAAAGGATTCCATTCCATTCTAGCTTGACAATGGGGTTACTTACGGAATCATAGGTCACTCTTGGACAGTGCCACCCCTAGTCTGTGTAACCCCAGAACAACAGCCGTGCTGGAGTCATCTGGGGCAGCTAACTCACCATTAAGTCCCACCCAGTTGGTTATTTACCTCTTATATAAAGGCAACCGGAATCTCAGGGAGGGGAGGAGCTAAGGAAAGGGGCGTGGCTCAGAGGGGGAGGGGTCTCAGGAGGACCTCCTGAAGTCCTTGTGAATCTCCCAGCCCTTCCTTCTACCTTCCTCCTTAAGGAAATATTTAAGACCCCCATCTCAAAATGGTCTCAGGAAGGTGATTATAGCTGCTTTGCTTCAAGATGGTGGTTGTCATGTCCAACCTAGAGCAACGACCTCAGCAGGCAGCACATAGAATGGTCTGGATCATCAATTCTCAAGAACTACTGGGGGTAGGGGAAGTAGGGAATGTAACCTCTATCCTAGTTCTCTGAATCTCTGTAGGGTTCAGGGCTAAATGAGAAGTCCCTCCTGAAGGAACAATTTATGTGGGAGAAGTGACTTTCAAGTGCTTGTGTGCATGCACATGTTTGTGCTTATGTCTGTGCACACACGTATGTGTCAGCGTGTGTGCGTACGTGTGCCAGAGGTCAACATCAGCTGCCGTTCTGGATCACTAAGCATTTTACCTTCCAGACAAGGTCTTTCACTGAACCTTGAGTTCCCCCCTTCAGCTAATCAGCAGGCCCCAGGGACCCTCCCTCTTCACCTCCTCAGCACTGAAATCATAGACACACGTGGTCGCGTCTGGATTTTTATGTGGGTGCTGGGGATTCGAACTCAGATCCTCATACTTGCAAGGCAAACCTGTTTCTGACTGAGCCCCTTCCTAGACCCTGCTCCTGCCTTTGAGTGGAGACTTCTTGTTGATCTTCAAGACCACAGTCATGCCTGGGACCACAATGTTGCCAGGCTTTCTGGGGAAGCTGTCATCTCTCACCTCTCCCTGGCCCTGTGACTCCATGTTCCTTAGGAGAGATTCTCCTCTGTGCTTGGTGGTGCCTACAAAGTGAATGAGTGAGCAAATTTCATTAGTCAAGTACTTACTGAGGGCCTCCTGGATGTTAGGGACTATTCTGGCAGCTTCACACACTACTGTAGATGAGACCAGTCCTCCATCAGTGGAGCTTGATTTAGTATTTAGTGAGTTTAGAAAGACACCAGGGAGCCAAGATTCCCACAGCACACACACTGTTTTTTTGTTTTTGTTTTTGTTTTTGTTTTGAGGGCCTGGGTCACATGGCATGTGGTGTCTTTGGAATAAGGGTGAAGAGGGAACTTTACTTAATAAAGGTACTAACTGCAGTGAAGAATCCTCACTTCCGGTTATAAAGCCCTTGTCACAAGCCAGTGTATCTATGATCAGACCTCCTTATCTACAGACCTTATGTCTAAGGATTCAACCAAGTCATATGAAAAATATTTGGAAAAATACATGCCAGTATTGAGCAAATGTGTGTAGTAGTAAATTATTTAAATCTCATCCTGGGACCTCTACCCCACCTTAGGTTGGTGACTTCCTGGATGAAAGACATCCTCAGCCTTTATATTTACAATAAGCCTTAAACAGCACAAGAGCTGTGCATCTGCCTACTCCTTCCATGCAGCTAGAATCTGCCTTCTTACCAATAACCCTGAGTTATTACTATTTACTGTGCTCCATCTGGGCTACTCTTAGCTCCCATTGGGCACGCCTCAAGGCCCCACTTTCTTGACCCTTAACCCATGGTGGCTTCGTTTCTCTTCTCTTGCACCTTCTTCTCCTCCTGTCCCTCTCAAAGCCCACAAAGCCTAAACCCCGCCTATGTCTCTTCTGCCTAACGATTGGCTGTTGGCATCTTTACCCATCACAATTTACTGGGGCAGGGTCACTAGCATGTATGTGCAGACTCTGGGGCAACCAGGCTTGGGGGCCCCAAATTAGCATTGGAATCCAAGCCACTACAAACATGGACTTTGGTCTTGTCATGATTCTCTAAGCAAGTATGGCAACTGCTTGCATAGCTTTCACATCATACCAGGTATCACAAGTAACCAAGGTAACCAAAGTACACAGGAGGATGCACACAGACCATAAGCACATACTGCACCATTTTGTATATAAACTCAGAACGTGCAGATTTTGGGGTCTTTACTGACCCTGGAACCCTCATCAGATATCCAGGGATGAGTGTGTGCCCCAAGTACCCTATGATGCAGCTTTATTTTTAAAAGATTCTATTTTAATTTGCGTATCTATGTATCTGTGTTTGAGCTTATGGATGTGAGTGCAGTACCCAGAGAAGGCCAGAAGAGGGAGACAGATTCCCTGGGTCTGGAAAGTTAAAGACTTCCCAGCCACCTACAGTGATGCCGAACAATGGGACTTGGGTTCTCTGCAAGAGCAGTAGACACTCTTAACTGCTGATCCACCTCTCCAGCCCTGACATGGGCTTTGTATAGGCTCAGTTTCACAGAAGATATACCGAGGCTCCAGGAACTGACAAGACTCATGGGCCCTCACACAGGGAGATAGGATTTGAACTTGGACACTTGGTTCCATGGCTGGCAGAGGGGAGAGAGGGTGGCATGAGGGGTCTGCAGGAGCTAGTCTTCTTTGGAGGGCTCTGGAGCTGCCCTGGTGGCAATCTTGTCTCTGACACTCCACGTCCCTGGGTGTGGGGTTGTCCTTGCTGACTTTGGAGAGATGTGCCAAGCCAGGCCTCTGGTGCCCTTTCCCCAGAAGGAGACTGAGCAGAGCAAATTACAGCTGCCCACACCCAGTATGGATCCTATGAGTTTACACAACCCTCTAAATGAAAATTACATATCACCACAATTTATAATCAGCAGCCCGCCATTTGTAGCGGCAGGGGAAGGCGCTGAGTGTTCGCGATTGCTGTCAACAGTGCTGGGCCTGCTGAGCTCTGGAACAGAGGCAGTCAGTCAGCGTTGACACTGCCACAGCCACAGTGGCAGGAGGGAGACCTGGGTCTGTGGAGGATTAAGCCTTGATTCAGTCCCTCATATTTGACAAACATGAACATCTGGAGGCCCTTTCAGAAGCAGAACCCAGTGATGATGGCCGGTAGGAAGCCCCTGTCACAGCCAGCTCCCAGACAGCCCTTTCTGCAGTCAGAAGCGAGGCTGGAGGCATCAAATCCTTTCTTCTCACAGCTACCCTGAGATGTAGGTACCATGTTCGCCTTATTTTCTGAAGGTGGAAACAGGCTCAGAGAGGTTAAGTGACTCACTTAGGGCCACCCCACAAAAGAATTAGTGGAGATTGTCCCCAAAGAACTTGAATTGCTTTAAATGTCAGGCTGGAGCCACGGGGCTGCCCTGCCTGGACTTGCCTCTGCCCTGCCAGTCTCTCTGAAGGAAGCTTGGGAGGAAAAGACCATTAGTAGACCCCCGAAGAATCCTTGAGAATACATTCAGGAAACCAGCGGTGTGAAAAACCACTTAGAACACAAAACCAATGGTGCTTTCACTTGGGTGTCTGTACACGCATGTACCATGTGTTCTGCATGCTTACATCCTCACCTGTATGTGTGCAATGGACTTTTGTATTCTTGCTGTTAACCATAAGCACACAGGCTGGAGAGATGGCTCAGCCATTAAGAGCACTGACTGCTCTTCCAGAGGTCCTGAGTTCAGTTCCCAGCAACCGCATGGTGGCTCACAGCCATCTGTAACAGGATATGATGACCTCCTCTGGTGTGTCTGAAGAGAGCAACAGTGTACTCACATATATAAAACAAATAACTCATTTTAAAAACCCATAAGCACACATAAGCATACTTAATGTGTGTTCATGCTAAGTGTGTGTCAGATTTTTGTTGGGTTTTTCCTGTGTTCTGGATGCAATCCCCAGAAGGGATGTTTGAGTGGCTTTATGCCCTCCCTTTACCTCTGACCCTTAACCCTATGGCTTACCTTACACTTAACAGGAACACACACATGCTTATGGTTAATAGCAAGAATACAAGAGCCCACTGCACACATATAGAGAATGCAAGCATGCAGAACACATGGTACATGCCTCTTCACTTATGCCCTCTCTCTGTCTATTTTTTGGTCCATGTGGTTAAGAGCTCATCATTTCTATGACTCTGTCACACCAAGGTTAGCAGTGGGTCACAGGCTCGGCAGATCGGAGTCTCCATGGTTGGTTCCAGCAGTTGATGGTAAGTCAGTGTCATTCAAAGCATGGTGGAGTCCCAGCACTGGCTCCACCCCAGATCTCAGAAGCAGAGGCTGGGGCTGAGAGCCAGAAATCTGTGCTTCCACAGGCTGCTGCAGATGTGTGCACATAAGAACCTAGATCCTGAAACCATGCTGCCTGGGAGAGGGTCGGAAATCTAGCTCCTCCATGCACCAGCTTTGGGGGACTTCCATCTGCTGTGTGCCTCCATTCCCACGGCTCTGAAGTAGAATATTGGCAATCCTGGGTTAATTCCCATTAAATACCTAGAGCAGCCCCTGGGATTGCCAGTGTTCTTATGCGGGAATAGACATGTGACCCACTCCTATCCAATGACTGTAAGCCCTGGGACTTCTGCTGGCAGCAGTTGGAAATAAGAGTGCCTCTCTTCAGCCGGGCAGTGGTGGAGCACGCCTTTAATCCCAGCACTTGGGAGGCAGAGACAGGCGGATTTCTGAGTTCGAGGCCAGCCTGGTCTACAGAGTGAGTTCCAGGACAGGACAGCCAGGGCTATACAGAGAAACCCTGTCTCGAAAAACCAAAAAAAAAAAAAAGAGTGCCTCTCTTCATTGGGTTAGGATGCATGCCCTCAGGGGCTGGTGACCAATGCCCCCCTCAGGGCGTGGCCTTGCCTGAGCTTAAAGCTATAAGAAAGAAGGCAAGAGAGACATGTTTTTGGTTTGGTTAGAATCAGGGTTATGCATGTTCCAAGCTGGTCTTGAACTTGCTAGAGAGCTAAGGGTAATCTTGACCTTCTGGTCCTCTTATATCTACTTTCTGAATCCTGGGATTACAGGTGTGTGCCACCACCCCTGTATTTATTCAGTGCAGGAGGATTGGACTCAGGACTTTGTGCATGACAGACAAGCACTCAGCCAACTGAATTATACCCCCAGCTCCACTGTAGACATTTTTGGAGTACTTGGATCCAAGCCTGAGGCCGCAGACTTGTTCAAACGTGAGTACGCACACCTCATCTGGGCGGGCTCCTTTTACTGAAAGTGAAGCATTCAGCTGAAGGTTCAGTCTGACCTTGTTTATTATAAGGGTGACCATCAGCGAGTCCAAGACTAGCCAGTGACTCGGGACAGTGCTCCAACTCTCCAATGCTAGACTGTCACCTTTGCTTGCTGCCATGTCCTGATTAAGTGACTTGGGATCTTAGAGCTGCCATCAGTGGTGGACCTTGTGTAGGTATCTGGAGACGGCTATATTCCATTCTCATTGCTGCGAAGTGGCAGTGCTCTGCACCATGTAATCTCTCACGGATGGAGGCCCTTAGCCGTGTGGGAACTTTCTGAAAAAGTCCCTTGGCCTTTCAAACGTCAAACGAATCTGCCCTTTGCGGTTCCCGTGGTTGTAGTGGGTTCCATCACCGGCCAGTCCAAGGCCCTCAGCCACCAGCTGGGGATAGTTGGAGGTCAGAAGTTGAGGGTCTCAGGGGCAGTAATGTGTCCTCTTTCTTATTAAATTAAGGCATGTGTTAGCATGAAGTAGAGCTACTTTCTGCCTCGGTTTCCCCAGACTATACTCTCTGGCTTCCTGGTTCTTTACCCTCAGGGCTTGCCCCATCTCCTGATTCCGTGCCTCCCTCTCCACACCCTCCTCCTTGCCTGACCTCCCCATTTCAGAGTCTCACCCCCTTGTAACCCCCTCCCCATCCCGTCTGACTTTCTTTCAGGCTCATAGCTTACCCCACATCCCTGTGCCTTTCCCTAGCCCCAACAGTCCTGCCCCAGGCAGCAACCTCACACCTGTCTCTGTTTCACCCTCCCTCTCCTGCAGGTGGCCCACTGCCAGTCGGGTACCAGCCGGGTTGCCATAGGAACCACTGAGCAGCTTAGGAAGCTGCCATAGATCTAATCACAGGCTGTGAAGCTTCAAGGAATAGCTCCCTTTCTGTATGAAACACCACTGACAGCCAATTAGGTGGGGCTGTGGAGGAGGAGGGGGAGGGGAGAGGGACGGGAGCCATAGAAGATGTGCAAGGCAGGGCCGGGCTTCCTGGTCACCCAGGGCAGAAGGTTCTATCTACCCATCCCACATGGTTTCAAACCCTCTGGGAAGATATTCATGACATCTTCAGGACTTCTGTTCTGTTCCTCTTGTCATTCTATCAGTCCTCTGATTTTCTTACTCAGCCATTTATATACCAGACACCCCTAAGGATCCTGGTCTCCAGAGACCGGCCAGACAGTGGGGGAGACAGATCCTTATGTAGAAAGCTGCCCCTAGTGAACCAAGCATCTCGGGTTGGAGGCATATAAGCCTGGGGAAGACCTGAGGTGGGCAGGAGACCCTGCTGGTTGGGCAGGTTGGAGAGAATAAGAGATCTGGGAGTGGCTTCATAGGGGATCCATGAGAGGGTCTCTAGGGGAGAAACGGGATCACTTAGCCAAGCCACAGGGGCCCTAGACTCTGCAGATGGGCGTGGCATGTCTTTAAGAGTGCGTCCCAGGAGATTTAGACAAAGCAGGGTGAGACCAAAAGAAGCCACTGTGGGTAGAGACTCTTTATAGCACCGAGGTTCCCTGGAGTCATGAGGGCAAGAGTGGGGATTGGGGTGTGGGTTCCCACGTGTGATCACTCTCCACTCTGAACAGCCAGCATGGTGGTGGATAGCTTCCCAGGCCAGAAGGGGTTGCAGCTTGGTCTCCTCTCAGAGGGCTCTCCCAGACTCACCAGGCTTTTGGTTTCTCGTATCCCAACCGGAGAATGTGTTTGCATGTAATTTGCATACATTTGCCTGTGCTGCCACAGGGCTCAGCATTACACTTGGAAAGCACATTTTTCTCACCAGGGTGCTTTCATCCTGAATCAGAGCTCAGGTGCAAAGAGAGCAAGGTTCACCACTCTTCCCTGGCCTAGCCCACTGCTCCCGATCCCCCCCCTTCACCTCAGAGCTTTGACCTCACCTCCTACCCAGCAGTTAACAAGATGGAAGCCAAGTAGCCAGGGTCCCTCTGGCCCCGGAGCTTTGTGTCTCAGTGTGACTTGGGCAGGTCGTTTTTTTTTTTCTCATGCCTGCATCTGTCCTTGAGTGAGTCTGGTGCTTATCCAAGTTGGAGGGTGTGTATCATCTGTCTGTTCACGCTGTGAGTGCTTTTCAAGGCGGCCTGGCCCTTATCAAATGACCACCCAAGTGGAAGCACCGTGGTGACCAGATCAGTTCTGCAGAGAGGTCTTTGTGCCACATGGGAGCTCAGAGAGAGTCTAGGAGGCCATGCAAGACTTCCTGGAGAAAGTGTCTTTTGGCTAGATATCATCTAAGTAAAGAGGGGCTGGAGAGCCTTCCAGGCAGCAGAGTAATGTGCAAAGGCCCTGGGGTAGCTGCAGAAAGGAGAGGAAGGCAGTGTGGCTGAATACAGAGGGGTGAGGAGAGAGAGCAGATAGGAGAGCCGTGGAGTCCTCAGGACTTTCCGGACCAGTGTAAGTTCTCTTTCCTTTCCTCTCCCCGTTCTTTCCATTTCAGAGACAGTGTCTTTCTCTACAGCCCGACCTAGCTATGAACCTCCTGCTCCAGCCTCCTGAGTGCTGTAGCCAACGGCCACCTTACCTGGTCCTTGGAAGGTGCTTTCTAACCCAGAGGAGCCTTTGTTCTGGAGCAATGGGAGCTGTTAAGCAGGGAGTGACTAAGAGTGTGAGAACTGGGTGGTGAGCGCAGAGAGGCTGTCAGGAGGGAGGGGGCAAGGGCCTGCCTGACAGGTCACCTCACATCCCGGAGCTGGAGAGACAGGAGGGGGTGAAACTGAGAGGTGACCTACTTAGCGTGTGGCAGGCTACCATGAATAGCGTGTGTATGTGTGTGTGTGTGTGTGTGTGTGTGTGTGTGCGCACATGGGTGCGCGTATATGTATGTGTACATGTGTGAAATGGAAGTATGTGTGTGTGTGTGTGTGGTGTGTGTGTGTGTGTGCGCGTGAATGTGCGTGCGTGCGTGCGTGCGTGTGTGTGTGTCTGTGTATGTGTGTGCGCGCATGTGCGTGTGTGTGTGAGTGAGTGCGTGTGTGTGTCTGTGTATGTGTATGTGTGTGTGCGCGCATGTGCGTGTGTGTGTGAGTGCATGTGTGTGTCTGTGTATGTGTGTGTGTGCGCGCATGTGCGTGTGTGTGTGTGAGTGCATGTGTGTGTCTGTGTATGTGTGTGTGCGCATATGCCTGCATGTGTGCACATGTGTGTGTGTGTGTGTGTGTGTAAGCCTGGATTTTGAAAAGGCAGGTGAGCCTTCAACTGAAGTGGCAGAGAGTGGGCCAAGGAAGCCCAGACTCGGGGAAGAGGAGCTGAGATTGAATTATGACTCTGCTGGGTTTGCACAGCCTCAGAGGCAGCCTGGCAGCATGGGAGCAAGAGTCTGGAACACCAGAAAGGGCAGACATGGTGTTGGGCCTACTGACCGCCACATCACCCCTGCCACTCCTGCTAATTGCTGTCACTGTTGTTGCCACCGCACCATCCCTGCCAACAAAGTACAACTACCACTATCACCGCCACCGCCACCACCATCACCACCATCACCATCACCACCACCATCACCATCATCATCACCACCACCATCACCA
>CM052702.1:126111146-126217395 GCA_028551405.1 Uromys caudimaculatus
CCCTGACTTCAACTGCTCGGGGCCGAACCCCTCTGCCTCTGCGTAGGTTACGGGTTCGACCCCAATGCATTGGTCCTTCTCACCACCCCCGAATTAAACCTCATGTGATTGCAGCAAGGACGGTCTTTCGTGAGTTCTTGGGGGGGTCGCGCCATCCCGAGACTTGAGCGAGGGTCTCCCCAGCTCGGGGGTCTTTCACATGAATGTTGGGGTCACGGGCGTGCACCACCACACCCAGATTTTTTGTTCTTATTTGACCGATGAGAAACACAATACTTCCAAGCACGGGTTAAAGTTAGTCTGAAGACAAAGCAAAGCAAAACAACCCCCCCCCCCAAATCAACAACAACAACAACAAAACAAAAAAAACCCCCAAATCCATCACCACCACCACCAAGAAAACTTCATGCCAGCAGACACGTACTGTTTATTGTCCTAAGCTATAGTACCTCCCATTACTAGGAACACAGAAATGAGTGTGTCTCCAGGCTATGAGGACCCTGACAGCTCCCCGAGGGAGGTCGGACACACAATCAACCCAAACAGCCTAAAGAAGTATGTTTTATAAGAGATAGAAAGCAAAGCACCCCAAGGGTCAGGAGAAAGCCATCATTTGTGGGGAAGACTCTCTACACATAATTTTGAGGAAAAAAAACCCTCCATCCCCCAACTTTCGGGACCTAAAAGTCTTCTTGTTTTTGCTTGTCCAGAGTCCACTCCGCACAAGGGAAGCCGTGCAGTGGTTCTTGCTTCACTCCCTGAACCAGGTGGTCTCGGAGCACGTATTTCCCAGCCCAGGATGTACTGGTTTCTTCTGGGAGAGGAAAACAAGGTGACCGGATACTGTGAGGGGAAGATCGGCGGCAGGCAGAGCTGAGTTTTCTTCCGGTTCCTGACAGGCTTGCTGCATTTACCAAGAATGAGGAAGGAGGCCCTTGTAGTTAAGACCCTCTTCCCTCATTGGCTGTGTAGTTAAGACCCTCTTCCCTCATTGGCTGTGTAGTTAAGACCCTCTTTCCTCATTGGCTGGATTATGTAGTAAACTGTGGCAGTGCTGGAAGCCTGCTCACCTGTTGTCACTCTTCCCTGATGCCTCTCAAAGGGACCTCAGGGCACCTGTGTGGGCCATGGAAGAGGCAAGATTGTCAGCGGTCCATCAGGAGTACACACTCTTCCTGGCTGGCTCGCCTTAGTGGGTGAGGGTTCCAAGCACACATCTGGGCCTCCAGGTCAGAAAAACGGGCCAGCAGTTTGGGTGTGGCTTCTTGCCCAGAGCAGCAGCTGGCCTCCTTCCCGAGAGCCTGCGGCAGGCAAGAGGGGGAGCTGAAGGATTAGACGCTGTTTGGTCTGAGTGTAACTCCCACCTTTTGGCATGCTCTCAAGAGACTGCAGTACAGCAGCTAGTGTGCCTTTTGAAGGTTTCTGTGATGTGACACTGAGGTTCTTTTGCTGTGTGACTCATGGCTCAGGTTGCCTTCAAGAGGAGACGAGATGGCCCAGCTCCAAGAACTTACACTTGACTGGCTCCTTTGCTCATTTTGACAAATACTTTTTTTTGACCTCCTCTGGAAGGATCGGGGGCCCGGGCTGGGAAGGGAGCCCTTGGGAGAGAACCAAACAGGTATGGATTCTGTCATCATGGCAGTGAAGGGCAGAGAGACTGCACTCCCCTGGCTACTGGGGGAAATGCAATGATAGACAATTTGGGCCCTCCTCCAAAGAAGCAAGTGCTGAGAGAAGACTAAAGTGACTTTGGGTGTCACAACGGCAGTGTGGATGGACAGCTACGTGGTGTCAGAGGGGCTGAGCTTTACCCTGAGAGTGGCTTGCAAGCTTGGTCATTGGTACCCGTGTTTTTTCAGTCATTCCTATTGGATGGCTTCTAGGGCCACGCCCCTTGTGTTTACTGACACCCATTTCATCCTTACCCTAGCTGGGGGTGGGGGGAAATCATTATTTTATGGATTG
This sequence comes from Uromys caudimaculatus, assembly GCA_028551405.1. Taxonomy (NCBI): domain Eukaryota; kingdom Metazoa; phylum Chordata; class Mammalia; order Rodentia; family Muridae; genus Uromys; species Uromys caudimaculatus. Next base: position 126,113,115 of record CM052702.1, read on the forward strand.
GGAAACTGAGGCACAGAAAGGCTAGGTGAATATTCTGAAGCTATATCATTAGTAAATAGTGGGACGAGGGCTTGAACCCAGCTGCGTTGGGAAGGAAGGTGAGTTTCCAGTGGATGGAACAGAGGTCATAGAAAACGCCTAGGGACTGGAAGCAGGTAGCCGGTTCACAGAGCCAGACGAGGCATGCAGCTAGGCATGGCGCTCCAGGACAGCAGGACGGAGGCAGGCCATAAGCAGGCGGCGTAGAATGTGTGCTGAGATTTTCCTGTCACTTGGTAAGTGACTGAATACTAAGGCCAGCATCGCCCTGCTGACTTCTCCGTTCCCGCTGTCCCTCAGTTCCCAGGGCAGGTGTGGAAACTGTCCCTGGAAGTCCAGTTTAGTCTGGTTGTGCTGGAGTCGCACCTTCTCTCAAGCTTCCTGGATGAGTCTGATTTCCGCCAGCTGCTCCAGGGCTCCCTGGGAAGCCAGTGGCAGTGGCAGCAGCGGGTCAGGGTTCTGTCCTTCAGGCAGGTCTGGGAACAGAGCTGGAGCTCATTGCCTCTAGTAGTCTCAGTGTGGCCGGTGTATCTCTTGAAAGACCCCATCCTGGGCTGGTTCACTGGTCCCTCTCCTGACTTAGGGCTATTGGCATCAGTTCCTGAGCAAAGTCTTGACTGCTCCTACACACAGACTGCATCATAGTCGATTTTGAGTTTTACATGTTCTATAGACTGCCTAGAAATCTTTTGAGAATCTATAATCAATCATTAATCAATCATTACTTAACCAACCAATTAGGTAACCCAGAGAAGTAGTGGGGGGATGATGGGAGGAGATGAATCAGGAGAACCGGTGGAGGGAGGCTGATAGTGCAGTTGAGGTATAGTGTGTGTGTGTGTGCGTGTGTGTGAGTGCGTGTGTGTGAGTGTGCGTGTGTATGAGAGTGTGTGTGAAGTGTGTGAGTTTGTTTGTGCATGTGTGTGTGAGTGTGTGTGTGTGTGCATGTGTGTGAGTGTGTGTGTGAGAGAGTGTGTGTGTATGCATGTGTGTGTGCATGCATGCACATGTGTGTGTACATGTGTGTATGTGTGTGAGTGTGCATGTGTGTGTGTGCATGTGTGTGCGTGTGTGTGAGAGTGTGTGTTTGTATGTGAATGTGTGTGCGTGCGTGCACATGTGTGTGTACATGTGTGCGTGTGTGTGCGTGTGTGAGAGAGAGTGTTTGTGAGTGTGTGAGTTTGTATGTGCATGTGTGTGTGAGTGTGCGTGCATGCACATGTGTGTGTACATGTGTGTGCATGTGTGTGTGTGCATGCGTGCACATATGTGTGTACGTGTGTGTGTGTGTGTGTGTGAGAGTGTGGGTGAGTATGTGCATGTGTGTGAGTGTGCATGTGTGTAAGAGTGTGTGTTTGTATGTGAATGTGTGTGTGAGTATGTGTGAGTGCACGCACATGTGTGTGTACATGTGTGTGCATGTGTGTGAGTGTGTGTGTGAGAGAGTGTGTGCGTGTGTGAATGTGTGTATGTGCATGTGTGTGTGCATGTGTGCATATGTGTGTATGCATGTGTGCGCATGTGTGAGAGTGTGCATGTGTGTGAATGTGAGTGTGTGTATACATGCATGTGTGTGCGTGCGTGCATGTGTGTGTGCATGCATATGTGTGTGCACGTGTGTGCATGTGTGTGCGTGTATGTGCATGTGAGTGTGTGTGCGTGTGTGTGTGTGTACCAGTAGAGGCTGAGGGGGAAGATGAGGCCTACAGAAGGGATGAGAGAGTCCCTGGTCAGCTCTGAGAAGCAACAGCACTGGGAGTCTGACTGTGGCTCACACCCTTCATTCCAGTACTTTGGAGAATTTGGAACTTGAGTATAGTCTAGGAGCTGCTCCATGGTGCGACTGTCTCAAAAAAGAGAGAAAGAAGGCAGGCAGGCAGGCAGGCAGGAAGGCAGGCAGGCAAGCAGGCAGGAAGGCAGGCAGGAAGGAAGGAAGGGAAAGGCAGGCAGGCAGGAAGGCAGGCAGGCAGGCAGGCAGGAAGGCAGGCAGGCAGGAAGGAAGGGAAAGGCAGGCAGGCAGGAAGGCAGGCAGGCAAGCAGGCAGGAAGGCAAGCCCTAAACTGGCTATTCTTGATGAGTTACAAGAACGATACAGCCTGCAGCTGCTGAGGGAGGTGGCAGCAAGCTTCCCACTTCTCCCCCATGGTTCAGGGGTTCAGTTGCCTTGAGAACCCCTGAACTGTTTCTCATCTTCCAGGGGCACAATTGATTATGGCTACGAGAGCCATTTGTGTCTAGATTTGAGTCCTATTATTGTCAAGGTGACATCACTGGCAGGGTGATGTTAAGCAGGTGACACATCTCCTCAAGCCTCCAGTCCCCCATCTTTAAAGAGCAAGCACAGAGTTCAGATATGATAGGGCCGCACTTTGCACTCCAGCCACTCCAGGCCAGCGCCTTCTCACACACTTGGTTTCTGCCTGGATGCTTGGTGCCCGGACGTCTCAATCTTTGACCTGGCAGGCTCCTCCTTGGGGAAGCCTAATCTGTCAGAAGGAGGCTGGGCTTGATTCTCTGGTCTCTGCATGGGATGAGTGGTGGGGTGAGCTTTGTAGTGGTCAGAATGTGGACCCAGGCCCTAGTAACCAGCATGGGGCTCAGCAAGGAACCAGAGCAAAAGGAAAGCCACTTAAAAGAGTGGGTTAAAAAATGAACAGTGAGGAGAGATGAAGAGAGAAGGAAGGAGCAGGAAGGACAAAGGAAAAGTGGAAGGAAAAGGATGGAAAGACAAGAGGTGAGATCAGATGATGGCGGGAACCTCTGCTTACGCTTTCACAGTGCCCCCTACTTCACAGTACCGACACCCCTCAAGTCTGCCTCCTCTCCCCTTCCTGATCTCTCTCCCTCCGACATCACCCTGCCAGGGCTTCAGAGCCTCTGGCTCTTACAAAATATTCACTGTTCTCTTGCCTGCTCTGCGCTGCCTCTTAGGTGCCAAGAATGGCAGAATCATCAGGAGTAAAGCATGTCTAACACCAGGCATGGTGGGGTCTGACTCATCCCGAGATGCTCTTCGCCCCCAGGCTGGGTGCAGAAGCCGGCTTAGCTGGGCTGAGTGTGCCCAGATGTTCCTGGCTTTTAGAGAAGTGGTGGTAGTCTGACCCAGAAAGCAGCAGAGGCTACACTGGTTTGGAAAATGTAGTGACAGGGCTCAGAGAAGCCTTGGCTGAGGCGGAGGGGACAGGGCTCCTGGATGCTGACGGAGGTGAGCCAGCTGGCAGAGCTCTGACTCAACTGGGAATTCTGGAACCACCTATGGGCAGGTCCTCAGGCAAGGTCTAGGGGGTCTGGGGTGGGGAGGATGGGTGCAGCTGGTGGGGAGGGAGAGGCAGACATTCGAGGGGAGTCAAGGCTGGCCAGGAAGGAGGTACAGAGACAGAGACATAGAGACACACGCATAGAGACAGTGACAGACATAAAGGGAGACAGGGAGACATATAGAGTGAGACAGACGACCAACACACACACACACACACACACACACACACACACACACACACACACACACACACACACAAACACACACACACACAGAAAGGGGGGGCAGGGAGGGAACTTTTGCAGACTGGAAGGTAGATGCCAATCTCCCGTGACAGCCAACAGCTGCTTTTCCCTGCGTACCTACTGTGTGCCAGGGCCCATGCTAGGTGTTCTAGGGACCTCGACGCATTCTGTTCTCACAGGCCCCTTCTGCTGTAGACATTGGTCCCATCTCCATATGAGTAGAGCGCAGGGTGGAGAGGCCGAGGGAACCCTAAAGTTCTGTGGCTGGAAGTCAAGATCCCCCCTCTCGGTGGCCTCTGGACTCCATCTGCGCAGGCCTATTGATGATTGTAAAATATAAAGCATGCTGCCTTAAACTGTTAAATGGGAGTGGGAGAGACACCTCAGCCTTTAAGAGTGACAGCTGCTCTTCCAGAGGGCCTGGGTTCAGTTCCCAGGACCCATATGGTGGCTTATAAACATCTGTAATTACACTTCTGAGGGATCCGGTGCCCTCTTCTGGCCTCCAGGGGCACTAGGTACACACATGGGGCATAGACGTACATGTAGCAAATCATCCGAGCGCATACAAATCAAAATCTTAAATTCTGGAAAGCAGAGTTCAAGGAGGAAAAGTAGTGTTTAAGTCATGTATTTTTTTCCCAGACGAACATTTATGTTCAGATCTTATTTTTCTATAATTTTGGGATTCCTAGGCAGAGACACAGGCTAGGTCAGAGCAGGGCTGGATTGAGGAGGTAGCGGGTGCAACAGAGGACTTGGGGTCCTGCCAGTCCATCCCACAGAGGATGGTATCCTTCATAGAAGGCTAGCTGATGGTCCTGGCTTCTGGCAAAGGGTCGTGATCTAAACCAGAGTTTCTTAGATGTCCCGTTGACCCTCTACTCCATGCTTAGAAGGGCGGTAGTTCTGTTGACCCCGCCCCTGCCCCTGGCTTAGAAGGGAAGTAGTTTTGTTGACCCCGCCCCCGCCCCATGCCTAGAAGGATGGTTGTTCCTGAGAGGCTCTTACTGTTTGCACCTGGAGGCATCACTGACTCTAAGAACCTGCCTGGCAGTTAGGTCATCTAGTTCCCCAAATATCAGCAGGTGTGCCATTTATTAGGTAGGGCCTGCTGAGTCCCGGTAAAGGTGGGGAAACGCTTTCTGAATTCCTCTCTTTTGAGGGCAACTCTGCTCTTTGCATAATGTCAGTTGCTTTGCACGTTTTTTTTATTTCAGGTCATATAATTCTATCCCCTGAGCATAAATAATGAACAGCAATTGCTGGTACCACAGTCGCCATGGCAACATCATCCCAAATTTCATCCTAGAGGGGCTAGAGAGGCCTGTGGTGAGGGTGGGCGCTGGCCTGAATGAGACTGGAGTCCACTGGGTTTAAGACATTGGGATTATATTATCCAGATACCCTTAAGGAAGCCCTGGGGCTCAGCTCAGAGCTGAACTGTCACCAGTGACTCTCAGCTCTGTCCCTGGGCTGATGCACCCATATAAAGAGAGACAGGATCCAGGATGCTGCTTCTTTTTTAACCTGAAGATATGAGGCAGAGCTGAGTTCTGTGCAGACTGAGCCACCTGACGGGGAAGAGCGGCTGCAGAGAAATTGTGTCAGGCTCTTTTGAAGTTCCAGGCAGGGAGCAGGAGAGTGGAGGCTGCAAGCAGTGGGTGACGGACGGGTTTGTTCCCAGCCAAGGGCACAGAAAAGTATCTGGCAAGAAGCAGGACTGGAGTTGGGGTCAGAGGTGGGAGGGGCTAAGACTCCTGTGCTCGGAGGCGGGACCAATCTCTGACCCCGCCCCAGGCACCCCGAGGAGCCCTGTGCTAGCAGGGTCTCACCTGTTGCTAGGAAGGACACCCGTTAGCTGCTCTAGGCTGGGAAGGCAAAGCTGGGACAGGAAGTGTCCTGTATGCAGGATGCTAGGGGAGGCCCCTGTATTTCTCTCCGTTGTTAGAGAGGGCTCTGTATCTTTCCCTTCTCTCTTTTCTTTTGACTTTTGTCTCTCCTCCGGCTAGCTCCTCCCTACCCATGGACTCCTCCCCTCTTCTCCGTGCATGCTTCCTGTGGCCTCCCTCTCTCCTCTCCTTTCTCTTGCCTCCGTCAGCTGACCAGATGCACAGCAGTTCTCCCTGTCACGTGCCACAAAGCCAATCTTAATTAAAATTAATTAATTAGTTCAAAAACCCACAGGGCTCCTTCTACCTCCCAGCCACCATCTGGGCCTACCCCGATTTGTCCATAATCTAAACATCAACCCAAGGGAAAATTACAGGAAAAAAAAAAATCCATTTGCTCAAAATACCCAGAGCTAAGCAGACATGCATTTAGGTCAACACTTCCCACACTGGCTAGTGTTCTCCAAGGCCTGGAGTTGGGAGAGGCAACTTAGCTGAGCTGGAGGAGGCACAGACACAGGAGCCTGCCTGACCAGGTTCATATCTCTGTTTTGTAGCACAGTGAACGTGTGGCTCTGGGCAAGTCTTTTGTTATTCTGTGCCTCAGTTTTCCTCTCTGCAAAATGGGAGTAGTAATAGTACCACTTTTTAGGAGAGTGACAGTGCCTAGCCCTTAAAGAACGTTCACTACATGTTATATATTCCATGTTATATGTTCCATGGGAGGGAGATTGGGAACACTGAATACTTCCCATGTCTCAGAAATAATAAACACACAATGGCAGCACGTCAGAGGATCCAGAGGTCCTACAGGCAAAGACCCATTTGACTAAGTTGTACCTCGATAATCCTAAAACTTACTTTGGCTGCAGATAGCCCTGTTTCTTCTTTGTGTGCACCTGTCGCAGGCGTTCCTGTTGTGGAGGTTATGGTTTGAGATAGCTCATTTGTTTGAGAACCTGGTGGGTGAGACCAATGGAGAAAGCAGCTTTGACTCACTAGATGTGCCTGGGGCCAAATATGCCCTGTGCCAGACTTGCCCCTGCTGACTACAGGGCCCCCACGATGTCATGGCTAGACTCAGAGAAGGGAAATAGGAACGGTGTTCCCAAGGTCACACTGTCACCTAGAGGGAGACTCAAGAGTGTTCTGTAGGATTTCCAGGCCAGGCTAGCCCACCTTATCACTCTCCTCTCCTTTGTTATTAAATAAACACAATTTCCCCCTCCCTTCCTTCAAGACTTGGGCCCAGAGAGGGATATGAGAAACCCCTGCCTTTCTCTGCCTGTTGGTTTACTTTCTAAATAATCGAATTAATTAATGTTTTTTCTTAGATAAGGTCCCATGTAGCCCAGATGGCCTCCAATGCACTGTATAGCTGAAGATGACTTTGAACTCCTGACTTTCCTAACTCTTCCCCTCCAATACTAGAATTCCAGGTGTGTGCCACCACGCCCAGTCTACGAGGTTCTGGGGATGAAATCTGACACCTCTTGTGCATGCTAGACAAGCACTGTACCAACTGATCTATGTCCCTGGTTCTATTTTTAATTTTTTAAAGAGCCCCCCTGAGTTGCCAGAGTGATGGGTCCCTCTGTCCATGGTGCTGAAACACCACAGTTCGCTAGGTAGGGTCTCCAACCCCAGCTCTCACAGAAACAGTTGTTATAGGGGATTCAGGGATGGCTGGGCCTTTGGGGGAGGGGGATACCACTTAATAATATGCCTACAAGACTTCAAGTCTCACCCTATGAGTCAGAATCCTCAGGGTTCAGTGCTTGTCTCTGGATGTCGAAAGATCTTTTAGGGGTCATGGCTTAAAACTCCACTACCTCGATGGGTGTTTGTGCCTCGCGGCTCTACTGCCATGGATCATGGTTTGCCAGTGACATTTATTCCATACGAATGGCTAAAAGCACAGATCTGTGGGCTGTTCCCTTAGTTTTGCAGTAACAGTAACTCAGTCACATCCTGGGAACACTTGGTCCGAGGAGTGTGGTCCTCTGAGGCCCACAGGAGCTCAGGGAGGCAGCCCTGCTCCATCGCACTTCTTGGCCTCCAGACCTCGTGATTGGCATGTCCTAATCTTTCTCATTTGTTCCTGGTCCCCATTGTGCACTGCCACACGGCTGTATAAGAAGGTGCTAGGTTGGTATTGACCATAGGCTCTTCTTTCCCCTGGGACAAGGAGGGAAATACTCTCTCATGGAGAAAGATGTGGTAAGCAGTCTAAAGGGATATCATAAGACAAGGTGAGTGGCCTTCAAGAGCCTTGGAGGAATCTCCCCACCTCTAATGCTGCGGAGAGCAGTGGATTCCACCTTTGGGTCCCGTCGCAGCCTATTATTTGATATCCCAGAGCAGGTACCTTTGAGACCACGAGGAAGTACAGAGAAGTGGTTACAGATCTCCAAGCGTTGGAACCAGGCTGGGTTCAAATCCCGCCTCTGCCTTTTGCTAACTCTGTGTGGTGGTTAGAATAGGAATGGCCCCCATAGTTTCAAATTTGAATGCTTTATCCCTGGTTGGTGGAACTGTTTGGGGAAGGATTAGAGGTGTTTTGGAGTAGGTGTGCCACTGGGTGTGGGCTTCGAGGTTCTAAAATTCACATCTGGCCCAGTCTTTCTCTTCCTGACTCTAACTTTTGGATAATATGTAAGCTCCCAGCTGCTTCAGCACCATGCCTGCCTGTGTGCTGCCATTGCCCCTGCCAAGATGGTCATGGACTCACCTGAAACTGTAAGACCCCAAATAAAATGCCTTCTTTTTCAAGTTGTCTCTGACATGGTATCTCTTCACAGCAATAGAAAAGTAACTAAGATTCTCTGTGAGCTTGGAGAATTATATCTACTTCCTGTGCCCCACTTGTCCGATGCATTCAATAAAGACAGCACTTTCCACGCCCCAAAAGGTTGATGCATAAGAAAAGATATGGAGAGGCAAAGGCGTCTAAGGGCTTAGGGTGCAGAAGCTCAGGGTTGGTTGTAGATAAGTTATGATGGGGCTTTGACTCTGTCCCTTACCACAGCTTGGAGCTTTGGTCCCTAGAGCCTCAGAAACCAAGTAAGAAAGGTGACAGAAAATGTTAAGTCATGAACTGATCATCTGAGTGAACTTTTACATGATATTCTTGAAGTCTTGCAAACTTCCAGTGCATTTGATGACAACGAAAATTGGCTTCTAAGAATGAGCTGAAGGCGGGTGTCTGATGGAGGGAGGGCAGGGCTGGACCAGAAAAGGGCTCACTGCCCTATTTACGGCACCTCCCCCAGGAGCCTCTACAGTGCAGCTCAGTAAAGAAGGGCGAGGGAACTATCCTAGGGCCAGAGACAGTGTCCACGTCTGAGTCTCTCTGGTCTCTGATAGAGGGACCCTAGTCCAACATGGGCCTTGGAGTTAGCCTGGAGGAGTATAAATGCCTCAGATAGGAAGACGGAGGCCCAAAGTGGTCAAAAGACTTTGCTCAAGGCCACAGGGCACATTGGCTGCAAAACTAGGGAGTGCTTTTCATTGCATCATAGAGCTCGCTATGTGCATGCTACCAGTCCCGCATTAAAAACAGTAAAAAAGACAAGGAGAGATCAGGGTGTCTAGGAAATGGATTGGATGGGTTCTAGGGGGCTCAGGGCGCAGATGCTCTGGCTTGGCTATAAATAACAATGGAATTTTGACTCTGCTCCCTTTTACTGTTAGGGGCTTCAGCTCCTTAGAGCCTCAGTTTCCCCATCATGCAGCGAGACTAATAAGAAACCCCATTTCTGTCAGACAATCATGGTGATATCTGCAGTGACTAGACTGCAGTGCTGTGCCCCTTGCCAGGCTGCTGAGTGAAGAAGTTCAAGGGTCACAGGGAGGCAGGCCTCAGCAGAACAGGAAGAACTGGAATGTAGGCTTCCAGTGGCAGGAGGAGCTGCCTATAGGTCAGTGAGTTCCCTGTCACTGGAGGTGAGCGAGTCCCTGCTGAGGGTGTTGCTCAGAGGATTGGGGATCTGCAGGAGAAACAGGCCAGCACCTGGATGTCCAACAATGCCCATCCTTCCTGTTTCAACACCCTGGCACCAGCTCACTGGGGGCCTCTGTTTTCCAAAGCAGTAGGCAGCCTGCCTGGTAATTACTTTTGGACTTATTAAGCATAATTATCTCCTAATCGCACACAACCAGTAATTACTGTGGCTGTTACCAGGGGCCTACCCATGCGATGCTGCCTGCAGCACCAGGGTCCAAATCCCAGCTGGGGCCTGAGATGGAGTTGGGGCTCCATGCCCCAGGGTTGAGGGGCGTCAGTAGAGATGCTTCTTTTCAGATCTCCAGTCTAGCCCTCTGCAGCCAGGGCACCAGGCTGGTGAAGGAATGGCTCACACACAGCCTCAGAGCTATCTCTACCTCCAACCAGTGGGTGTCCGTCCTTGCCCTGCTCACACTGGGCACTTGCTCACGCCACCTGGCCTTTGCCCAGTGCTGTCTCCCCCCCCCCCCCGGAGTCTTTCTCTCTCATCACCCCCTCCCTCCAACCTCCATTCTTCCTCTCTCTCTTTCCTTCAAATTTGCAAAATGGGGCTATACTATGATGCCATCTGGGGAATGTTCCAGAGAGAGGGAACACCCAGTGCTGGAGTGCTAGTGTGGGATCAGGTTTGGCATGATTGAGGAACAAACAGGGAGGAGGCTGGGGGGACGGAGCTGGAGAGGGAGGTCAGGGTTGGAGGGAGGAGGGGTGGATTTCCGGGGCCTGGGAGGCCATTCTAAGGACAGTGGCTTTCCCATTGCACTGACCCTCTGAGTGGGCTCCAGGCCCACAGAGAGCCCATGAGGGCCCAAGGAAGAGCTGTTGCGAGCTTGGTTAATACCAGGTAACAGAGAAGGAGAGGGGTAGATTCTGGAAGCTTCTCCAAGGCAGAGATGGGGGTGATCTGATGGGCTACGGACATGATGAGAGGAGAGGCATCCGGAATGGCTCTAAATTTGACATCAGGGGTAGAAAGTGGAAGCTGTGGCACATGCCTTTAATCCCAGCACTTGGGAGGCAGAGGCAGGAGGATTTCTGAGTTCGAGGCCAGTCTGGTCTACAGAGTGAGTTCCAGGACAGCCAGGGGTACACAGAGAAACCCTGTCTTGAAAAACCAAAAAAAAAAAAAAAAAAAAAAAAAAAAAAAAAAGCAGAGGCTGCCCATTTACAGAACCCAGAAGACCTGGGGCGGGTGTGTTGGGGGCAGGAGCTGTTCATAGCTTGCAGGATAAGATCTTAGGTTGCAAAGGAGGTGTTCTTCCTCATGTCTCAGGAGCTGGATCCGGCTGGAGGGGTCCATGGGAGCCTCTCAAGCCATGGCGTTTAAAGCAAGGAAACATTTGATCACTGTCTGTTGAGCAAGAGAGGAGAGCAGCCAAAAGCCCGGAAGACTGAGCCCTAAGCCTCCTTGTGTGGACACTGCCTGAGCAGATGTCAGTCTAGAGAGAGAAGACCCAGGGAGGAGAAGGGGAAGGGTAGGGGAAGGGAAAGGGGGAGGGAGAGGAAAAAGGGCAGGGGAAGGGGAGGGGGAGGAGGAGGGGAGGGGAAGGGAAAGGGGAGGAGAATGCACAGGCTCGTGAAGGAGGGAAACTCATTCTTGTTTCCTCCAGGTCTTCCTTCCACGATCCCTTGCATCAGTTCATTCTGTCTCCCCACCCCCCTCCCCACCCCCACCCCCTGAGACAGGATCTCACTATGCAGCTCTGGCTGTCATGGAACTTACTATGTAGACCAGGCCTGCCTCCGCCTCCTGAATACTGGGATTAAAGGCAAGAATCACTACGCCTGGCACATTCCGTAATTTTTTTCTTCTTTATCTCTTTTTTCCTCTCTTGACCTCAGTGTCCATTTCTGCTCAACCCCTAGCCGTAGGTCTCAGGCTTTCAGGGTTCGGGGATCCCCACAGGCCTGTGCTATTCTCCGGAGGTGGAGGCGTCACCAGGGGCCTGCGGGTCTCCTGTCTCCTGCCCGCGTAATGCGCTCTAATATTTATTTACATGCCTTTCTGACTATTATTTATTAAGGTGTCGCTGCCAACTGTGCGCGGGCTAATTGCTCTTAATGTGCCCCCTTCTGGTTCCCACAGCGACGACGTCTTCCTGGCTGCAGAGCCAGCGCAGTTCCAAATTGGGAAGCCAAGGACAGAGAATGGGAACTGCTCGGGACAGGGTGCAGGAGCGCTCAGAGTGCAAGGTCTGGGTGCAATCCGCAGGGTGGGGACCCGGACAGCACTGGACAGGAGTCTCGAAGCTAGTACTCCTGTCTGGGGTGCAGCTTGCAGTCTTGGGAGAGGGGTTGCTAGTAAGCCTGGGGTGGGGTCTAGATCCAGTGTGGACTTTAGGATCAGGAATGATATGGGGGATCAGGCTGGGGTCCAGTAAGGGTGGAACTTCTGAGGATCAAGAAATGGATCAACCCTATAGGATTGGGGGGACTTAGGGAGTCAGGAAGAAATGTGGGGGAACCAGGGCTGGGGACCTCAGGAGCGTGGGGTGACACTGGGAGGCATCGTGGGGATGTGGACGGCTTCTCCCTCATTAGCGCAAAGCTGGAGGGAACAAGGTTCAGACAGCAGTGCTTGGGTCTGTAGGCGGATAGAGGGACAGCCACGCATCCTCATCCCTCATCCCGGGGCAGGCGGCTGCGTCTCCCTGCTCCACCCACGCAGGCGGCTGCCTCTGCGTTCGTTTCTCCCAGCGTCAGCAGTGGCGCTGGAGCCGGAAGGAACTATTTAATTGGCAGGATTTTGGGTTAAAGACAGCTGTGGATTCTCTGGGTTCCGAGAGGAGCACGCGCACCGCACAGGGGTGGGGACGGGAGGAGAAAGAGACTGAGAAAGAAAACCCTAGCTTGCAGAGTCTTTAGAAAAATGGGTCCCGACCTTCCTGATACTGCGACCCTTTACTACAGCTCCTCATGTTGGGGTGACCCCCAGTCATCACATTATTTCTGTTACTACTTCAAAACTGTAATTTTGCTGCTGTTAGGAATGGTAAGGTGCATATTTGTGTTTCCCGATGGCCTTGGCCACTCCTGTGAAGGAGATGCTCACTCCCAAAGGATCACGACCTTTATGTTGAGAACCTCTGCTCTAGAGAGAGGGGACCGAACAGGGGTGGGTGGCCTACTGGGAGAGAGAAACGATGAAGAGGAACAACACTGGATAAATGAAGCCACTGGAGAGAGTGGCTTGGGCAGACTGGTTCCTGCCCAGATTTGTCCACTCTGGGTGGACCCTCGTGTGTCTCTTGTGCCAGGGCCACCTGTCCCCCTGCAGTGCTATACCTTGGTCGGCAGAGAATATAAACTGGGACTATCTCTCCATTTAATTTTATCCCCGGGCCTATGGATCAAAGCGTCTGCCGGTTCCCAGGCCTTATCAGATTTACGCTGAAGTCCCTCCCTGAGCTGGGAACTAGATATTAATAACACCCAGTGGACTGTGTCCCCATTCCATTCAATACAGACTGGTTGAAAGGGAGCTGTGCGGGGCCTCTGAGACCTCCTCCCCAACCCCCAGGCCAAGTCCTGGCCAGGGAGGTGTGGTTTTTAGGATGGACCAACAAAGGCCCTGTGAGGGACCTGTCTGGTTAGAGTCAGGTGCTGGCTGGCCTAGAAGTCCTGGTGTGCTCCCCTCCAGGGCCAACCCTCTGATGGATGGTGGCTAAATTTCATTCAGCTTCTTTTCTAAGATGAGGATTCCAAGAACCCGCCACCTAGCTGGACTCTTAGTTTTCTGGAATGGAACCTGCCTGGTTAGCGATTGCTGTGTGTTCCAGCCATTTGCTTTCCACGACCTGGTTCCTTGGAGTGCAGTTCTTCATCCCTGGCTCAGATGCATTCAGGTTGGACTCTGGATCCTTAAAGCTGGGAACTTTGGTCCAAAGAGGGAAGGAAGGTCCTCAGGAGAGGAAGGGACTTGCCTAGGGGCATGAAGCCTGTGTACCTGAAATGCTTCATCCAATGTCCCCAGTGACCATTGGCAGGTAAGGACTGCACCTCATATCTTACTGTGGCATTGTAGGAGTTTCAGGGCCAAATCCCTGGTTCCAGCAGCTCCAACAGACGGGACTCAGCCACAATACACTAACCAACAGGGAATGGTGAGAAGCAAAGAGATTTAATCATTGCATATTGAGAAGAGGTGCAGCAGGTAACGGAAGCGATAAAGGGGTCCAGGGGCTCCAGGTTCACCATAAAGGTACCGATGAGAACTCTGGGTTCAAATAGAGGGAGACTTGGGGCAAGGTTGAGAGGTATGCATAATTAATTGATCGGCTCAAGGTGTAATCTTACCCATAATTCTTTAAGTTCCAGTCCTGTGAGGAGGTCTGAGGGGACATCACCACATTTTTGTTGTAGCGGAGAGGCCTAAGGTTTAGTTAACAAGCTGATCTCTTCCCGGGTGCAGTCTCTCCATTACAGATGCTTGTTCTTAACTTAGGGTGGTGGGCTGTAGCCAGTTTGGAAGACACTGATGTTTCTAATGGGCCCAAGTGAGGAGTCAATGCTTTTGGACCAAACCAGTTCTTAAGTGTCTGTGATAGTATAGGGGGTGAGGGTGGGGCACCCCACAATTGGGAAACTAACAAGATGTCCTGCGTACCCCAGCTTTTCTTCCACCAACTTCCAGTTCTTGATTCCCCCTGGATCTTTCCACCCTCAGCATCTAGCTTCTGCCAGGCTCCTCTGAAATCCCACCCTTCTACATATGCACGCTCACCCTCCCTGATCCTCCAACAGTGTCACAGGACACTGTCCTTGGTTCTTGGACTCCATGGGCATAGTTGCTTGGGAGGACTTGAGTACCTTGGGTCCAGCCCCATCCTCCCTGGGGCCCCAGTGTCTCCAGCTATAAAGTACAGTGGCGTGGGCACTTGGAGGTTCCTGGGCATCACTTCCAACTCTGACAGCTTAAGGCTGCCCCGGTGGGAGCAGCTAGGTGCTGAGTTCCCCAGGCCAGGGCCTGTCTGCGGCTTCCTTTGCTTGGGGTTAGCAATGGGAGCAAATCCTGGGCCCCAGGAAACAGTCTGACTAGAGCAAAGATGAAGATCTGCCCCAGATTCTCCTGTGTCCTGAACCTCCTGGTCCCAGATGCCTCATTGTGAGGGGACAGGAAATAATGGGTTCTGTTTGTTTTCCAGGGAGGGTGTACGGAGCAGGACTCAGGCCACTTGAGACTGTGCGTGCAGTCCCAGTAGCTGATCAGGAGCAGATTTCCTTTAACTAAACTTTGGAGAATACAAAAAGCTTAAGCTGAGTAAAAAACCCCAGCAACCTCGACCCATGTAGCTGAGCGGAGGGGTGCTTGCACACGGAAGCTGTGGGGCCTTGGAGGACGAAAAGCCTTGGCTCATTTGGCTGAGCCACTAGCACACAGGAGGTGTAGAACAAACACCTCGGAGGACATGGACCCAGGGTTGGGCAGAGCTGGGTTTGCATCCTTCCCACACAGATTTCTAGCTGAATGAGCCTGGACATACATCTTTAAACTTCAGAGCCCTCGAGTATAATACCAAAATGATGCTTCCTAGAGTCCCGAGCAGCAAAGAGGATGAGTATGGGACTGCGCCTGCCCTTCTGACCTTTACTGTCCCTCAAATGATAGCTTGATTATTGTTCTTATTTAATTTTTATTGAAGAAAAGATGATTTGGTTGACCTTGCACTCGGTCATTGAACAGCTCTGCCTTAGTGTCATTCTGACACTGGTTGGTTCCTAACAGCGCTTCACCGAGCTGCCCTGTAGCCTTTGTCCTGTGTTCTAGCTTGCTTTCTCTTGCTGTAATAAACACCATGACCAAAAGCACCTTGAGGCGGGAAGGGTTTATTTGGCTTACAGGTCTATAATCAGGGGGAGACAGGAGCTCAGGCAAAAATCTCCCAGAGATAAGGGCGGAACTCTGCCCACTGACTTGCCCACATGGCTTGCTCAGTTTGCTTTCTTATACTACTCAGGACTACCTGCCCAGGGATGGCACTGCCTAGGGTTATCTGGGCCCTTCCACATCTATTTTTAATCAAGAAAATGCTCTACAGGTTGGGCTGATGGGGCACTTTCTCAACTGAGGTTCCCTTTTCTCAGACGACACTTGTTTGTGTCAAGTTGACATACAAAACGAGACAAGCACTTAACTAGGACACTTCGGTGTCTATTGACTTGATTTTGGGTTGCTTGTCCATCTCTCTTTCCTAGAACACAGCCCCGTGGAGACAGTGGGCAGGTTCAAGGCTGCTCTCCTCAATTCCTACGCTGAAATTCTAACTTCCTGAATGAGACTTGATCTGGAGACATGGTCTATTTTTGTCTTCCATTTTATTATTTTTTTGGGGGAGGGTTCATGTATGTAATATGTATATATATGGATGCTGGCATGTGCTTGTGTGCATGAGTGTGAACATGTGGAGGCTCAAGATTGATGTCAGGAAGCGAACCCAGTTGCTCTCCCACCTTACAGAGAGTTGGCCTCCGTCAAACCCAGTCTGCTTGCTCTTGCTAATCTCAGTATCCAGCTGGCTCTGGGAGCCCCCTCTCCCCATGTTCTGAGGCTAGAGGGCCCCATGTTCACTCAGCACGCATGTGGGTTCAGGGAACCCAAACTCTCTTTTTCCTGTTTGTGGCACAGGTGCTTTAACCAGTGAGCAATCTCCTCAGCCCTGAGACAGGGTCTTTAAAGAGATATTTTAGGGCCAGCAAGAGAGCTCCGTGGGTAAAGGTGCTTGTGACAATCTAAATTTCATTCCTGGAACAGGTGCAATGCCGTGTGCATGTTCCTCCCTAATTTACACGTGCGAGCACACACACAGACACACACACACACACATGCACACACTCTCACACATGTACACACACTCACTCACACACTCACACTCACATTTACACTCACAAAGACACATACACACACTCACACAGACACACACACACACACTCACACACACACACACACACACACACGCACACATATAAACTAATAATACTAACACATTTAAGGGGGCAATTTAGCTAAAGTGAAGTCATCTGGCTGGGCCCTGAGTCAGGGTCTTTGTGAAAAAAGAGTGCTGGAGACAGGAACCTCTGGGAAGGCTGCACAGCACCTGCCTGTGTTAAACCCTCATGTGTGGTGCTTTGTGACAGCCTAGTGTGGCAGTGCAGGCAGGGACTTTGTTTTGCTTCTAGGTTTAGTAGGCGACACGGCTTGTCGATGGAGGGAAAGATTTTTGGTATGACAGGTAAGAAGTGACCAGAAAGCAGACCCCTCAATCCAGGTGAGAGACCTTGCCTGTCGGGTTGAGCTCAGACTTTCCCTCTAGAGGTGGTGGGAGCCCTAGAGGGTGTTTGAGCTCTCTCTGGTTGCACTGTGGAGGCTGGATAGGAAACCATCATCTGCAGGTTGAGAGAACAGCTGGCACAGGACAGCAGGGATCTGAGCAGAGTCTGGGGTGACGGAGTGGATATGTCAGGGAAGATGAAGGGTGGTACATGTCAGAAGTCAAGGTCCCTATTCTTAGTTATTTATTTATTCATGTACTTTATATCCCAGTTGCAGCCTCTCCTCTAATCCCACCGCCATTCTCCCATCCCCCCATACCAACTTGCCGAGCACATCAAGGGGCATCGGGACTAAGGTCATCCTCCTTCCGGACAAGGCAGTCCAGCTAGGGGAAAGGGATCCAAAGGCAGGCAGCAGAGTCTGAGTCAGGCTTCATTCAGCAATGGGTGGAAACAGAGGCAGAGACCCACAGCTAAACATTAGGCAGACCTCAAGAGAGTCTCGAGGAAGAGTCAGGGGAAGGATTGAGGCAGCCACAGGCTTAAAGACACAAAACCTATAGAGACAACTAACCTGGCTCATGGTGAGCCAGTCTGGAGTCTGAACACACAGCTGGGTACATGGCGCCTGCCAGCAGGCTTCTGGGCTGCTACACAGTGCTTGCTTTTAGCAGAGGAGAAAGACAGTTGGCAGGAACAGCTTGGGTCCCAGGGCTCCATCCCTATTCTTGCTCCTCGGTTCCCCCATCCAGGGCTATACACGGCCCTGTTCTGGGAAGGCAGTGCACACCCACAGCGCCCTCTGCTGGATGTCAAGACAGCACTGCCAACTTGAATGCAGAAGAGGTCTGGGAAACAGCCTCTGCTTTCCAGCAGTGAGTCCCAGGTTCTGAAGTCACCCATGTTGGGTACACAGGGAAGGTGTCAACGCCTGGGAGAACGAGTATCTGCCCTCTGGCAGGTCTGAGGCTTTTCTGGGACCAGTTTGTCTTGGGACGGTCAAGGAAGCTATAGCAAACAACTTCCCTACTGTCGGCTGAGCTGGGTTTAAAAGTGGGGTCTGGCCCACATTCTAGGCATGTGGGTTAGGAAAGGACCCTTTGCATCACAGGTCACTAAGATGATTCGGGGCTTGTTGTGCACTAGAGGATGTGTGGCCCTTCCTTCTTCCAAGGTCCTAGATCTAGGGCAGCTGGACTTTGGATGTGCTTGGGCTGGGTGCTCCCAGGGTCACAGTAAGGGAGTGCAGCTGGGGCTTCCAGTAGAATGATGGATTTGACAGAGTGGGGCTGGAGTCCTCTTGGTAGACCAGGGTGAGGGTGAGCTGAGAGCTCAGGGGAGCTCAGGCTACGGTTTGACAGGGGCAACGGTGCCCTGCAGGGAACAGGCTGTTATCAGGCCCAGAATCCTGGGTGTGGTCACTTCCTGTCTTACAGAGATCCTGGAACCCTGTAGTGAATCCTTACCAGTGTGCGGGGTGGGGATGGCTTACTGCCATTCTGGCCTGGCCTTACAGAGGGGTCAGTAGGAGATGAGGAGGAAGTACCATCAGGGTGCCGCTGACTGCGTTAGCACAGCCTGCTGGCACCCCCCACTCTCTTTATAGCGATGTTTTGGGGGCTGGTGGGAAATTCCTAATTTAGTCAACCACTTCCCCTGCAAACTGCAAAGGGCTTGTATTGATCATGTTTCCTGTTGCTGTGACCAAACTCTCTGACAAGAAGCAACTCAAGGGGGTGGGGTTCTTTCTGTCTTACAGTTCAAGGGGACACAATTGATCATGGCGGGGGAGTTGTCAGCGGGTCACATGACATTACATCTGTAGCCAGGAAGCAGAGGCTGATGGAAGGTGGTGCTTAGCTTACTCGCCTTCTTTTATGCAGCCTGGGACCTCAGTCCATGGGATGTCCTACCTGAAATGAAAGCAAGTCCCATAGGTCAACTAATCGAATGTAGAGATCCCCTCATAGACATGCCCAGAGATATGTTTCCTAGGTGGCTCCAGATTGTGTCACACTGACAATCAATATTGATCACGGTGGGGGTGACCAGTTTGGGGGGGAAAGATGAATTACTTTGTGATGTCCAAATGAGCCTTATACTTGTTTGGGGGACACATTTGGTACCTTGCAGCCTGTTGAATAAACACATTTTATGACTGCTGTTTAATTAAACGTGGATATGGGAAGGAGCAGAGGGAACCAGCTGTGTGTGTTGGTGGAGCCTTGACAAAGCTGCCACCATGTTTTACATCTGTGTGTCTCTGTGACTCCCCAGTCCCTGTATCACACACACACATACAAATCAATTTCAAGGTTTAGTATCCTAGTTTCAGACTATGTCACATGTATAGGAAGATAAGGTATTCTATCCTTTGTAAGTCAGAAGGTCTCATTGCAAACATCCTTCCTGGTCACTTCCCGTTACAGAAGGCTTACATTACATTACATTACATGACATGAGGATGGCACGCAACACAGATGAACTTGGACTTTGCTAAGAGACCATGTGCATGTCTGGCTCGGGTCCTCCACTGGATAGTGTCAACATCTGTCTTGGTTTGACTGGCGACTTTCTCAGGTGGTCGGGCCTGCTCAACTGGTGCACTTGTGATGGGCCAGATGGAATCGGTACCTCAGGGTGGTCTCTAGCTAACATCTGAGTGGCACTGGTATTCGCATGTCCTGTTTCTTTTAAATTTGACAAGGGTACATGTCCATGGTAGTAACACGAGCAGCAAGATCCCCTTAACAGTGGTCCTTAACATCTCTGTTATGTGGCTGTGTCCTTTGGGTTGGATATGGCTGGAGTCTTGAAACCATAGCAAAAGTGACCACCCTGGGGGTGGGTTAACACTCTCTCAGGAGGGAGGGATGGGGAGACTTGGGAGCTCTTGCTAAGGTCCTTCCTTCCCTGGGGTTATATAAAAGGCAAACAGTTGCCTGGGGACCATTAGAAGGTCAGATTTTTCATGAGCTTTCTGGGTGCAAGTTGTGCTTTTTGGTGGATCAGCCCACCCCCCCAAATTGTCCCTTTCTTTTTGAATCACTGACGCTCTCGTAAGTAACCCCCAAA
The DNA here is from genome assembly GCA_028551405.1 of Uromys caudimaculatus. NCBI lineage: Eukaryota > Metazoa > Chordata > Mammalia > Rodentia > Muridae > Uromys > Uromys caudimaculatus. The sequence goes on from CM052702.1 coordinate 126,132,900, forward strand.
AACTCATTGGTTCAGTAAACTGGAGTTTTAATGACTATTTTTTCTCCCCTATCTGGGGCGAATAGATGTCTCTGTACGTCTCTCTAGAAAATATAGCATAATATCCCATTCCATTTGTACTTCTCCCAGTGTTTCCTGGGCTCTCCCAATTAAGCCATCTATGTCCCCATGGTATATCTTCATCTCAGGCTCTGTTTCTGGGGAAGCAACTATGACCAACTTCTCAGTTTTAAAACATCCCATGGCCAGGCAGTGGCGGCACACGCCTTTAATTCCAGCACTTGGGAGGCAGAGGCAGGTGGCTTTCTGAGTTCGAGGCCAGCCTGGTCTACAGAGGGAGTTCCAGGACAGCCAGGGCTACACAGAGAAACCCTGTCTCGAAAAACCAAAAAAACAAAACAAAACAACAACAACAACAAAAAACCCATCCCCATCCCCAGCAAACCAAGATCATTGGTCACCTTAGGAAGAACCCTTGCCAAGGCAGGTGTGGCTCACTAAGGAAGGTGAACTGGTCCCTGTCCTGCTAGTTTGGGCTCTATGAACAAAAAGACCAGACACAAGTATAATCTTGTCACGCTGACAGTTTTTATGAGCCGAAAGCCTGTAGGAGGGCAGGAGCCACCACGACGAAGCAGCCATCCTTTGAAAATATATTCACACACAGTTCCAGGGTAAGCATGGCTAAGTGATGGAATCAGACAGCCGGCCTCTAGGACTTCTGTGACATCAACGTAACTGGCTACACCAGGCAAGGTGCTAATGTATGTTCCAAGAAGCAGGAAGTGTCTAGGCACTGTAAGGTCACCCGGGCAAGCAGAGAAAAATGCAGGGTAGCACGTGATAGGTAGGCACTTGAGGCTCTGTCTGACAGGGACAAGCACCGCCATGCTACTTGAGCCAAAGCCACCTGAGCAAATAGTTGGAACTATACCCGATGTTACAGCATGGATGCATGGAGACAGAAGCTTTGCCTTAGAAGCGGCTGTAAGCCCAGGACAGCTGGCCCAGAGTCTGAGAGGACTGCAGTGTCCACACCTCACACAGGCATTGTTGCGTGGAGAAGGCAGTGCTGGTGTGAGGTGAGAATCCCAGGCCAGGGCAGAGGTGGACACAGGGACCAGGACACTCCCCAGTCATGGACTGTTGGATTGGCTGGGCATGATTACCAAGTCCCTGGCCTGGGGACAGATCTTTGTGGATCAGGTTGCCCAGCTGCACAATGCCGCACGTGCCCCTGTCCCAAGTATCTTCAGTGGCACTGTAGAGAGAGCAGTGTTAGAACGCAGGCCTGTGCCTCTTCCTTGCTGCCACTGTTGCGAGTTCCTGCTGGGGGGTGGAATGCAAGCTTCTCCCAAGTGCAGTAGCAGTGAACGCATGCCCCGTGCCCTCCCTCTCCCACTGCAGAGCACTGAGGATTTAGAATGCACTATTGCCTGGATTACTCTGACATGTTACAGTATGTCAGAGTTGAAAAAGGACTTAGAACCCCAAATGGCAAGTGTTGGGGTGTCAGGCAGATTCCAGCCAGGCAGGAGAATGGGGGTAGGCAATCTCTAGGGAGAGAGTCACTGTGGTTAGATGGAGCAGGACCTTTCCCATACTCTCTCCTTGTAAGAGTCCCTGCCAAGGGCAGTGGCCAGGAGAGAAATTTTGTCTCTTAAAGATGTCAGTGGGGTGCAAGCAAGATTTAGAGGAAACTTCTAAAAACCTTTATTGGCGGGTGAACCAGCAAGCGGGGTGGGGGTGGGGGCTGGCTTGCTTTCTCACTCATCTGAAGAGCAGAGAAAAATCACCAGGAGTTAGTAATGGGTGTGGCTGCTCCATTCAGCCATAACCAGGCCAGCTCAGGTCATGGAGGACACTCTTGGCTTCATACTGAGCATTGATTGGAAACCAAGGCCGCATAGTCACAAATGCAGCGTGAGCCAAGGCTGGGCCTTACAGACAGGGTCCACCTATGGCAGGAGGCAGACCTGTTGAAGGCATTCCCCTGCTCCTCAGGAAACAGAACCCATGGTGGGCACTCCGCTCTGGCTGATATTGTGGCAGCTCTCCTCATATCATCAAAAATGTCAGAGTACTCAGAAATCTGCAGATTAGTGCCTGCAGAACTCAGATGGTGTCAGGCCGAGGCAAGGCGCACGGAAGGCAAGGCCATGGGGCTGGTGAATGGTCAGTCAAGATAAACCCAGCCCTGGGCCAAGGAGTGCCAGAGGGAGTCACGGAAACTCTTCCAAGATTGCTTGCTAAACTCCAAAGGGACAGGGACAGCAGCTGGTATGCTCACAGGGGCTCCATCACAGGCCTTGCATACAGCAAGCTCTCCACAAAGGCTATATGATGATAGTGTTAACTTAGGGAAGTGCCTGAAGACAAGCATTTTTCATCTGGGTATCTCTAAGGGAGCTACATGCTGGTGACCTCCTTGGAAACTGGTGGTGCCATTAACCGGTTAGCATCCTGATCTGCATACATCTGTTTTTGGGGGGATGCGAGGGGTGTTCCCCAGTATGTCTGTCACACAGAAGTTTCTGTGGGTGAGCAACAGGCTTGGAAGTGCACATCTAATAGAGTCCTGCCATTCTACAAAAAGTAAAAGAGGGCCTTGGAGGAAGACAGCAATTTTCTGGAAGTCACACAGCACAAGGGTGGCTGGGTTGGGACCACTCCATAGGCTCCTCAATCTTGGTCCATGTTTTTACCACTAAAGGCAGTGAAGATGCTGGCTGGATAGTCTCAGTGGTGGCTTCTCCACACAGTGAGGATGATGCTGTCCCTTTGACATGACCTTTAAAGTAAAGCTGGCTTACCAAACTATAAATGGGATGAATTCAAGTTCTCCTAGATCTCGGGGTCAACAGTACACCCCTTGAAGACCTCTGTACCAGTTTCATTTCTATACATGCACCCACTACCTATAGCTCCTCTGTTTTCCTTAAGGCCCAACCTTTTTGGTCATCTGCTGGCAAGCCAGGCAGTGAGTTACTGATGCTGCAAGTCATCCCAACACCACTGGGAAAATTTTACAAATATTTCTTGTCTGGACGCCCCCTCTCCCAGTCCTTGGGTTATTGAAAACCAAGGGATATATTTCTTGGTACTGTGGTGCTGGGAGGGTGAGCCAGGGCTACAGGGAACAACGATTACTTATGCATCAAACACACTGCTGAGCTCTGGCAGCTGATGCCTGCCTGGGCAGATCTTTCTAGGGATCTCGCAGTGCTAACTCCACAGTGGCTGGGAGATTGTTCCCCGGGCCATGGCCATTGTCCTGTCCAGGTTCTAAGACCCTAGGATCAAGCTCGTGGGCAGATGCTGTCTAGACAGTCCAACTTGCTCATTGCTAGAGGAAGAGAGGGGCCTGGGGTACACACACATGTTCAAAGTCACACAGAAGTGCAGTGAACCCATGCTTATCAAGGATGGTAGCAGGAGGAGGCTCATGAATGCTGAAAGAAGGGAACGCTGAGAGAAGAGAAGCCCCTCACTGTCCAAGGGAGCATCCAGACAGAGGCCCAAATCCTTATGCTCTGATTCATGGCCTGGCCATTTTTCCACTCATAATGACCAGGCATAGACACTACCCTTGCCACCCTGAGAAAGCTAGAACTGCTGGCTGAGTAGCAAAATTAGTGGGGGGGGGGGGGCTTGATGGAGTAGGGGAGTTGGCAAAGCTTTCCCCTTATCTCTTGAGACCTTGGGCAAGACAATCTAAATCCCTGTCCCTCTTGGTGACACTGATATTAAGCCAATACCCAAGAATTCTGCCCCATCTGATGTCGGGGGGGGGCTGTGAGGCGGTTTCTCCCCAGAGGGAGAATTGAAGCAGAGGCATTCAGTGAAGTAGGGAAGGGACTTTACCCCTTCAAAAGGGACGCTCTGGAAAGCTGTGTCATCGGAGGGCCAGGGCAGGGCATGAGGGCTGGGAGCAGACCATCCCTATCCTGTTAGGTCTGCATCTTGTCTCTTCACTTAGCCTCCCCACCACCCTGCTCCAGCTCCTGATACAGACTGCATATCCCTTAGAATCTTCATGGGGCTGTGCACTGGCTCAGAGCCCAGAAGACCACCTCATGGGTTGCATTAACCAAGATTTGTCTCACCAAAATGGAGATGTTGAGGGTTTCATGTCAGGGTCTTAGGGATTACTTTTGAAGATAAAATATAAGAAGCTAAGATCTCAGGAGTAAGGGATTTGTGGGTCCATAGCTTCTGTCTAGGGATCCGGGTTGGTGTCCTTGGTGAGTTCCAGACACACTTCTGGGGAAGTGTGAGAATAGAGGGTTAATGCCTAGGTAGTTTGACACTGGTCCGGGGAGTATCATATGAAGCTCTAAGATTGGGGAGCCCCCCTCCAGCTCCTGCTTTGAAATGTCAAGATTCTTTTATTCCCTTCCATGTCCAGACACACTGCAGCCAAACCTGTTTTTCTGCTGCAGAATCGTTTTCTGTCTGCCAGATGATGTGGTGTGCTCACTTGGCTAGAGACTCCACTATCCCAGAATGCAATGCACACAGATGTGCTCCTCTAGTCCCACAATACAAATGGAGGAAGTCACTTTATCCAACAACAGAAGGTGTGTATATGATTTAAGTCTGGTGCCTTCACTGACTCCTGTGAGCTTGCCCATTCTAGACTAATTCTGCAGACTACAGCTACCATCTTCTGTTTTTGCTAGAAGGGAATCTGTCTCCCGTGGTCCTGCTCACATCTTCCTAGACACTAGTAACACACAGTACTCAATTACTCGGAGGGATCTCTTGCAAAGTCTTGGGAATGACGGATGGTTCTCTGATTGGCTTGCTAGAGAGATTTGGAGCCTGAACGGTTACCATGGAGACACAAGCCTATCCCACAATGCAATAGACAAGAGGAGGTCTCTTGGTGCCTGGAACAAGCTTGTGGTTTTTGTCTTTAAAGGGTTTTCTTATCTACCTTTTTTTTCCCTCCTAGACTGGGACATTGCTCTCCCTAGTACATGCCAACATGGTCTTTCTCCAGGGAAAAATCTCATATCTCTCTCTCTCTCTCTCTCTCTCTCTCTCTCTCTCTCTCTCTCTCTCTCGCCATGCCCCAGGAGCAGCAAGACCTGGGGTTTCTTGAAGATCTGGATGGGAAAAATATTGGTTCCATTAAAAAAAAACAAAAACAAAAAAACAAAAAACAAAAAACAACCCAAAACCTACCTCACCCTCTTGTTTTGTAGAAGGGGAAATCGAGGTCCTGATGGAGCAGTGGCTGATCTAAAGTTAGTAGCTTGGGATTAAATTCAGGCCCACCTGCTGCCAGCCCAAGGCTCTTTCAGCTTTCAAAAAGTTCCTCTATCAACCAAAAGAGCTCATCATCCCTCTCCCCATCCCTTACATATAATTGGGGTTGTAACAGAGCATATTAAACTCCAGATTCTCATCCCAATGTCGCAGGAGCACAAACAGCTGACGAGCGGTGGCCTTGAGTGTGCTCAGTGTGCGGCCCTCGGGCACATCCTGCTGTTCCACCCAGGAGCTGGCCTTGGCGGCCACCAGCTCCCACTCAATGATGTAGCTAGCTGAGCTGTGTTCCAGCCACGCCAGTGCCACCACAGTGGCCCACAGCTTTCCTGTGTGCTCCAGCAGTGCCCCGGACTCCTGGTCTGAGCTGTCTTCAGACTTTAGGGAGATGTCATCACTGAATGGGGGTGAAGAGGAGAGAGTGCTGCAGTCCTGTGGACTCTGGGTCTTCAAATCACGCTGGCGGTTGACAAGGGACATTCGGAGGCAGGAGAAGGGTGAGGTCCACTTGAGTTTCTCCATGGGGATTTGGATGGTCTTGCAGAAGACATCATTGAGCAAAAAGGCTCCCGAGGCCAGCTGCAGAGACACCTGAGGGCAGGGAGACATTTTAGTGACCCTCACATTTCTTGGCCCGTGGAGTGCCAGGCCACACAAAATCCAGCTCCACAGAGTCTGCTCGTTCATCTCCTCCTGCCCTCTCTGCCCATTTAGGGGCATTCTCAGGATACCCCAAGTCAACAGAGCATGTCCTCACTTTATCCTCCAGCATCGAGGGCTAATCTCTCTCTAAGCCAGATCCACTCACTATCTTGCCTCTAACCTGCCTCTTCCCCAGGGCAGGCCCTGCTTGGCCACTGGGATTTCTCAAGCCAGTCCATCAGACTCTGGTCTGCTCACCCCTCTCTCTGCAGACTGATCACTCTCAACTCCTAAAGGGCCTGGCAGCGCCCCTGCCTGACCTCCTCACTCTTTTCCTGTCCCCTCTCTCTTTCCTCTCCCGCATCAGTTCCTCAGCCTCACACTCAGAGGGACCTTCCTCTGCAAAGCAGAGATTCCCCACGCTCTGAAGGTGCCGATCAATTTCCCAGTCCAGCATGTGATTTATAAAGCCTTGTACCACCTGGCCCCAATTTCCTGTGCACTCACTCCTTGATTCCATCTCCAGACACCAAGCTGCGTCCTCTCTAGGCCTTTGGCCATGACTCCAGATTCAGGTCTTGGCTCAGCCACTGCCTTCTTTCAGAAGTCATACACCATTCTGTCAACACTCAGACCTCAGGGTCACACCATCAAAGCAAACCTCTCCTCTCACTGTTCCCAAGCGGTAGGATCGCCCAGCGCCTTGCCTGGCTTCTATTGGATGCTTTATCTGAAGACCCATGTTCATCTATTTCAAGGTCATCTCCCCTGCACTGAGCCTGACTCACTTAACCCGGGCAGAGTGACTAAGTGTAGGTGCTTGACTGCCCTGGATGTCTGGGATTCCAAATGACGCCATGTACCTACCTGGGTGTGAGTGGATGGAGATGGGAGGGGAGGTACCCAGACAGTGCCCCTCTTTCATGGACCTAGGAAGCCCGAGCTCAGGAACCCCAGGTGTGGCAGGACCTGCCTGCCTTGTTCCTTGACTCCAAGCAGCGGGCTGTAGAAACAGGCTTCTCTCCCCACCATAGCATGCTGGGCTACCTACAGAGCTACTTTTGAAGCCAGGGCATGCCCTTGGGATATGACTTTAACTTACCCGTGACTCTTTTCAAGGCTTATTTTTAGGTTCTGAAAACAGACACTATTGTAGGACAGCTCCAAGACAAGGAGAACAGAATGCAGAGAAGTTTCTTGTGGCCGATAGCCACACTGCAAGTGGGGACACCTGACAGCTCCCTCTGCTTGGTGGCTACTTGGGTGGGGAGTTCTAGGAAGCTCAGGAGTGTTCTGGAGAGGAATGCTGAGACAAGAGACCCTTCCCTGGGAAGAGGGGAGGGCATGGGCAGGGGCTGAGCTGGGTAGGATGCGGCTGAGATCTGGAGCTTACCAGTGGTAGGTAGTCAGAGCTCTGGCTGCCTGGGGCTCCCTCTGGAGCCTTGGGCAATGCTTTGCTGAGAAAGCCTTTCGTAGCTCGGGTCAGCAGCCTGGATTTGTTGAGGTTCAACCTGTGCAGATAGAAACAGGCTCTCTGGTCATCCCAGCCCTCTTGGGCCAACTCAGAAGCCACTGAAAGGTGGACCCAACAGATGGTGTCCTCCAATCTCCTCACTTGACAGCCAGGGAAATGAAGGTCTGGAGAAAGCAGGAGGTAGCCATCCCTAACTCATTTTTAGCAACAATGGGGCAATGAATGGCTCAGCGTTTTTCTAGGCTTTCTGTAGACACCATGTTCTTCTGAGTCCAGTGACGGAAAGACTTCTAAGATAGTTGTGACCATTAATACTGACAGGATCTAGCTAGCATCAACGAAGAGAGAACTCTCTGGGCTGACTGAGAAGATCTACCCTGAATGTGGGTGGCACCATCCCATGGGCTGGGGCCCTGGACCAAAGGGAGAAAGGAAGATGAACACCACCATCCGTCTCTCTCTGCTTCCTGGCTGCAGATGCTATGTGACTAGCTGCCCCATGCCCCTGCCTCCAGGCTTTCTGCCATGATAGACTGCACCCTCAAGCCCAATAAACCCTCTGTACGTTGCTTTGGTTAGTTTTTTTTTTTTTTTTCTGAGACGGGGTTTCTCTGTATAGCCCTGGCTGTCCTGGAACTCACTCTGTAGACCAGGCTAGCCTCGAACTCAGAAATCCACCTGCCTCTGCCTCCCAAGTGCTGGGATTAAAGGTGTGGGCCACCACTGCCCGGCTGGTTAGTTTTATTTACTTATTTTTAACAGAAAAGAAAAAAAGTAACTATTGGCTTTCCCAAGGTTGTTTATGTTTAAAGAGACCTTGGAAATTGTGGGGGATGTTAGGCAGCTTGAGACTCGGCTGGTAGCTCTGGGCTACAGGAGAGGTGAGACAGGCCCTGCCGTTGACATCAGGAAACAGAAAGAAAGCATCGTGTTCTCAGGGGGAAATTCTACTTACTTAGATCCAAAGAGAGTCTCGGAGGTCTTCGTGGAGGACAGAGTGCTGGTGGACAGGTTTTGAGGGGGACCTGGAGAGTCAGAGAATGACGGACTGAGACTGGACAGGGACCATGTCCACTGGCTCACCTCCCAGCTGGGGAAGCTGGTTCTGAGGGGAGCAGGAGCTTTACTATGTATAGATGGCGCCAGGATGTGAACTGATCGCTAAGCAGCTACATCCTAGGTACAATGGGTCAGGTGACACAGGTAAGGGGCAGGTGAACCTCTAAGGTTCTTGCAGACTGTCCCTGGCATCTTCTGGGAGGTGACTGAAAGGGCTGTGACAGTTTTACATCAACCACCCCATTTCCAGATTAGACACTGAGGATATCAAGCTGGGCGTGATGGGACAATGACCCCTCCAGCTAGAAATAAGGGAGGCCCAACTCTAGGTAGGCCCAGCTCTATAACAAACCTGCTAAGTGGACTTTGGGAAAAAAAATGTCCCCCTTTAGGCCTCAACTTCATCTTTAAACTGGGGGATAGCCTCCCCATCTCTTGCTGGCTGTTCTGAGATGTCAGTGAAGGTCTGGGTACTGATGTATTGGCTGGTGCTGAGACACCGTCCCCCATGTCATATTCCACTGTCATAATAGGAGAGTCAGTGCCAGCAGGCTGCTTACCTTCTGCCGCCATGTGCCTCTCATAGCCAGGGAATGGGCTTTTACTGAAGGTTGAAGTAGGGCTTTCTTGTAGGGCTGTAACAGAGGAGGACATCCTGCATCCTACCACACTGGGTTCAAAGTCCTAACACCTCTACACACTAAACCATGGGTAATGTTACCTATCAGTCTCCAATGTAAATTGGAGCTAAGGACACCTGTCTTACAGAGTCAGTGAGACACTACTCAGATAATGCTTAGTGCTTCACCAAGTACTCGCCAAGTACTTAACCAAGTACTAGCCAAGTACTTAACCAAGTACTAAGTGAGACATCAATCTGCAGACCCCACAGGGAATATGAGGCAAATGAGGGAGAGCTTCAGGGTGGGAGTCAGGGTCTGGGTACAGTGGGCATCTCCTCCCAAGGACTGTGCCAACTGGGATGTTCATTTCAGGCTTTTAGGAGGCTCCAATACATGGCCCCAACTCATTAGACAGCGTTGAGCCTCAGTTTTTCTGTCTGTAAAATAGACATGATAAGCATGGTTCACAACCATGATCGTGGTGGTTTGAATGAGAAGCATCCCCACAGACTCATGGAGCTGAACACTGGGTCCCAGTTCGTGGGACAGTTTAGGGGAGATTTTGGAACCTTTAGGAGTCAAGTCTTTTGGAGGAACTATGTTACTCAGGGGCGAGGCTTGAGGGTTTGTATTCTCACCCTACTTCCTGTTCTCTTTCTTTCTGCTTCCTGTGTGAGGATGAAAGCGTACTGGGGGGCGGGGCTTGAGGCTTTGTATTCTCATCCTACTTCCTGTTCTCTTTCTTCCTGCTTCCTGTGTGTGGATGAAAGCGTACTGGGGGCGGGACTTGAGGCTTTGTATTCTCATCCTACTTCCTGTTCTCTTTTTTCCTGCTTCCTGTGTGTGATGAAAGCGTGACCAGCCAGCTACCTACCCCCCCCCCCCCACTACCACGCAAAGCCTGGGAAACTCTGCTCTTGTCACCATGACGGACGCCATACCTCTGGAACCACCAACCACAACGAATCCTTTCCTCCCTAAGTTGCTATTCACAGGCTGTTTTACCATAGGAACAGATACGTAGTCAAAGCAACAGTGCATCAAGATGACAACCATTGGGATTGTCAGTCTGGCGGGATTGTCTGGCAGGACAGTGTGACATAAGGGAAGGTCTAAATTATAGAAAGAGGCTCAAGTACAAACATGTTCAGTAAAGCCTTTTTCTCCCCAAACGAGGGTGTGTGTGCATGTCATTGCCACGGTACTCAGCATGAGGATGAACTGGAGACAGAGAGAATGACTGAGGTAACCAGGAGGTAAACACAGGCTGTTAACTTCACAGTTCACAGCCAAACACTGAGTCCAAGCCCTGATTCCATCACATGCTGGCTGCATGACCTTGGGTGAGTCACTTGACTTCTCTGGGGCACACAACTTTTTTTTTTTTTTTTTTTTTTTTTTGGGCCAAAGTACTAGCTGGTTGTGTGTGCCAACTTGACACAAGCTGGAGTTATCACAGAGAAAGGAGCCTCAGTTGAGGAAATGCCTCCATGAGATCCAGCTGTAAGGCATTTTCTCAATTAGTGATCAAGGGGGGAGGGCCCCTTGTGGGTGGTGCCATCTGTGGGCTGGTAGTCCTGGGTTCTATAAGAAAGCAAGCTGAGCAAGCCAGGGGAAGCAAGCCAGTAAGAAACATCCCCCCAGGGCCTCTGTATCAGCTCCTGCTTCCTGACCTGCTTGAGTTCCTGTCCTGACTTCTTTTGGTGATGAACAGCAATGTGGAAGTATAAGCTGAATAAACCCTTTCCTCCCCAACTTGCTTCTTGGTCGTGATGTTTGTGCAGGAATAGAAACCCTGACTAAGACAGCCAAGGAACAGAAAATCTCTTGATGCGTGTGAGGGGTTCTGAGTAGTGTGGACAGAACTGAGTACAAGGAGACTTCTCAGCACAGGCCACTGGCAGCCTTTGGTAGGGAACAGAGAGGGGTATAGTAAGAGCGGAGAAGCTAAAGATGGGGTCCACGAAGACAGCGTGATAGGAAGGAAGGGGCTCGTGATTTCAATGGAAGCCACAGCCTGCCAAGAGCTGAGTCGCAGAGAAGGAACAGTTAGACTGGAAAGTTCCCATAAGCTCAATAGCTGGGCTCAGCAGGTCCCCCTGTGGCATGGGGCACAGAGAGACCAAGCATTGTCCTTAATACTGAAGAGCGGCTATCCAGTGATCTTTCTTTTACTAGCTCTCCCCTCTGAGGAAGCATTCTGATGGTGTGGGTGGCTGACTAGGGTCAAGGAGTGGCCTCTGGTGTCCTCCCTATGTTCAGTAGAGAGCAGGATGTCCCCATGTGTAAGGAACGGGTAGGGATGAGTATCTATGGAGAGCCAGAAAGACAGACACAGATGAAGGATGCAGAGCCGTCAGCCTGTCAATCAGCTCAAGGTCACACAGAGGTCATGCCACAGTTCTCTGAGCACCAGGCAGTCAGGTGCGGCCTGAAAAGGCAGTGCTGGGAACACAGAAAGCAGCAGATGGCGGGACCCCAGGCACCTGGAATGGCTTCCTTGGTCATTGCTTTCTCCTGCTCATTAGGTTTCCCAGAACTTGGTGTCTGAGAGAAGCCAGAGGCTGGAGGGTAGGCAGCTGAGGTTGACGGGGTGCTGTGCAGGAAAGCCAGGGAGAGAGGCTCTGCCTGCTGTTTCCTGCTTCCTGCCTCTGTACAAAGCAGTGTGCTGGAGTTATACCAACCCCGTATGCTATGGTCATCCTCGGGAACCCAGAGGCCTGCCCTTGACCTTCCCTTGCTTAGGGGGTCTAAGATTGTAGACTTGGAGAGCAGCCCATGGGGCCTTGGATGCAGGAGTGCTGGGGCTTCTGAGCCACCAGGAGATGGCATTTACCTAGGGTCTGGAATTTGCTGTCTCCTGCGGCTGAGGAGTGTTCTCTGAGCATAGACTGGGGCCTCCCAAGGCCGGCAGAGGAACCTCTCCACTGTCGGGTCAGGTTCCGGAAGCTGAGTATGGCACCTTCACGGAAGACAAGTAAGGACAGGGGATCAGGTGGGTGTGAACCTGTCGGTTCCCGCCCTTTCCCCAGTGCTGTCAGCAATGAAGGAATGGCTTTCCTGTCTTTCAGTTAACCTAAGGCAGCCAAGCATGCATGGCACAACATAAGACTCTGAAGTCTGGGACCAGAAAGAGCTGAGTTTGAACTCTGACCCCATCCCTCTCTAGGTGGATGGGATGTGAACCCCTCTGAGCCTCAGTTTCCCTATCTGGAGAATGGGGATATTGGTAAATATAACTGCTGACATACTGTGAAATGTCCCATGTCTTAGCCCCATCCTCCAACACAGGTCCGTGAAGCCCCAGACATTGCCAATGGAAGGCAGAGGGGTGGAGCTAACTCCCCAAAGAGGGTTGAGGGGGCCTCATTCTCAGAGGACACTAGTCTGTGAGTTGTTCCTTAAACATAAACTGTGTTGTTGGGAAGATGACTCAGTCAGAAAAGCGTATAAGGACTTGAGTTTGACTCCCAGAGCCCACGAGAAAAAGCTTGGTGTGGTGGTACACACCCATAATCCCAGTGCAGGGAGGCAGAGGCAGGAGGATGCCTGGGACTCACTGTCCAGCCAGCCAGCCTACCCACTGAGCTTCCAGACAACAAGGCTGTCTCAAATAAACAGCACTTGAGAACCAAGACTTGACCTCTGGCCTCTATTTATGTGGTCACATACACATGTATGTTGTACACACATACACACACACACACACACACACACACACACACACACACACACACACACGCACCAATGTGGTCACACACCTGCAAACCCACAAATTAAAACAAAACAATAGCCTCACTGGAGAATACATTTGGAAAAGCCACAGCCCGGAGTCACTTCTCCCAGCGTCTTGATGTGAATTAACACTTTAAGGACTCTGAAACCTGCGGCAGGGGAAGCTTCTAGCTTTGTTTAAACAAGGGTCCTCGAATGCACTTCCTGACTTGATAGTTTCTATTTTTTGCACTAGACAGCTATTTACAGGCTAAGAAACGAGGGGTTTGTTTCTTAGCGCACATATGGGGGGGTTGGGATACAGGAGCTTTAGGATTTGGAGTCAGAAGTGGCCCGGGGTCCTTAGCCTCTCATGCTGCGCTACACATGCCAGCCACATGGTTAGAGATGGGTGAGGGGAGATGGAGAGAGGGGTGGGGACAGGAGAGTGAAAGAGCAGCTTCCTTGAAACAGAAGTGAGGACACCGCTGGAGGAGAGGCTGATCCAGCAACACTGATCCGAGCCGGAAATGGGATGTGGGGATGAGGGATTATTTGGGCAACAAGGATAAGGAGAGGAGCCTGGAAAGATGAGACTGGCATGCCTGGTTTGTAAGCATCTTCCTGGAGGTCTGGTGAGAACGAAGGAGGAGGAGGAGAAGGGGACGGGGAGAGGGAGGGGAAGAGAGGGGGAGGGGGAGGAGATGGGGGAGGGAGAGGAGGAGGATGAGAGGAGGAGGAGGAGGAAGAAGAGGAGGAGGAGGAGGAGGAGGAGGAGGAGGAGGAGGAGGAGGAGGAGGAATAGGAGGTTTGAGGATGTAGCTTAAGCGGTAGAGTACTTGCTAGCAAGCCAAGACCCTGGGCACTAGGAAACAAACAAACACAAGACAAAACAAATCAGCAGCCAACCAAGGACAATGTCTTGTAAGTGGCAAGAGAGTGGAATTTAGAAAAGAAAAATCCTAGACTTTAACCCAAACCCCAAACCAAAATCCATGGAAAGTGTTCCCTACACCCAAGGTCCTCAGCCTGTGGGTTGTGACCCTTTGGAGTCGAACGACCCTTTCACAGGGGTCAGCTATCAGATATCCTGCCTATCAGAGATTTACATTTCGATTCATAACAGTAGCAGAATCACAGCTGTGAAGTAAGAAAAGAAAATAATTTTGTGGTTGGGGGGTCGCCACAGCGTGAGGAACTGTATTGAAGGGCCACAGCATTAGGAAGGCTGAGAACCGCTGTCCTACACGGATACACACAGACGCCACAGACACACACACGGACATCACAGAAGACACACAGACACCATACACACACAACTTGCCACTGGGCATATGCGGAAGTCAGAGAACAACTTTCAAGAGTCGGTTCTCTCTTAAACCAAGTGAGTTCCAGGGATCAAACTGAGCTCCTCTGACTTGACAGCAGGTGCCTTTACCTGCTGAGCCATCTTGCCAGTCCCAGGTTACAATAAATATATACATATAAGCACAAATACAAATATGTAGCATGAAAGAGTGGGTGAGAACGCAGGCTTTGGACCAGGCTGCTGGGATTAAAAGCTTAGCTCTTCCAGTCCTGCTGTGTGACCTCAAGCCATGCCACTAAACCGCCTCTGCCTCTCTTTCCCATCTGTAAAATGGGGCAATAATGGAGTTACTTTGCAGAACTGTTTCTAGGGTGATCTAAAATATGCTTTGGAACATGGACCGAGCATAAAACACAAAAGAAAAAGGCAGTTCTAGGGATTGACCCCAGGGCTTCCCACACGCCAGGCAAGCACTCTGCTACTGAGTTAGATCCCTAGCTCTCCTGTGTAGCTCAGGTAGCCCTGGGCCTGCAACCCTTCTGTCTCTATCTTCTGAGTAGCCAGGATGACAGGCCTGTGCCACCAGGCTGGGCCTGATGAATGATGGAATATCCCTGCAGTGAAATACAATATATTATCAAAAAGAGCATTTAAGTGTTCCTTCAGGAATAGACTATTTCTCTCATCCTTAATTTGAAAGACATAGTATGTATCGGTGTGTTCCAGCTGAGGTAATCGCACGTGTCACGGATTTCCCTCCATGTAGACAACCCATCAAGAGAAATAAGGATGGGTCCGGCAGGGAGGTACAAGCTCTCCTCCTGGGTGGCTGTCACTCTGACACGTCTGCCCTAGTTTGCATAATTCTAGACATTTTGGGATCCTTTCAAGGAACTGGATCATTTCTCGTCCCTCCCGAGGAAAACAAAACACAGTAA
The DNA here is from genome assembly GCA_028551405.1 of Uromys caudimaculatus. Lineage (NCBI taxonomy): Eukaryota > Metazoa > Chordata > Mammalia > Rodentia > Muridae > Uromys > Uromys caudimaculatus. Next base: position 126,147,933 of record CM052702.1, read on the forward strand.
AGGCATTTTGCTCCTCTCTTCCGCTGTGGCTGAGTCCCCTGTTGGGAGTCTGCACTTTCCGGTTTCTCAGCCCCTCCCCAAGCCCAGGGGCTGAAGTGCTCCACCCCTTGCACGCATGCGCCTTACCAGAGTTGGGGTACTTGACCACCGTGGGCAGGTACTGCCTCTTGTTTACGTCCACAGGCACAAAGGCCGTGTACTTGCTGATCACACTGCAGGCCTTGCTGGTGTGCACAGCGTTCACCTGGTATCGGCGATTGGACCCTGTGGGAGGAAGGAGCAAGCGTCACAGTCTGGGATTAGAAAGTCTTGCTTGGTGTGGAGACTCTGGAAGCTAACAGGAGAGCTGGACTAGCAGTCTGCGTCTTTGGGATCAAGTAGGTCTTGAAGTCAATGACCTGCCAACGGGCTAATTAAAGACATGAAGACCAAACCAAAACAACAGCAAAAAACAAAATAAAACACCATTTCACAAGATAAAGGATATGTTAATGTAAAAACTTAAGTCATTATCTTAGAATAAAAGATAGCTAATTCCTTTAAATAACGTTGTTTATTTGAAAGGTGTTCTATATTGTCTGTATTTGTATATTTGAATCTTGCAGGTGACCGATGGGAACCTTGTGACAGGGCTTTATGGGTTCTCAGATGGGACCCTGCTACACTGCTGGGAAGATTGAAAAGCTGTGGCCTGGGATTGGCTTCATGGGCAAGAGTGCTTGCTAAGAAAGCACTGAGTTGCGTCCCCAGCATACAGAGAAGAAGCGGAGTATGGCTGTGTAATCCAGTGTTGGAGATGCAGGGGAACAGGGAGACAGGAAGATCCATGGGGCTTGCTGGCTGGCCAGCCGGCCTCGCCAAAAAGCCTCAGGCTTCAGGCTCAGTGAGAGAATCTTGTCCCAAGGGAATAAGATAGAGAATGAGAGGGACACATCTGGAATCTTCCTCTGGCTTCTGTGTACACCTATTTGCCCCCACCTCCACAACTGGCACAGCCCACCCAAAACACACACACACACACACATACACACACACACACGTACACATACAGACACACACACAGAGATATGCACAAAGACACACACACAGACATTCACACACAGACACACATAGACACACACAGAGACATATACACACACAGACACATACAGAGACATACAGAGACATATACACACACAGAGACATACACACAGACACACATAGACACACACAGACACAGACACACACACACACACAGAGACATACACACACAGATATAGACACACATAGACACACACATAGATATAGACACAGACACAGACACATACACAGACATACACAGACATATACACATAGACACACACACAGACATACAGACACACACAGACACACACATAGACACACACACACGGACACACATGGACATAGACAGACAGATAGGCATAGACAGATGTTCCCTCTCTCTCTCTCTCTCTCTCTCTCTCTCTGATTGAAAACCAGAGCAAAGGAGTCAATGCTTGATCACACAGCAAGTCAGTCAGAACCTAAGATTAGGACTCAGGATGACCTGGCCTGGAAGTTCACGCCCTTTCTACCAAATAGTGAACCCTCTTGATGGCTTGCTGCCTTCTGAGGGCCCGTCAAGAAGCCAGGGCAGTGAAAGGGGGAGAAATATTTATGGGAAGAAAAGAGGAACATGCATTACCCCCAAATACAAATGAAACCTAAGCCACATAGTACGTAAATGAGGCCTAAACTTAGAACAAAGGAATCCCACAATTCTCTCTGTTCTCCAAGTGTGTCCTATCGAGATTTCACTAGTCATGTTCTGGGTAAAGGCTGCCCCAGTGTCTGAACTAAATTAGCTCACGACCCATCCCTGCTATACAGGGCTGGAATTCATGCGTTTCTGAACAGGACTTATTTAATTAGCTGTGTAATTGTTTGATTAATGCTGGCCTCTCTTAGCCAGTGCCAGGTGCTCCTGGGAAAGGATGTGCTTACTTTATTCTTTGCTCACCAACCCTCCAAGGCATCCGTGGGGCCAAACACCTAGCCTGGTCCCCAGCTGACTGTGGGGAAGTCGTTGGGGCTGATGAGAGCGGACAGGTTCTAGGCTAGGTCTAGGGCCCTGTGGGCAAGGTACAGTCTCAGAGAGCTCCTACCACTGCTGGCTCTCCAGAACCAGACATGGGTACTGAAGAGAAATGCTGGGTAAGGGGAACATGGGGGTAGGCAAGCGTGATAGGAGAGGAGGAGGCAGGAAGAGAGGAGGGGTCACAGGAGAATGGGAGAGGTGGAGGAGGCCAGGGCTGATGAAGGGAGGGCACTTCAGGTTGAGGATGCAGCTCCAAGCTCCATTTAATGTGGGGTGAGATATGGCGGAGTGTAGGCTCAGGAAACGGCTAGTGGTACAGAGATGGAGCCTTGGACTCAGCAGGGGTGTGATAAGGGTCGGAGGCAGGGGAGGAGCGGTGCATAGTGTGGAGCTAGTTGGAGAGGCTAACCTAGGGCTAACCTTAGGTTACTGAGACAAAGGAAGGACTTTGAGGGCTTTGGGTGTGGGTGGGAATTAGAAAATAAGGGAACAACCCCTAGGCAGTGGGCATGGCACTAGGCTTCTGGAGGGCGGGCCTTAGGGTGTGGGCGGGGCTTTGGAATGGGGCAGGGCTGGCTTTGCGCAGCAGGAAGGGCACTGTGCTGCTAAAGGGACCCCTCCCCAATCCTGGTTGCTCACCTAACTCGATCTCATCCTCACGCTCTGCCAGATGCTCGAATTCGCGGATGATGGCACGGGCCGCCAGGTGGTGGAAAGTCTCGCGCCACATGTCAGCGTTCTGTGTGTCCTCCCTCTGCAGCGCTGGAGGTTCCAGCTCGAAGCTCACTTCCCACTGCATGCGCTGGTTGTCGCACAGGCCTTTGACCAAAGCCTTGCCCAGTACAGGGCTTGGAGTGTCTGCCCTGCTGGGATTGGCTTGCCCCTCTGACTCAGCCATGGGCTCCAAGTCTGAAGATGTCTCCAATTCGAAGGTCGAGGGACAATGGGGTAGTTCTGTGGCTGAAGGGACAAGAGGTCTGAACCTGAGGCCAAACAGGCAGCCATTCGCAGAGAATATCATCCTTTCCCTGGGGGCAGTCACTTCTAGAAAACACAAAGGCTATCCCCTCTTTAAGGACAGCTTCTTCCTAATGAGCTAATGCTGCACAGGTAGTTTGCACTTGTCCCAGAGAGGGACAGATCCACCTTTCAGGAGGTCTGTCCCTGAGGGGCCAGACAGATGGGGGTGGGCCCAAAAAAGTTCTCAGAGCAAGAGTTTCACAAAGACAGGCACTGGTACTCTGTCCCTGTCGTCTGAAATTGGGCCCCAGCCTTCCTGTCCCCTTAGATCCTGGACCTTGGTCACTTACCCAAGTCCTCAGAGCTTCGGCTGTTAGGGGCAGACTTCCGGCCGGAACCACGATCCAGGTCTCTGAAGAGGCTCCAGGCTTGGTGATCCTGGCCAGGGAACCGAATGGGCTGGCAGCCATGAGGCAGTAGGGAAGGCCTGCGAGCTCCTGGGCCATGAAGTTTAGGGCCCTGGCTCAGGTTATGGCCTCTGTCGAGGAGGGGCTAAGGTGGAAAACGAGGGCAGAGGAATGGAAGGAGAAGGAGGACGGAAGTAAGAGGGGTAGAGAGAGGAGGAGGAGGAGGAGGGGGAGGTGGGAGGAGGAGGGGGAGGAGGAGGAGGAGAAGGAAGAGAAGGAGGGGGGAGGAGGAAGAAGGGAGAATGGGGAGGTGGGAGGGGATAAGTAGGATAGGAGGGAAGAGGAAGAAAAGGGGAGGGAAGAGGGAGAGGGAATGAGGAAGACAAGAGGAGGGCAGGGGAGGAGGGAGGGATGAGAAAAGGGAGGAGGGAGGAAGAGAGAAGATGGAAGGAGGAAGAGGGGGAAAAAGGAGGTGAATCTCATGGTGTCAAGAGCCTCCTGCTTCCCCTCCAGCTTCCTGCCCCCCCCAGCTCTTCCCAGGTCAGGCCTCTCAGGGACCCAGGGACCCGCGACTTAGTCCCCGCCGCTCTTGAGAAACAGAAACCAGAAAAATTCCAGGCCGTGGGTCAACTCCAAGGCACAGAGAACCACGCACCATGGATAATTCCCAACCTCCTTTCTTTTCTGGCAGAAAGCTTAGAACTTTTTCTGTGCGTAGTTAAAATTACCAATCCTTCGCCTTATGTCTCCCCATATGGTGTGCTTAAAAGGTCTTTCCCACCCCCAAGAAAATCTTCTAGAAGTTTTGTTATTTTTGTTTGTGTGTTTTAAGTCTTTGATTCATATGCAATCTATTTTCCTGTGAGGAGATAGGAGCCAGCTTTACTTTGATCTCCCAAGTGCTGCAGACCTCAGTGCTGCTTACGGAATGCAGCGGGGCTCTCAGTAGCTTATCAGTTCGATACACTCTCCTTACAGAGCTAGCATGTGTGTTTGGCTTTGTTTATGGACTTTCCAGTCTGTTTTGATAATTTCATCTATCTGTTCTTGGGCTTGTTATAAACAAGCATCCGAAAGCCAAGGGGTAGATGGGAAATATCCTAGCAACATGTATGATGGAGTTCTTTCTTGGAATTCAGGATCCTCTGAGTCCCACTCAGCCACTGATTTCTGTAAAAACACATGCTTGTTTAAAAAATGTTTTTAAATTTCTTTACCGTGAGTGTTTGTGTGTAACGCAGTGCACAGAGGAGTTCTCCCACGTCCTGGGACTCAGGGATTGTGATGGAACACCGGGCCAGGCTCCTTAGAGGCCACACAACTGCAGCCCAGGGCTGGGTAACAGACCACGACTGCCCTGATTTGTACAGCAGAGGCTACAGGACTGGGTGGTACTACCGAGCTGAGTCACACTAGGATCCTCGAGTCGTTTACCAGCCTGCCCAGACTGCCTTCCTCCTCACAAGACAAACTACATGCTCAGAAGCTACACACAGGGGAAACTTCTTCCAAGCACAGAAAGACATCCCGCCCCCTTGCCTTATGTGACCAAATGCCCTAAGCTGCAGGTGAGACCCTACTTACTGCCCAGCCCATTGGCCCTCTCCAGGTGTACTCAATAAACAATTATTCTTATTCTGGCCTTGAAAAGAAAAGAAAAAAAAAGAATTCTCTCATATATAATTGGAGGGAAAAGGCAAAATTAGAATAGTGGGGGCCTTTGTCCACAAGCGGCTTGCATTGAACATATCAATTAGCCAAGTGGAAATGTTCAGAACCATGGCGGTTAAGACAAGTCACATTTTTTTTTTCTGTATTAGAGACAGGCAAATATCTAAATGTGTAATGATGCTTAGTGTGCCAGGGTGTCTCATGTCCGTACAGACTGGGACAATGGGCTGTGTATCCCAATTCAAGTCCATGAACTGAGACAATGATTCTACTCTTACAAATTCAACCCTGCGAGAACCACAGGGTTACAAGAGTCTGTGTTGTATTTTTTACAGAGTAAGCAAACTGTGTGTATTTGTTACAATATGGATAATCAGAGTAAGAATCTGGAAACAGTTGGGTGAGGTGGCACATGCCTTTAATCCCAGCACTTAGGATCAAGGGAAGCAGATCTCTGTGACTTAGAAGCCAGTTAAGTCTATGCATCAAGTTCTGGTCCAGCCTGGGGTACACAGAGAGAGCCCGAGTTTTTTTTTTAAAAAAAGATCTGGAACCTACATCTCCATTGGCAGGGGAGAATGAGTAGGTTAGGGTATATCCATGTAGTGGAGTATTACACAACACCGAAAAGAAGATTTCTTCATGTCATTGTGAGATTTGAGAAAAAAAAATCACCTTAAACTTATGACAGATGTCAATGTCAGCTGCAGACAGCTGCTCATCAGAAAGAGACTCTAATTTCACTGCATATGAAATTGAACTCAAAAGGCATTAAGAAGGTCGGTGAGATATCCCAGTTGGTAAAGGGGCTTGCCACCAACCCTGACATCCTGAGTTTGGTTCCTTGGACCCACATGGTGGAAAGAGAGAACTGACTCCCAGGAATTGTCCTCGAACCTCCACATGGGTGCTGAAGCATGCACGCCCACTTGCCCACCCAGTCACACACCCAGAGGAAACAAATGAGATAAAAATGTATTTTTAAAAAAACTGCAATTTGCATAAGCAACTATTAAAATATGCATGGGTTCTGTATATACGTGTTTGCGCATGGTATTTCTAGAAAGACGTCCTCGGAATTAAGTGGGTGTTGGTGTAGGGAGGGAGACTTTATTTGTACTTTATACCCAACTGAACTGTTTGAAGGTTTAATTTCAAATCCAAGTATGTATTACTTTTGTCATGGAAGATCGTTAAGCTAAATTGAATTTCCTGTTTTTTTGACCACACACGTGTCCTGGTAGGGAATGATATAACCACTTACCAGGTGGAATGAGATTTGGGGATATCAGTAAACCTTGGGGGCCTTTTTATGCTATTACGTATGTATCAGTATGTATTGGGGGTATGCCTCCTCATAAAAGGGGTATCTTCCTGTCTCTAGGCCAAGGACCTATGACTCAGGACATGGAAGAAAAGGAGACTGGCCACTTTTAGGGTGCCTCTGAGGGGGCAGGTGCCCAGCTATAACCCCCTGACCCCTCCACCCACGAGAGACTGAGATATTCTCTACTGATATCACCACCACCCACACTGGGTCAGAGAGAAATGGACTCTGTTACAGTTCCCATGACAACAGAGACATCTACATGCTGGCCTTTCACCCAAGCAGTCTCTGGGGAATCTACGCACGCACACACGCGCACACACACACACACACACACACACACACACACACACACACACACACAGAGAGAGAGAGAGAGAGAGAGAGAGAGAGAGAGAGAGAGAGAAAGACAGAGACAGACACAGAGAGACATAGACAGATACACCTACACATACCCACATACACACAGAAAGAGAGAGGGAGAGAAAGAGAAACATACAGAGAGACATAGAGAGAGAGAGAGAGAGAGAGAGAGAGAGAGAGAGAGAGAGAGGCAGAAAGACAGAGAGACAGACACAGAGACATAGACAGACACACATACACACCCACACCCACACAGAAGGAGAGAGAGAAAGAGAGAGAGGAGAGAGAGAGAGAGAGAGAGAGAGAGAGGGAAACAGACACAGAGAGACATAGACAGACAGACAGACACACATACACACACAGAGGGGGGAGCAGAAAGACAGAGAGACAGAGAGACATAGACACCCACACCCACATACACGGGGGGGGGGGGGAGAAAGAGAGAGAAGGAGAAGAGGAGGAGGAGGAGGAGGAGGAGCTGGGGAGAGAGTGGGGGGAGAAAGGCAGGCAGGAGAGGACGAAGAGCTAAGGAGCAAGCTTGAAGAAGAAAGGCAGCTAGCTTGCCTGGAGCACTCAGCGGGTGCAGCTGCCATTGAGGAGCGTCTGCTACAGCCAGAAATTGGGCCAGGATCGCACCCCACACCCACTGATGCCTCCTCCACCTGAAGTCAGCTCCCACTCCATATCTGCTGGTGGGTAGTGGCTCACTCATTGCATACAATTCTCCCCATTTTGTAGATGAGGCAGTTGAGGTTCAGAGAGGTTCCGAAATGAATGAGGAAGAGTAGGCTTGACTCCAAGACTAACTAAAGTATCTTAAGCACATCAGGGGTCCCTGGAGAAGCCCATGGAGAGCCCCCAGGGGCCAGGTGGTATGTGGGCTCATTTAAATGTGGAGAGTAGGAGGCATGACGAGGTGGTGGGAAGTAGGCAGGCATACCAGAGAGCATGGAAAGGCTGCTTTGGTCCACATACTTGGGACAAATTCATATGGTTTCTGTCCTGAAGAAAATGTTTAAATCGTGATGTGGTTTAGCAGAGTGGTCCCAACTGGGTGTTTTTCATTTCCTGACCCTGGATATATTCTATCATGCCTGAGACCAACCCCATGGCAGAGCCTTGATAGCAACAATGCTGAGGTTATAGAGGACTGACCTAGCAGGCACTGGTGACCTTTCCTGTGGTGTCTCTGACTCCTATTTTCTTGATCTTGAGTGACTGTCCAGCCACAGAAGGAACATCAGTGTGGTGGAGAAAAAAACAGGGCCCAGAGGACAAGAGCTTCCCAGGTCAAATCCACAGACTGGCGGTGTGGTTCTGGGTAAGTCAACTGACTTCTTTGATCTTTAGTTGGCACATCTGTAGCAAGTGAGGGTGGCTGGTCGCCAAACACCCTCCTCTCCCAGGTACCACAGAAGCCTAATGACAAGGGTCTATCCAGGTACCCTGTCCCAAGGGGGAAGTGCTGTGTACAGGCACTAGACAAGCTCAGTGCCCAGTGAGCATCCTTGTTGGGAAAGCATTTTTAGGGGTTGGCCGATGAAGTCCAGCTAAGGATAGAGGGTGTCTTACTAAGCCAGTGATATTGCAATCTGAGGGGTCATCAATAAATATGCTTCAAATGAAAACTAGCATCACCAGGAGGCTTGACATCAGCTGAAGCTGTACGCTGCACTCTACCTGATTCTCAATGTTCTCACATGACTGATGAACACCCAGCCTTGTTCTTAGGTGTGACCATAGTCAAGCCGAGCTCCTCCCAGCTCCTCCCACCCTACCCTTCCTAGGTACCTGCAGATCAATCTGCCACTGCTGGCTCTCTGAGCTGCTCTCACTGGCAAAGTCTTGCACCTTGACTTTTTGCAGTGGGTTTCTCCTGGCAGTCCCAGTGGGGTCGCTGGCTGTGGTGGGCCTTGAGTAAGCCTTGTGGCTGGAGATCTGGTTAGTGCTGTATGCCCTCCGCCGTCGGGAGACATCCAGACCTGGGCAAGGGTAGTGAGAAGGAGGGTCTAGGGTAGTGGGGAAAGAAAGGGGCTCAAATGCCCTCTTTCTGCTTTGAGATGTCATATGTTCCCATTTTCTTACAGAAATGTGTGCAGGTGCCTCCTTTAGCATCCAAAGCCTTGCCAGGTCTGGCCATGGTCTATCTTCTCAGCATCTGTTCTTTCCTCCCGTGTGTGTGTGTGTGTGTGTGTGTGTGTGTGTGTGTGTGTGTGTGTGCATGTGCACACACACATCTATGCCCACGCGCACATGTGTGTAGATAGGACCCCAAGTTGACATCAGGGATCTTCCTCAATTGCTTCCCACTCAACTACTTTTAAATGGGTTCTGGGAATTCGAACTCTGGTCCTCTTGCTTGTGTGGTAAACAATTGATTCACTGAGCCATTTCCCCAGGCCCAATTTTGTTTGTTTGTTTATTATTTCATGTTGAATTTATTCAACTGTATGGAATGCTTCATGGACATGCCTGTCATCTCTGTGCAGGGACCATGCTAATCTCTTCCAAATCGTTCCAATTTTATATATGCGCTGCTGAGTGGAGGCAGGAGCTCTCACTGACGGGAGCTCCCCCATAAGTTAGATCAGCTTGACTGGCAAGCCCCGAGCATCCCCTGCCTCTGCCTCTCAACAAGCACTTTACCCACGGACCCATCTTCCCAGCCCCTCCCACTCCCTTTAGAGATGGGTAAGTAGCAAATGACCAGTGTCTTCTATGTGCCATGCCTTCATGACTTTGATTGAGTGCTTCTGTTACTAGGAACCCCCTCTCCGCCCCACAACCTTCAAACCGTCCTCAGTTGTCTATGGATCTTGAGCAGATAATGCTTTCTCACCTGGGGGTCCCCGTTTTGGTCTCCATTGCTCTGCTTTATCAGAGTTAGGGTCAGCTGTGTTTCTGTGACCAAAGCAGGCTCTTGGAGGGCAGCAGCTGTCCTAACCCCCCACCCCACCCCACCCCACACACACTATGCTTCTTGGCAAATAGCCAGTACATGTTCTCTGAAAATAGCATCAAATGCCACAAAAGCAGCTAGGTCTAAGCTGACCAACTCGTTAGCATCCAAGATCTTAGCCAGTTGCTGAGAGTCCAGTATCTGTCTCCTTGTCTGTACAGTGGCCATCATCATAGCCACACCCGCAGCTGCTAACTGGTCCCAGAGATTGTTTTCATCAAGTGCTTAGGGCATAGTAAATGCTCAGTATAAGGCAGAAATCATTATGGCCTCCGTGGAAAAGGAAACAAAACAAGAAGCAGAGGACCAACCGTGATGGGTGGGGGAATCTCCATCGCATGGATGGGCGTCTTTGGTCTGCCCCTGGTTGAAGTTCTTGGCACAGTTTCCACTGCCTGGGCTGAGGCCCTCGTCCTGAGAGTGGTAGAAGACAGAGCTGCTGGACTCCTGAGTATGTAGCATGCCGTACTCACACCTTTTGTCCTGGGGGGGGGACGGGGGGAGGGTGAGAGGGAAGTTAGACTCAGCAAGGAATTCCACAGACAGCACAGGGCGTGCAGTGGGGCTGGGGTAGGAGGCCACCTTTGAGGATCTAGCAGAATAAAGAAGGAGTGCTTGCTTGTTTATTTAGAGAATTGAGGCTAACTTATGATTAAGAGATGGCGAACATAGACCTGGATAGTGTGGCTCACATCTGTGATCCCAGAACCATGCAACTGCGGTACAAGGCTAGCCTGAGCTACACAGCAAGTTCCAGGACAGCCTGGGCTACAAAGTACAATTCTGTCTCAACAACACAAAATGAAAGCAAAAATTGTGTGTGTGTGTGTGTGTGTGTGTGTGTGTGTGTGTGTGTGTGTGAGAAAGAGAGAGAGAGAGAGAGAGAAGAATCCCTTCTTATATATTACAATGATATTTAAAAGCACTGACTTCATTCACTGCAAATTTTTAGAAATGCAATTCTAAATGACATTCTTGTCTCCTAATATATAAACCGTGTGTCCTTTGATTCTATTCTTCGTAACACAAACAGACACGCATACACACAGCACACTTTTGGAGGGCATGATTTATCTTATAAGGAAATCAGACCACACACATTTGCTAGTATCTTGAGTGTTGTACTTAAAACACTCTGCCTGCTAACCTCTGCACATCTGGCTTTCCAATATTCTGCTTTTGTGCCATGGCTTTTTTGTCTTCATCACCATACAATCTGTGGTCGTAAATCCACCACACCACTGTTCCATCTCTGGATGGAAAGATCTGAGTATTTCTAATTTCACAAGTTATTTCTAGATTGCTTCCCAGGCAAGTCATGGCAAGTCATTCTTACACCAATGGCACAGGAAGGGGCTGCTTCTCCAGCAGATGCCGGTAGCAGGAGAAAGGATGGCCAGTCTCACAGGTGAAGAAAATAGAACTTTGAAAAATGGTGCATTCATGTAAGCACGTGTTTGTGCGTGTTTGCATGTCTGGTCACATGCATTCTCGTGTGTGTGGGGGGAGTGTGTGGAAGTTATCCTCAGCAATACTCAACCCTGTCTGTCCCTTTGAGAAAGGGTCTCTCAGTGTCCTAGAGCCTGTCCTTAGGCTCAAGTGCCTGACCAGCAAGCCCCAGGGCCAGATCTTCCTGCCTTCACCTCCCCAGCTCTGGGATTGCAAGTGGGTGCCCCAATGCTTCCCGAATATGTGGGTTCTGGAGTGGATTGGTTCCTCATACTTGTGAGGCAGGCATTTTATCTTGCCTGATCTATTTCACCAGTCCACGAGAATGAATTGATGACGTGCTTGGGTCTTTTCTATGGGAATGTATATCTTTCAGGGCTCCAAGTACATTTCAAAATGAAAGAAAACGTGATCATTAAAAAAGTGGCCAGTATTTTGTTCAGAATTTTCTCTGCATAGTCGAATAGTCCGCCTTCCACAACACATTTGTAGTAACCGTTAAAAATTCTGGACACTTGGTATAGCATTCCAATTATTCTTAGAAACCCATTCAATACATGGCCAGTGTTCCAATACAGAAGTGTTTCAGTGTGATGAAGGGACGCTGTCCAGTCTAGTCAAGAGAACCCCGGGCAGCTGGATACACTCCCCTTTGCTCCTTTTGCCTTAACTAGGAGTTCAGTCATGGTTCTCTCCTTCATGGCTTCCCTCTTTCTTTCTTTCTTTCTTTTTTTTTTTTTAATGCGTGTTTGTTGTTACAAGCAAGTGTGTACGTATGTTCCTGTGTGTGCGGGTGCACATGGTGGTGGCATGCATGCACGTGTGCACACATGCATGAGAAGGCCCAGAGAACACGTGCATACCATTGTACCTGGCATTTTTACACAGAGAGTAAACTCAGGTCCACCGTAAACACGCTATTGACTAGGCCACGCCCCCGTCTTCTGGGCCACACCCTCTCGCTCCTGGACCACGCCCTCTCGCTCCTGGGTCACGCCTTTCGATGTACTAAGTTCATTTTATACTTAGTCACTTTAGGCATTGAGTTTGTAACTCCTTAAAAACCGACCCTGATGAGCGAGTGCTTCTTAAAGAGGGACTGAAAGGACAGCACTGAGGATGGAGGTGGGGCAAGGAGACAGCTCGCCAGGCAATCTCCCGCGTATCCGGGATACTCACAGATCTGGAATTGGAGATGTACAAGGAGGCGTCGCACACAATGCCATAGCCCATCAGTCGTTCCCCAGGGAAAAGGGAGTTGGTGCTGACAGGAGAGATCAGGGCCTCTGTGGTCTCGGGAAAGACCCACTCCACAGTCACGTCGCTCAGCACTGGCGCCATGGCCTTCTTCAAGGATTTGATCATCTGTTGGAGAGGGTTGTACAGAACACAGAGTAGATGGATGTGTGAGGAAGACATGGACAGATGAGGACATAAAGGGTGAGCTTGAGAGGAGGAAGGCACAGCAGGCTTGGGGTAGCTGATCCAGTAGTAGATACCCTTGTTAGACTTTTACGCCCCTCCTTAGACTCTTGGAACGGATCTTTGCCATCGTCTCTGCATTTTATATAAAGGAGAAAAGCATTTTATAAAGGCTCAATGGCCCAGAGCAGAGCTCAGATCTGGGGTGACACCTCTGGCCTATCTCAACTGCTGCCGAGGTACTGGGGGACACTGGAGGCTCTTCTGCATACCTTTGGTTGCAGCCGCTCCCCCTCCATCACAAACTCTGCGCTGCCCTTGGATACAGATGCCAACCCTTTTACCAGCCGGTAGCAGACCGTGGGTCCAATTCCAAAGCTATAGCACCTGAGGGACAGGGACAGAGGCAACTCTGTATCATTGTCCCCAGTGGGATAAGAGACAGAGCGTGGCCCAGCAGAGGCAGTTTGGAGATGGCCCTGTTTTCAGGCAAAAGGCTGGGGGGGGGGGACTATTATGGACACACACACACACACACACACACACACACACACACACACTACAATCAATTCTCAGTCAGCACTATCAGCAGGCTTTCCCAAAGCTCCACGTGGACATGCACACAGAGCTATGGACAATTCCACCTCATGTTATGAGAGGAAAAAATAAAGACAAACTTGGAAAACGCCCTGGAAACAAGGCATTCTGGGAACTGTAGGCGCTATCTTCTCCCTCTGGCACAGCGCATATTTTGTTCTGGTTTGGATTCCCCTAACCTCAGGTAGCCTAGGAGAATTGGACCCTAGATAGACCTGCAGGCTGGGCTGACCTGGTAGAAGAGGCGTGATTCCGCACCAGCTCCAGAACCTTCCCGGTGTTGCTCACGGACCCATCCGTGATCAGGAAGAGGAGCCGTGGGTGACCCTGGTGCAGGGGCTGCTGGAGGACCCACTTGAGAGGGGAGAATATGTTGGTGCCTCCCATGTCAGCCCGCATTCTCTGGATGCAGTCACATGCCATGGCCAAGTTCCTCTGTAGGAAAGGACCAGAGTAGGGCAGACAGGTCGTAGGTGGCATGGTGTCTCTAAGTGCCCCACCCCCACCCCAAAATGAACTCTGTTCTTGGGCTTGGAGTTCAGCCACACCCCTGTCCCCCCAAGGGGAGAATAGTCAGCTACTTGACGTAATTTATCCCCTATCAATGTCTAAAATGCCACCATTTGCAGAATAATGATAGTATTGTCTTTTCTGGATTCTTCCTCAGAAATATAAGCACCCCTTAAAAAGGTGGGATTTTGAGCTCTTAACTCCTCAGCACAAATAATGCTCCTTGCCTGGTAAGGGAAGCAGGTGACAGGTAGGGAAAAACACAGTTCTGGACACCCTCAGACATGAACATTGAATCTGACTCTGGCACCGACTCCCGTGGCACTTTGAGAAGCTTTCTTTCTCAACTTGTGCTTTAGACCCCCCTTCCTAGGTTGACCTTGTGGTTTCTGACTCCCCAAGTATTACTGGCACCGGGTAGATGGTATTGCAACAGGAGTTGATTCCCTCCTGTTCCTGGTCAGGAAGATTTTCTGTCTATACCCCTGCTTGGAGGGGACTGGGAAGGAATGGTCAGCACCGAGGGTGGGGGCGTGGCTTAGTCGGTAGAGTCCTCACCTAGCGTACAGGAGAGCCCTAGGTTCCATTCCCACAGAAACCAGGTGTGGTAGAGTATACCTGGAACCGTCTCTGGAGGTAGGGGCTAAAGGATTAGTACTTCAAGCTCATCCTCAGCTAGAGTTCGAATCAGTTTAGGCTACCCAAGACCACATCTTAAAAAAAAAAGAAAAAGCAATAGTCGATGCTGTCGACATCCAGTCTTACGATGAATGTGTCACTTTGAATGCATGCCCAGGAGACAGGCAGAGATGCCTGAGAAATCTATAAGCAAAAATGGCTAATTAGAAAAACATGGAGACCGAGGAAAGACAAGTCTCCAGGCTTCGTAACTAAATCCCAGTCTGTCTGTGTCGTGGGCCAGGCAGTGACATTTTCCGGCATGGAAACGTGTTCATGAAAGTCTAGCATAGTAGGCCATGCCACAGTATGGAAGACCTAATCTCGACCTGAAATGTTTGAAAATGCACAGAAGGTGACTGGAAAAAAGATTTAAACTTTTTTCCTTTTGATTATCTAGATCTAAAAGGAACAATCAGCAGTCAACAATCTTATTCTTACGTGTTTGAGATAGGGTGTCATATAGCCCAGGCTGGCCTTGAACTCACTACGTAGCTGAGGTTGACCTTGAACTCCTCATCTCCTGCTTCCACTTTCCCAGTGCTGGAATTGCAGATAGTTGCCACCACCCCTGGCTCAACGTGTATTTCTCTTTTAATTTTAAAAATCCATCCAATTGCTTTTAGTAGTAAGTAGCCAATAATGCCCCTGCTTCCCACCCGCTCTACTGCCCTCTCTTCTGTTTCTCCTTTCCCCTCTTATCAGCTCAGGTAGAATGGCCCAGGTTTGCTGCCTTTGTTCTCCGTAAATCTAAGCCTTAGACTTGTAAGTACCGTACAGTCATCCCCAGCCACTTGGCTATTTAATGTTCTCCTGTCTGTCACCATCCACTTCTGTAACTCAGCCTTGCATGAACCCATGGTCTTCAAGAGATAGAGTTTGTGGTGGGTGGCAGGTCATGGGCATGACAGATATGTCGTCTGTCCTTGTTCTTCATCCCCCATGTCCTCACAGACTCTATTGTAAGGGGCAGAGGATTTCTGAAGGCCTCAGGAAACACAGTTTTGCTTTAGTTTGCTGCCCCAGCTATAATTCGGGATCTCCCTGGGTAGGCAGCGTCTGAGGATCGCCAGGATGGCCTCAGATGCTACACCCCTCCCTTCCTCTGTTCGACCCTGCCCGTCACCCACCCAGGCCCAGACTTTCTCTCTCCTTACCTCATTGTAGAGCCGACTGGAAGAAAAGACTGTCTTAAATGTGGATCCAAACCCAACAATGTTGAAGAAGCATGCCGGCATGAGGCTCTTGAGGGCCACCAACATGGCCTCCTGCCAAGCAAGAGAGGGGTTCTCAAGACTAGACAGGGGCTCTGCCACTCTGTCACTGCACACCAGTGCCAGCATGGAGCCGCCTGTCTGTCACCCTATGTGCACCTAGCACTCCTTCCCCATGTATCCTAAAGTCTGCCGTTCCCGAGGCTGACCCATCAAAGCTATCAGCATATGCCTCTTTAGTCAGCTACCCTGCCATGGCCTTAGAGCTCTATCACCTCTTGCTGACTTTCAGAGGTGAGGAGAGCAGAGTCTGCTATCCCCCTCTGCCAAAGCAAACTGGACGTTGAGGGAGGTCACATGGTTGATCTAATGGTGTCCGGCTCTCATCCGATGCCCCTTCGTTAGCATCATCCTGCCCTTAACCAGGGATGGATCCTGTGGAGGTCTCTTTGGCTTGTAGTTATTAGATGCAAAGGATATACTTCACGTGTGTTGCCTTCCTAATCGGCCCTCAGCAAGCAGGTCCGTTGGTGTGCCCATTCTACAGACAGGAAGATGGACACCCAGAGCAGACAAATGATTGGTGGGAGAGCATCCAGTTAGTAAACTCCGCAGCGGGCATTCAACCATGCCTCTTGGCCTCCTAAGTCTGTGAGATCTTTATCACCCGTAGCTATGTGCTACCAGGAGACCTTGATACAAGGGTTAAAGAATAATTGTGGGGCTGGAGAGGTGTGAGGGTGTCTTCTCTGCAAATGCAAGGGCCAGAGTTCAAATCCAAATAGTTCGAGCGTGGCTGTGGGTACCTGTCACCCTAGCATTGGTGGGTGGAGAGAGGTGGATCATGAGAACTGGCTGGCTAGATAGCCTAGTTGACAAGCTGAGCTTCCAGGTCAGGGAGAGACACTATATGAAAGGCGTAAGTAGAGAATGACAGAGGAAGGCACCTGGTATCCTGCTCTGGTCTCTACATACATGAGTATAGGTGCATGGACTTGCATGCAATACATACACACACACACACACACACACACACACACACTACACACACACATAATACACACACATGAAAGAAAGAAAGAAAGAAAGGAAGGAAGGAAGGAAGGAAGGAAGGAAGGAAGGAAGGAGGGAGGGAGGGAAGAAAGAAAAAAGAAAAGGGGGAAATCAATGAGGTTCTGTATGGTGGTTGCATGCCCCAAATATCAGCACTTGGGAGTTGATGACAAGGGAATTACTAGCTCATGGCCAGATTGGGCTATGTAGAGACTTTCAGTCCAGCCTGGGCTACATATCTCAACTCTATACCAAAACACAGAAAGGAAGCGAGCAAGCAAGGAAGGATAGCTGTGGAAGTGGTGGGCACGAAAAGTGACAGTGACGATGACCGGTGTGGCGGTCAGTGCCCAGCAGCTTCGCGGTGCTCGCCATGGTGTTAAGTACCTTCAGTGAACATTCACATTCAATCCAGAGCATGAGCGGGCCAGTGACACCCAGTGCAGTGAAGTCTGTCTGAGTGGAAACCCCGCCTTCCCACTCTTCACTTGACTTTGGGGGGTCTGTCTGCGCCTCAGCCTGGCACAGAGGAAACAGTAAGTGGTTGCTATTAGCAGCCCAATGACTCTGTATTAGCAGTAATTCGTCTGTCTTGCAGAGAAGGAGATGGGGGCTCAGGAAAGCTGGGGCATCATTCTGGGTCATCAAACCTGGATGTCTGAGGTTGCTTTCACGAAGACAGCTCTGGGTCTGACTGGATGGCACCTGATGCCTATCCCTAGGGCCCACATGGTGGAAGGAGAGAACTGAACCCCACAAGTTGTCCTCTGACATCCATACATGCCCCAGAATGGTCACAAAATAAATAAAATATAATAAAAAGAAAAAAACCCCTCCCAATACATCTCATGGTTTGTGTTGGCTATGCCTCAATGCAGAGGCAGAGATGAAAGGTTGCCCTTTAACCCCTACATGGTATATCCACACTCCCCATCTCCTGGCATCTTAGCATGGTTTCATGGAAGCAGACCATAATGCTCTAGAATGTAAACTCGAACATTTGTCAGTCGGTTCCAGCAGTCGCTACGGCACACAGACACTACAGCCTTGCAGCTCTGCTCCTCTTCTGTCTCCCTCTGCAAACACCCACATTAAATGCTTCCACTAATGTCCCGTGGCCTCTCTGCTCTGCCTGTGTCAATACATTTTGTGTCTCCACAGAGGAAGTCAATATCTGCTTTTTTTTTATTAGTCACTAATGTATATTCCTGCTGGCGGGAGACTCTGCTGATCCGTACAGATTGTCTCGACTCACACCTATTAGAATCTGAAAGCCCTGCTTTTGGCAGCAAGCGGTGACTGAAGAATGCGACCAGCTGCCGGAAATTAAATTGCCTGACCTTTCCCCTTTGGCGTGGGCTGTTAGCATTTCGACTCCTTCCCTCCCCCCCCCCCCAAGACTTGCTTTCCCCAAAACTTCTACCCAATGGACCATAATGAATGGCTCAAACATCCCATGCCCAGCCAGCCTTATCCTTGGCAAGGCTTTCCTGGAGTAATTTCTGTGCCCTTTTCTGAAAGGATCGTGCTTAGCCAAATGGATTGCACCAGCATCAGGACGTTTGTAAAGGGATGACCTTGAGCCCAGTGAGTGGAGCTAGGAAAAAGCAAGGGGGAGACTCCACAGGGAATGGGGCCTGAAGGATGGACCAGACAGGGGCATGGTCAGAGAATTCTGAAGCATTGAAGGCAGAGGAGGGCTGCCGTTCATAAACGAGAATTTTATTTTTGGCTCCTAAACAATTTAATTTTAATGATAATAACTTCCTGGAGTGCTTGCATGAGGGGGGCACAGAGACACAGTCCAGACTTAGCAGGGGTAGGGGGTATGTGAAACAGACAAGATCAGTTATTGATGTGTACCTGAGTTCGAAGAGAAGGAAGCAGAGGGCTACACGCGCTTCTCCCCCCCCCCCTCTCTCTCTCCCCATACATCACGTGACATACATTTGCCCACCCAGAATCAATCCTTTCTTTTCACTTCATAGAAAAGATGAATGAAGTCCAGCATTGAGATTCAGTTTGTCCAAAGCCACATAGCAATTGTGACAGAATCGATTCTGGATTTTGAGATTGCTCCTTCAACAATGGCGTGCAGCAGAAACGACATACTCAGACAAGAGAGCTTTGTAAAACCAGAGGGCATGTCCTGCTCCTCATAAGCAGTGCATGTGAACTGAGCAGAGATCTGGAAGGCTCGGGTCCCTCCACCAGCCCTGTGATCCTGGGAAAAGCATTTCACCTCTTAAGGACTCAATTTCCTTATCCCAGAAATGAGAGACAAAGTATGAAATGCTCTCCCAAACTGTTTTAGGCTTACAATGCTGGGACACTCTTAGGTGACTGTGAGGCTTAGGTGACAGTGTGGCTGCAGAACAGAATACAGAAAACCACAGGATCTGGAAGTGTACTGCAGCGCTCCAGCACCCTGGACAGCTCCCCGCGGCCGTCACCTCTGGTGGCCCACAGGGTAGGAGGAGAAGGTAGCCATCACTAGTCTCATGTCCATGTGCATCAAGATTCTTTCAGAAGGATATTGGCTTTCATCTATGCTTCTGTCATTATTCAAGACTAGGAGGGACTAAAAGGCTGGCCTCACGATTCCACCCAAGCCCCACCTCCTTGCTGAGTCTGTTGCCCTGGAAACAAGAGCTTGCTCCCTGAGTGAAGTAAAGGGGAAGGATAGCCTCCCTTGACAGGAGAGCCCACTCTTTTCTTGCCCTTCCCCCATTCTCCTTAGCTACAGTCTATTACTCAGTCAAATAAATAGAATGAGGAATTTTATGCAGAAGTACAGAGATAGGTCGCATGGGGACAGATGAGGACGAGACGGTCCTCTCTCTTAATGAGTTCATAACTCCAGATGGGAGACAGACACCTGCAGAAGTCACAATAAAAGGGAACACTGTATAATTCCATAACAAGATTAGGGGATTTCCTGACAGGGAAGAGGGGCTTCATGGGCTTCATGATAGGTGAGGAGGGCTCTATAATTCTTCTGATATGTGTATGTGTGTGTGTGTGTATATATATATATATATATATATATATATATATATATATATATACACACACACACACATATATATACACACACACATACACATATATATATATGAGCTTCTAATGTTATATACACACACACACACACATATATATGGCTTTTTTTTTTGGGGGGGGGTGTTGGTGGAGCTTCCAATGCAGGGAGAACAAACCAAATTCCCAGGCCTTCTGATTGGCTATCAACTCTATGGTATGCTACACTAGACTGTGAACTTTGTGAGTGTATTGAATATGTTGGTATCTTGGTTTGTTTTTTGTTTTCTTTTCTTTTTTCTTTTTTCTAAGAAGGCTGCATGCAGAGCTCTGCCCACCATTAGTCGTTTGGGAAAAAGAATAACTAAATTAAAAAATTTTTAATGTGTTTGTCTGGTGTGTGTGTGTGTGTGTGTGTGTGTGTGTGTATGTGTGTGTATATGTGTGTAATGTGTGTGTGAAACAGTGTGTATGTATGGATGGATGGATGGATGTGTGTGTGTGTGATGTGTGTTTGTGTACATGTACGTGTGTGCAAATGCTCGTGAAAGGCAGATGACAACAACCTTGGGCACTGTTCCCAGGCATTCCCGATCTTGTTTTCTGAGACAAGGTCTATCACTGAACTGGAGCTCTCTTGCTAGGCTGACTGGCCAGTGAGCCGCACAGGTCCACCCATCTCTGCCTCCCAAAGCAGAGATTACAAGTGGGCACCACCACACCTAGAGATTATTTTTTAGACATGAATTCTGGGAATCTAATTCATGTCCTTACAAGCACTGACTTGGCTATCTACCCAGAGCAAGCCTAATCTTTTCTACTGGGTTCTATTAATATGTGGCAGAGGCTACATCTAGTGACTCTAGGATGTCAGGCGAGAGAACGGTCAGGCAGTCACTGGTTTGATCACAGATTACGTATGACCTTGGGTAGGTTACTACAACTCTGGAGAACCATTTCCTCATGTGGAAACAGGGACAAGAGCGATCGCTTAGGATAACTGGATTAAACACCAAGCCACACTTTGAGGGTAGCATGGTATCCTGCATGTTCTAGGTTCACAGAACATTGTCCCTCCTCCCGTGCTCCTCCCCACTCAGAACCTAAAAGAGTGCTTTATCCAGCGCAGATTTGCAGCACAGGTTTGCAGAGAGTGAAGGACCTCACGCCCTGTAAACACACAGCATCTCTGCCTCTGCTCTCATCACTTCAAGGGGTTTATTTTGGGAGCAAATTGAGTTTAGGTGTCTCTGCTTAAACTGATTTTGAACAAGTGGACTTTTGGAACAGAAAGTCCTCTGGAAGCCAGGCAGAGGAAAGCACAGCCGAGGTACTTAAGCCCTGGCTCCTGGGGGCAGAGTCCCATACACAGTACCTTGATGCGCTGGATGTTGGCCTTGCTCATGCTGCTGCTTCTGTCGATGAGGAAGATAAACTCCCCATGGGTCTTCCTTGGGTTAGGCTGCACAGACTGGAGGTCAGGACAGAAGTTGAGCATGATTACTGAGTGGTGGGGAATGTCTTTGTGGAGACGCTTCCGGATGACTTCTGTCTGGAGGAGAAGAAAATACTCTTGGATTTGGTGTGGTATAACTATTTCTTCCTAACTAAAACATTTCTTTCTATGGGAGGGAGACTCCTCAAGACTCAGGAAGGAAATTAAGCTTACAAGGTTTGGGAAGTCAACACAAGTCACAAGTCTCAGGGGGCTCCTGAAACCTACAGGATTCACAAGACCTCTGCCTGGAGTTTTAGAAGTAGCATGAACTGCTGGGAGAGGAGACTCTTCAACATGCCCAAGTTGTACAAGAAGCCCCTAGGATGCAGCTTGTGTGAGTTACTGTGCGTACTCAGTTGGGCTATTCAATGAGGGAGCTTGCCTTTGAGTGAACCATGCTACTATAAGTAACCCCAAACTTAGTAGTTTACTAGTTGACACTTGAGGTTGAATTATTTCTTTAGTTCATTGTTTAGTTCTTCTAGGGTGCACAGACATTTATTCACTTCACTCTGGCAAAAAAATCATACAACCCTTGGACAATTAAAGATTCCTGGGACTCATGTTATCTCTTGACCCCTATCACTCACCAAACACCAAATACTCACCAAGTTAGATCCAACTTATACTCTGTGCCAAAAGCTTCCAGGCTTGCTGTCCCTGAATCCCATGCTTACGAAAGAATCACAGGTTGAGACAGTAAGCACAGCTTTGCACATTTCTGAGTTTGAACCCCAACTCTGATGCTATCCAACTGTGTGGTGTCACAAAGTGCTTCCTCTGGGTGTCCCCTCACATGTACAGTGGGGTGAAAACATTCCTCTTTTATAGTGGCTGTGAGGATGAGCTATATTAGTGCCTAAGAGGGGGGAACCTGCTAACTGAATAATGATCTTTCAAGCCCACACTGAATGTGAGCCTGTCTCTGGTTCACCTTGGTTGAGAGATTGGCTCCCCCTGCTTGCTGGATCTCTTCCACAGATAAATTCCCCCTTCTTCATGGTTTTTATGTTTGGAAAGCCTTCCCCACTTATTTTTTTTTAATCCATGAAATGAGGACATGTGTGCACACCTTGTGGAGTTGCCATGTGGATGGACCACCACAGCTGTGACTCGGGCTGTCTGGCAGATTCAATGCCATTGCTGCCGTGGCTGCCGTGGCTGCTGTGGCTGCCGTTGATGGGGCTGTTGTGGCTGCTGTGGGGGATTCAAGCACCCCAAACACTGAATACAGCATATGCCGTGCTTTTGTCCAGCACACTAGCTACTGCATTGCACCTCAGCTTCTTGCATCTCCAGGGATCCCCACGGCGCTCAGAAAGGAGATGGAGCAGTAAGGAGGCACAGGAGCTTCAGTCTATCTGTTTGATTTTATCTTTGTGTGTGTGTCTCCTTGTGTGTGTAAATGTGGAGGTCGGAGGTCAGCCTTGGGTGTCTTCCACAGTTGCCCCCCACCTTAGATTTTGAGACAGGATCTCTCAACTTGGATATCACCAGGTTGATAGGTGATATCCTATCATACACACACACACACACACACACACACGCCCATACTTATAAGATATATACATACACACATACATGTATCATGTATCATATATAATATATACCCCCATACCAATCAGATACATACATACACACATATTTGTGTGTATATGTATATGTGTATACCCATACCTATCAGACACACACACATGTGTGTCCATACCTATCAGATATGGGCATATCTGGGATCACAAGCCTATGACTTCTGTGTGCCTGGCTTTTATGTCGGTGCTGGTGGTGGAACTTACATGGCAGACACTTCACTGAACCCTTCATTAGCCCAGTTTCTACTCTTACTTGTCTTTACATTGATACATTGTTATTCTCGTTGTTGTGTGCGGGTATGCAAACAAGGCTGTGCTTGTGGAGTCAGAGGCTAGCTTGTAGAAACCAGCTTTCACCTTCCGCCATGTTGGCTCCAGGGATGAAACTCAGCTTGTCTGGCAAGCGCCCTTACCCTCTGGTCTTCTTTATTTTTATGCCTGGGGTTGGGGGTCTGCCCTGAGACCACCTGCTGCTGCAGGCTCCTCTCTCTGATTCTCCACGCAGCCTCTGGATTGGATCTGTTCCTCCATCCTTCCCCCCTCCCCCCAGGCTGTCTGTATCCACACAGCTCTGTGTCCATTTCTCGTCTCCCCTTCTGCTTCCCCATCCTGACAGTGGGCATCAGCGCTCACCCTGCCCGCCATAGTCACAGCAGCTGTCGCAATGCTTCTCTCCTCCAGACCCCTCCCAGCTCATTCTTCAGCAAGACTCACTCCTTACCTGACAGACACCTCAACTTGATCTGGTTCGCTGTCTCTGTGGCACTGCCCAAGTTGGGGGCGGGCTCTTCTCTTACCACACCCCCCAGTCATCTCTTGCTGGCCTCACTTTTCTTCCCTGTGGTCCATGCACATGCAGCAGCTGGCAACAGCTGCCCCCAGCCCCATGCTCTAAGTTTTATGAAGCCCCAGGAGTCTGTCTAGCACTCGGCTCTGAACGTTCTCTCTACCAACTCTTCTCCCTGGGGGACTTACGCTGCCCGGATCTTGTTCTCAGATGGGCACTTGCCCGGCACCTGGCTAAAGAATACCTGCCATGATATTACCTGGTCCTATTTCTTCTATGGTACCAACCCCTTTCCCAGCCAGTCTTGTTCGCTTGTTGGTCTTCCTGTTCTAGGAGATAACTCCTTGAGGCAAAGAATGTATCCTTTCCAGGGCTGTTCCTCTAGTACGGGGAAGACCCTGGCATCTGTTAGGCATTTAGTGTTTGTTGAATGAATAAAGGAAACACTGGCACTCTCTCTCTCTCTCTCTCCCTCCCTCCCTCCCTCCCTCCCTCCCTCCCTCCCTCTCTTTCTTTCTCTCTCTCTCTCCAACCCCTTTGTGTGTGCCTTGTCTGCTACTGACCTCCGAGCTCATCAGTTTGGTTAGTTTGTTTCAGTCTCTGTCTCTCTGTAGACCTCCCCCTCCACACCGTGATCTGCCCTTTCTTTGCTAAGTAAGTTATGGACAGCTCATCACCCGTCCTTTCTGGGTGATGCTCACCATCTGGATGCCCTGACCTGACTTCTTTCTCACCTGTGGTTCCTACGCTCCCTCCCACTCAGGGCCCCTTTGTCAAAAGACCACTGCCCAGCTTGGCTTTTTGAGTGACAGAGCCCAAAGCAGAACCAGCCACTTCTGTCAGCTGCGGGAACTTCTTTCAGCAACCTGATTTTGCCTTTTAGGGGGACAAGTGGGTGCTTGGCTCTGGATTCCCTGATGGCTCCTCAAGCTGCCATTATCCAATTACAATGAACTCATCAGTTCTGAGCAGCTGCCTCTTGATCACAGCCCTTCTCAGGACTCCTGAGAATACTGGCTATTTGCATAACCAACCCAAGGTGGTAAATTAATTCTCCTTTGCCACAGCCGGCCCAGAGCTAACTGATTTAAGGTCTGGCAGCTAGGACAGCCATCTCCGGGCCTTGGGGGGTGGATGTGGGGCTTACCCTCTCCATGCCATCATTTGTTCTGGGAACTTGATGGGGCCTCTGGCAGTCATGCCTGTCCTCATCCATGAAACCTAGCTTAGCCTCCCTTTCTAGCAAATTCATCTGTCTTGCCTTGCCTTGTCTTCTCTCTCTTCTCTGTCCCTCTCTGTATCTGTCTCGCTATGTCTGTCCGTCCGTCTATCTGTCTGTCCGTCCGTCTGCCTGTCTCTGTCTCTTAGCTTAATGATGACACCAAGTTCCCTATGTCTTCCCCAGCAGGGGTCCCACAGTGGAGTTGACACAAGCAGTTAGGTCACCCCCCATTTTCCTGTCCACTTCCCTTCTTAGTCCCCTGTACCATCAAGGGCAGCAGGAAGTCGAGGATCAGCTAAGCACAGTTGCGTCGCACCCTGTTCCAGGAATGTTACCAGCCCTGTTACCAGTCCTCTAGCCCCAGAAGTCCCGGCTTTAACTCTAGAGAGGTAAGACTGGGCCCTAGACCTCAGACTCCTCGTCAGCAAATGAGTTAGTAGAAAGAGAAGGGCCATCATGACGTTCAGGATATGCACCATGTGTAGAAGAAAGATCGCGGGACTCAGTGTGTGGTCCTGAGTTCGCACGGTCCTGCTCTCCTGCGGCCAGTGAGGCTCTCCTCACCCTTCCGTGCTGGGCTCGAGGAAGGTAGAGGAACAAAAACCTTCCACTCTCTTTCCTGGCCTTTCCTTTATCCATTTTGTAGGAGACAACCACGTGTAATGAGGACCCCAAATGGAGGAAGAACAAGAGGCTGACTTAGCAGAGGGAGGGGCTGTAGGGACAGGAGAAATAAGGCCAAGGCGGCATCTGTGGTTAGCTGCAAGCCCCACCGGGCTTAGGGATATTGGGGGATACCAGAAGAAGCTGACCCAGCAGGGGAACAAAGCTGGGGTGACTGCAGCATCAAATCTACTCCTTCCCCCATGTGGTGTCCGGGACCCCAGAAGGAAACACCTCTCGCTCCTTCTCCAGGCTCTGTCACCCACCTAGGATGTGACCTCAGGGGAGTCATGTTCTCCACTCTGGGCTAAGTGCCCTCAATGTTTCAGTGAGACCAAGTTCCCAGTGCCACCCGGCTCTGCCACCCGTGGCTCACCTTCCGCTCTGCGCTGTTGTCTTTCTTTGTCCCCCGAATGAAATCTGCTTTTCCCTTCAGGTGCTGGTCATATTCCCCCAGGGTCATGTCCCCTTTCTCCACCAGGACGTGTGGCATATGGGGCTCTGCACAGATGAGATCAATGGTCAGCACTTGCTTGGATGTGAGGGGTGTAGCAGGGTCTGTAGTCTAGGGGTGATTTCTTCATGGGTGGGGGTGGATTCCTAATTGGAGAAGAAATGGTGACATCCCTGAATATGAAGCAGCAGGGGCCAGGGGATGACTCCTTAGCTGAGGGAGCCTAGCACCACCTTCTTTCCACATGCCTCAGTTTACCCCTTATGTAATGGGTACATTATATAAATGGACTGGGGCTGAGCCAAATGCCTGGGGAATCTTTTCAGGGCCAGACATTTTGCCTTTTTTTTTTGAGGAGGCAACAGATGAATCTGTGAGGGTGAATGGTTAGGAGGTTTTAGAGTGCTCCTCCTCCTCAGACAGCCTAGGGGTTCAAGGTCTCCCAGGCAGATGACACCTGGGGCTAGGAATTTGGCTCTGCCAAATAGATACAATTTCCCTGAGGTCAAGTCTCTGATTCATCCCTTCCCCCCATCTCCCACATGCCCCCAACTCTTGCACTGATCAGACATCTTCCACAAGGGCAGCAGAACCCCATGTGGGACACCATACCACTGGGGTGGAGAAGGATCTCCACTGGCCGGTCAAAGGTATGCTTTTTGGCCAAGGTGATGATGACGCTTCTGGCTGAGTGTGCCGATGGAGCAGCATCCGCTCGGATTTCGTGAGTGGGACTCTCCACCCCTGAGTGGTACAAAAGGCAGGGCAGAGGAGAAACAGACTTAGGGGGGCAAGAGAGGAGCTCAGAGTGGAGGCATGAGACTTAGGCTGTGGGTGATTGACAGACCAGCCCTAGCATGGACTTCTGTGTTGATGTGTGACCAGGTACCATCCTCAGCTTCCTTCGGTGTAGATTGTGTTGAAGATGGTGCCCGGTGGTCCTTCCTTTCCTGACCACTGGGATCAGGGAGGGATGCTTGCTCTTGGGGCACCCTGAATGCTAATAAGCGATAAGAAAGAGCTCAGTGCTCTATGGGTGGGTATTTTTTTGTGAGTGCTCTTTAATGCCATCTTGCATTACAATAATCTCTCACTGATAAGAAACCATGCTCTGGGGCTGGAGAGATGGCTCAGTGGTTAAGAGCACTGATTGCTCTTCCAGAGGTCCTGAGTTCAATTCCCAGCAACCACATGGTGGCTCATAACCATCTGTAATGAGATCCAATATCCTCTTCTGGTGTGTCTGAAGACAGCAACAGTATACTCATATACATAAAACAAATAAATCTTTAAAAAAACAAAAACAAAAACAAAAAAAACCCATGCCCTGTACTGTTGGAAAACCCAAGTTGGCTGAGAGGAGAACCATCCCACACAGTTTTCAGCCCTCCCTGTTTGCATGTTAGAAATACCCAGAGAATTTTATAATTTCCCATAAGCAAGATGCACCCCAGACTCTTTGGGGGGGGTAGCTAGGCTGCAGGAAGGGGTTTGATTATTCCCCAGGTGAGAACCAGAGCTCAGCTTTATAGCCATGGCCTTCTGAAGAACGCTGGGCTACCTACCACTCTCCAGAAGATATTTCCCCAGAGAAGTCAAAGGGTGGAGCTGGGTTAAGCTGTCCTGGGGAGAGGCTTATCTTGGGACAGCTTGCCCAGACAGCAGAATGGTTCAGCGTGACTTCTGACTTCTATCTGGGTTAGGTGGTTTTCCTGTGCTCTTCCCCCTTCCCCATCTTTCTGGTGACTTTGGGCCTGAAGCCTTGTCTTTCCTGGCCTTCTTGGTCTCTCTCTGTGCCTGAACATCGGCCTCTTACCTGCAAGCAGACATGGCCCACGAATTTCCAGCCGAAATTTGAATTCGTATTCCATTGGGTTGGTCACCTTTGTGTCCAGGAGAGTGGCCAGACACAGCCTGCTAGAGGAGTCCTTGGTCTGGGTGCCGAAGCAGTGTGGGTCTTTGCTAGAAAAGGTATGGAGGACAAGGAGGAGGGAGAGAAAGGAGGAGGAAGAGAAAGAGAAGGGAGGAAGAGGAGGGAGGGGAAGGAAGAGGGAGGACGGGAGGAAGAGGAAGCCCAGACAGAGGCAAGCCAGCATGAGAAGACTACAAGTCTCAAACAGCCCTGCCTTCTCCCATCCCAGGGCCTCTGCTGTCTTGTACATCTGGAGAGGGCCTGGATACAGAAAGAAGCTCTAACTACCCCTGAGGAGTACCTGGGATGGGTCGAGACGCAGGCATGGGGTCACACCCAGTGCCTCAACCCTCCTCATTCTCACCACAGACCTAAGAGGAGGATAGCAGTGCTCAACGTCCCCCTCCAGGGTCTGAGGTCCAGCAGGCAGAGGCGTCTCACCCAAGGGCCCAGGGCTAGAATTGGCATAGCTGGCAGCTTGCCTGGTTTGCCTGGTTCTGGTACGAATGGGTCACACTGCCTTGTGTCCATGGTCTGTCCCGCACCCCAGTGACCTTCATACTGACTTTCACCCATTCTGCTGTTCACTCAGGGACTTCCTGCTGTTAACTCCCTGCTACATAGGGCCATCCATTACCATGTGCTCACTTCCCCCTCCCCCCCACTTACAAACACCACTGCTAACATACTTGCTGTTTCTCCTTTGGCTGCATAAGGTATACTTCTTTGGGTCCCTGGATAAATGGCTCGTGATGAACATAGACAAACTGCTTTCCTGGTCTGTAGTCCAATTCCCACTTCCCTGGCAGTGAACAGGAATCCTCTCCCTCCTATGGCCCAGCAAACATTGTATCAGCTGGATTACTAATTTTCCTCGGGTCAGAGGTAGGCATCTGAGAGGGTCATGGAGGGAGGGGTGACTCAGATTCTTAAGAGCATGGCTGTCACCTCTGCCAGCTGGAATGAGGGGCTAGTTCACCAGGGCTCTCTGCTCTACCACAGTCCAGAATGTCCCAGTGAGGTTCTGCCTTTTAAACTCACACTGTAGCCCCATGGGCAGTGCTTGCAAACCGGCACAGGGACTGGTGATGCCTGCCCAGCTCGGCTTTGCCACCTGCTTCTGGGTGGTACCTCCATAGCTTCCCCAGCAGCAAAGCATTTGTATAGCAAGTGTAAGGGTCTGGGCTCCAACCCCAGCATCTCAGGAGGAAGAGGGGGAGGAGAAGAGGGGATGTGGAAGTGGGGAGCAGGGAGGGAAAGGGAGAAAGGATGAGGAGAAAGGGGAAGAGGAGGAGGGGGAAGAGGAGGAGGGGGAAGAAGAGGAGGAGGAAGAGGAGGAGGAGGGGGAAGGGGAGGATGAAGAAGAGGAGGGGGAGGAAGAGGAGGAAGAAGAGGAGGAAGGGAAGGGGGAGGCAGAAAGAGGGAGAAGAACATAACTGCTGCCATCCTAGTTTCTTCTAGATAAAACAGTAGCCCCATTCATTCTACCCGGCTATCCTAGCCTTGCAGTCTGTTACCTGCTGCCTGAGTCAGCTCCTCCCTAGGGACCCTGTCCTCACTGTCAAGCTGTCAGTGAAGCCTGACCTGGTCTCTGGATACTCAGGTTGAGGATGACTCTTAGCCCAAAGGAGTTCTCCCCAAACGCAGTTTTGACACCATTAGTTATGTGTTCAAGCATATGCATAAGAAATCACATGACTGCTGCATAGCAGTAACGATCTCTTCTCTTCAATTTTTGTTGTTGGTTTGAGGCAGAGTGTCAACCTGTGTAGTTCTGGCTGTTGGTGAGCTCACAGTGCAGACCAACCTGGTCTTGAACTCACAAAGACCCATCTGCCTGCCTCTGCTTCCTGAGTACTGAGATTAAAGGTGAATGCCACTAAGCATTCCCTCCAAGTTTCTAAACAACAAGAATCAAGTTGTTTTATCTCTTTCTTCTCCTGAACACTCGGTTGTAGGGCTTACCTGTAGTAAGTAGTCAGAAAAATTCCTCTTAAGTGCATTGAAAATGAACCCTTGGAGCCGGGCAGTGGTGGCGCACGCCTTTAATCCCAGCACTCGGGAGGCAGAGGCAGGTGGATTTCTGAGTTCGAGGCCAGCCTGGTCTACAGAGTGAGTTCCAGGACAGCCAGGGCTATCCAGAGAAACCCTGTCAAGAAGAAGAAGAAGAAGAAGAAGAAGAAGAAGAAGAAGAAGAAGAAGAAGAAGAAGAAGAAGAAGAAGAAGAAGAAGAAGAAGAAGAAAATGAACCCTTGGGGATTCTAAAGCCAGGACCAAGATGGGACTTTTCAGGGAGATTTTTTCTGGAAGTCTGAAAGTAAGAGGGCCCAAAAGCTTCCTTGCCTCTCCCCGTCTCCCTCTTGCTACCCCTGACCACGCCCCGGTCTAGGTAGAGCCTCCTTACCCTCGCAGCTGTTGGCTGGAGGAGCCAAGTCTGTGATTACAGGATGGAGGCACGGTTGGGGCACAGACGGCCGGCAGAAGAACCCTCACAGCCCCGCTGGGCAGCGTGGGGAGTTCCGAGGAGGTGCTGATGAAGACGGTGACGTTCTCCATGGGAGCAATGGTCCCCAGGTTGACCACGAACAGAATCCGCTCCAGATCCTCATCCAGGATCACCTTTCCCTGTGCGATGGGAATCTCCTCTTCTGGAAAGTTTCCTAAGTGCCAGGTTGGCTTCAGGTGCTGTTCAGACCTCATCTCTGACCCCCTCTAAACTTGATGTGGGGCAGCTTTGAGCAGCCTCCTCTTGCTGATGGGGAAACCAAGGCCCAACATGGAGGGGTTGCCTTGCTTAAGCTGCTCAGCCAATTATTGGCTCACTGGCTTGGATCTGTGCCCCCATGGATCTGACTGGAGGCTCAGAACCATAGGGCACCCCACCAGAGGGTCACGTGCCCACCCTGCTAACCCCTCCCAGACCCCAGCGGAAGCACTCCCCATTCTGCTCAGGAATTTTACTTTCATCTGAAAGGCTCATTTCTCCAAGTTCCACTGATCTAGTCCTACCCATCCATCAGCTACCCCCCCCATGCGAACCTCCCTCGTTCTCAGTCAGAATCCCTTCCCTTCCACTAGCACCATCAGGACCTTCCACAATGGGCACAGTAGAAGGTATCATCCCTGGCATTGATAAAAAACAAAAATCCCTCTACATCTGGATGCCCACGTTAAGATTTTCAGCTTCATCTGGATCCAGAGCAGCCAGCGATCTGATGGCATCATGTGCTCACATCATGTCCTACTTGGTAGGGGCCAAGCCACTACCATGCCGGGTGGCCTTGAGTCTGCTACTGTCTCTTTCACTAGCAGGAATCATTAGCTACGCTTCCAGAATGTACTGTGGCTTAAGTTCTTGGTATGCATCATTTTAGCTCTGGGTTGGTCTGATTGTTTATTCCATTTTACAGATGTGTGTGTGTGTGTGTGTGTGTGTGTGTGTGTGTGTGTGAGCATGCACACACACAAACAGGTGCACACACCAGGGAGCACAAGGCCAAAGGGGATGCAGGGTGACTTCCTCTGTCATATTCATATTCTCTCTCTCTCTCTCTCTCTCTCTCTCTCTCTCTCTCTCTCTCTCTTTTTCAAGACAGGGTTTCTGGCTGTCCTGGAACTCACTCTGAAGACCAAGCTGGCCTCAAACTCAGAGATCCTCCTGCCTCTGCCTCCCAAGTGCTGAGATCAAAGGTGTGCGCCACCACACCTGGCTCTCTATTCTCTTGAGACAGGGTCTCTCACTGAACTTGGAGCCTGAGGATTTTTGGCTAAACTGGTTAATCAGCAAACCTCAGGGATACTCTGTCTCTGCCCCATCCAGAGCTGGAATCATAAGTGCAGACAACCACACCCAGCGTTTTATTTGGGCACTGGGGATCTGAACTCAGGTCTTCATACTGTGCTGCGAGCTCTCTCACTGTTGGGCCATCTCCCCAGTCCTCAGACAAGATTTGCTTCTTATCCAAGCTCATGCCACCTGTACAAAACAGGATCGGAACCAGCCCCTAGTGTGACTCATTCCATACAGCTTCTGAGACAGAATGGTCTGTAACCCGGCCTTTTAAATCCGCATCACGCCCTGAAGAACAGCAGGCTGCTTTAAAGACCATGAAGCTGAGGCGTGCAGGAGTTCAGGGTCGGCTCAAGGTAAAACGGTTCAACGTCAGGATCCGTCAGGATCCCTGGCTGTTGTTCGGCACTCTCTAACATGTCCCATGCTGCCTTGCCTGAGGCTCTTGCTCGGGTGGCCTCCAACCAGGCCAGCCTCGCCACGGTCCTGAGGTCTTCTTACCTGTGACAGTGGCGGGCTGGATATCTAAGTAGCTTCTGTCCAGCTTGGCTTTGTCTCTGAGCTGTATGGTCACAACACGGTCAGCAATGACTGCTTCAAAACCAACCACTGTGGTATACTCGTCCGTTGGATACACAAAGAGACCTGGTGGAGAAGGGCCCGGCATCACAGGGTGCTCAGCACCATCCTACAGGCCTTGGGCCTGCCAGGTGAGTTGTACTTACTGCCCCTGAGGGGACAGAGCAGAGCTGGGGATGGGCAGGTGGGGGCAGCAGCAGGCAGCAAAGGGCAGCTGTGTCCAGTTCCTACCAGCTCTTTCTCTTGGGTGTGTGAGCTGCTGGGGCCAGAAAGTCTGGTCTTCAAGGAAAATAAAAACCAGAGCTGTCACATAGGCTGTGTCTAGGCCTAACAGTACACATCTGTGTGCTGAATTTGGTTTAACGGCCACTGGTTTGCTGCTGGCACCAACAAAGGGTGGGACTGTGGAAAAGCTAGAGAAGGGTTCAAACCCAGGTCTTTCTTGTTCCCCAACTTTGCTACATTGGACAGGGCACTCATCTCTAAGCCTCTAGTAGCCCCATCTACCAGACGAGGCAAACACAGCAAGTCTCACGGCGCCATTTATTAAGCTATGCCCCACATACAGGAGCCTCAGATTTTATATCCGATTTGTCCTCTGTGGTGCTAAGGGTTGAGCCCAGGGGCATTCACAAGGTAAGCAAGTGTTCTACCACCAATTTACATTCTCACCCCTCTGGTTAGTTTTTAGTTTGAGACAGGTTCTCACTAGTTGCCCAGGCTAGCCTTGAACTTGCTACATAGCTCACCTAGATCTTGAATTTTCAATCCTGTCTTAGCCTCTAGAGTAGCTGGGATTACCAGCTTGCATCAACAGGCCTGGTTATCTTTTTTAGAGCTGAATGTCTTCAGCATGAAGAATGTGCTAGCCACTTGGAGGTCTTGCTGGCATTTGGATTTGAGCTCATTTGGGACAGTCTGGAACTCTGTGTTTCTCTTCAGCTTCTAAGGGATGCTGAGCTTGAAGGTCTCAAGTCATCTTCCTCTAACATGGAAACTGCATGGTGCTGGGACCATGGTAAGACCTCCACAAGCCCTGACTTCCTGTCCTCCAGAGGCTCAGTTTCCCTATCTGTAAAGTGGGAACACTTGTCCCTCCTGCAAGAGGAAAGCTGAGGGGCTGTCTCAAAGCTTCTCAGTAACTTGGTCTCCAGGGTCCCTAGGTAGACCCTGTCTTCAGTCTCCAACTCTAGGCTCCCTTAAACATAAGAGGGAGGCCAAGTGTTCACCCAAAGCCTTGAGAATAAAGTTCCCATGTGGGTTCCTTTCAGGTAGTGTTGGCCCCCAGGGCAGCACTGAACTGGTGGCTGAGTTTAGGGACAGGGACAGGGAGACTGAGTTAGCCATTAGGAGGCTCCTTTGCTTCGAATGAGAAGGGGATCCTGGTGGGGTGTGCTGGCATATGCCTGTAATCCCAGCATTAGGAGGTGAGGCAGGAGGATTGCTGAGGGTTTGTGGCCAGCCAGGACGACATAGGGAGCCATGGAGCTATCTAGAGCTGTCTCCAAAACAAAACCAACAAACAAAAAAACTCCAACCCACCAACCAAATAAGCAAGCAAGCAAAAAGGGGTTTGGGAGAGTTAGCCCCTGGCTTCCCTCTGTCAGTCCTTGCTTGTGGAAGGAGAGGTGGGGGGGGGGATCCCTGTCTTTACTCTGACAAACCCCCAGTGATAAGTCTTCCTCTACCCCTCCCCCACAGAACCCACATCTCCGCTCAAATCTCAATTCTCCTTGCTTTCAGCTCTCCTTCATTTTCAAGTCTGTGGGGCAGACATGGAAATCCCACTTTATGGCTGAGGAGGCAGACACAGAGAGGCCACACAGTTGCCCCATGTCAGCCAACTTTAGGGACGAGGCTCAGTGTAGAGGGGAATTACCCAGGAAATCCACACAGAGTTCTTACCTTGGAAGGGCTGAGCCTCCAGGTTGCCATAGGTGAGGGAGGCTGTCAGACCCAGGGCATAGCCACTGACATAGGAGGTGACGTTGGATGCGGTGAGGGGCAGGGCTGCCCCTGTGACACAGTTCAGAAGGCCAGGCATTCTGGGGCTACTTGGCTCAGAGTCTGCAAGAGACAGGACAGTCAGGTGCTGAGGAGAGGCCCATGGCCTCCCAAGCCTAATTTTCTCATTTGAACACCTTAAAAACTGGAGCTTCGTGCTCTTCCTCACTTTGGGACTTCAGAATTAGTATCTGGAGAGAAAGGAATGTGGTCGCTGACATTTCACGTCACAGGCAGGAAAGCTATGGAGCCTGCTGGCACTCGCCACAGTCAGGGCCAGTGTGGACGTGTCTGATCAAACAACAGAGACTTTCGTGTCCCCCCCTGTCCCCCCCCCCCATGGTCTGTGCTTGGGTGAGAATGAGGGACTCAGTTCTCACCCCATCCCCGGAAATCCTTTGGTCTCTGAGCGTCACATTCCATCTCTGCAAAATGAAGGTATTGGGGCAGGTCCCAAGTCCCCTTCCTCTGGCAGCAGAGGACCAGCTCCTACAGTCAGCGCTTGAAGCTGTCGTCCTTCTGGGTGTGTTTTTCTTGCCATCCTCCCCACCCACTTCACGGCTAGGGCTGGGACTTCTCTGGGAGAGCCCTTGAGTCTATTCACTGCCTCTCTTCTCTATCACCAGCACCTAAGTCCCAAAGTCCATGTCCTCCTGGACCTTAGCTCTTACTGGAGTCCCATATACTCTTCCTGGCTGAAGTCAGTGGTCAGCAGGCCCCTCTAGCACAAGCCTACTCTGCGCCTAAGTCCCACCCCTCAGCAGTGCAGTTCAAACATGCTTGGGGGGTCTCTGCAGCTCCCCCTCCTCACCCCTGCGTTGGCCACACTGCCTGGAAGTCTGGCCCCACTCCCATCTTTTTCTCTTTCTTTCTCTCTCTCTTTCTCTCTCTCTCTCTCTCTCTCTCTCTCTCTCTCTCTCTCTCTCTCTTTCTTTTTTAAGAATTACTATATATATGTGAGTACACCGTCACTGTCTTCAGACACACACCAGAAGAGGGCGTCAGATCCCATTACAGATGGTTGTGAGCCACCATGTGGTTGCTGGGAACTGAACTCAGGATCTCTGGAAGAGCAGTCAGTGCTCTTAACCACTAAGCCATCTCTCCAGCTCCCCCCCCCCCCATCTTTTATTAGGAACTTTCTTCTTTTCCTTCCAAATTGTAGAGGTGAGACTCTCTGTGCCCAGCATCCTCGATCCGTCTCCTCTCTCATACCCCATCTTCTCTTCTATGTTGTATTTCTATCAGTTCAGTAAAGCGTGTTAAGTTCAGTGAGGTTGCTTTTAAAACTGCGCCCTGTACTTGGGTATGGGTAGGACCTAATTTAATCGCGCTTGGCCTCTCAGTGCCAGCTGAGCGAAAGAGTAACAAATTGCTTCATTCTTTACACACACAGGCTTTCGGAGTGCTGAGTCTTCTGGACAGCGAATGGAGATCTGATGCGTCTCTGAGGACCTCCCATGTAGCTAGATGGGAGGCAAAGAAAGAGTGGGATACAGGCAGGAGTTGGGGTCTCTCTGGGTTTTCCTCTCTCTGTCTGAGCCAGGCAAAGCTTCTACGGCTGGTGACCTTTTGCCATCTGTTTGCAAGGCTATTTGATGAGAACTGATTACTCTGCCCTTTCTTAGGGAAGGTTGTGCTTCCCGTCTCAGTCCTGTGTCCCCAGTGATATTGTCAGGTGCTCCACCCCTCCCCTCCTGTCCCCCTCCCCCTCCCTCCCACCAGTCCAGCATCATCTTTTTAATTATGTTCTTCCTTGTGGCTGGAGCCCAGACAGCTCTCAACTGGCTTTATCTCCTGACAGACTGACTGATAACGGGAGCTGGGAGTGCACTCGGTTTCCAGTGCTTTGTCTTCTGCCTTGGTGGCCAGAGCAGAGGCTGGCCTCTTGCAGGAGGCAAAGAAAGGTGATGGACTTCATTTCCTGAGTGAGACACATCCCTCTCCACCACAGCCCCCACCCCGCCCTGCTCTCTGTGGTTCTCCTTTCTCATTCTCTCCTGGTTTCAATACTGTTCAGAATGTCGCTGGGGGAAAGGCAGGCAGCACCAGATGTACTTGGACTTAAGTTTATTCTGGGATAGAGTGTCGCAAGGGCTTCTTGTCCAACCCACTGCTTCCCACCCAGAGACTGGATATGGATGAAAGATCCTGCTAACAGGGGCCAGACTGACTCTAAAAAGACCCTGTCAAAACTGGCCCACAGCAATGCCAGCAATGGCAACTATGACACCAGGAGATTTAAAAACTTCTGTACAGCAGAGGAAACTATTGGGTGAAGGAATAGTTAAAAAAAAAAAAAAAGGAAAAAATCTATCCATTCAACAGAGAGGGTTAGACTATGCACAATTCAAAACTAAACAACCAGAAATGAAACAACCCAGCTGACAAGTGGCTTAAGGAAATAAGCAGTTATCAGAAGGTGAAATACGAATGGCCAAAAAAGTTTTTAAAATGTTCAATTCCACCAGAAAAATCCAAGTCAAAGCGACTCGGTGTCCCTCCCTCCAGTCAGACTGGCTGTCATCTAGAACATGTGGTGTGTGGCACCGTGGGACATTTAAAATTCATCAAGAAGG
Source organism: Uromys caudimaculatus (assembly GCA_028551405.1). NCBI lineage: Eukaryota > Metazoa > Chordata > Mammalia > Rodentia > Muridae > Uromys > Uromys caudimaculatus. Next base: position 126,184,733 of record CM052702.1, read on the forward strand.
ATCAAGTCACTCGAAGGAAAATGGATGCAGCCGGAGCTAATGACATTAAATAAATTAAGCTAGTCACAGAAAGACAGACGCCGTGTCTTCTCCCACCTGGGGTTCCCAGGTTTTATGTGGCGGTGTACAAACCTGTGTGCTGCATATACTCATGGGCTGAGAAAGGAGGAAGCAAAATTTTCAATGGAGAACGAATGGGACCCGTGAGAGAAGAGAGATAATGGGGCGGTCAAAGGTGCGCACATGCGCAAAAGCTTGGAAGTAATAGATACATTTTTAAAATAACCTCCCAGGAGAGGTAGACTTTAAACCTTACAGGCCCTTACACATAAACATTTCCCAGCACTGATGTACACCTTCTGGATTCCTGGTCCTTTATTAGCCTTTGAGGATATGAAGAGAAGACACCGATCTATCTCGGGAGTTTATAATCTTGTAACAGAGGAAACCGGAAGTCAAGAAGACACAGCAAATGACACTGAGCGTTTATTAGGTGCTGACGATGCGCCAAGGACATATATTGTCTGAATTATTCTTTGCAGCACTCATAAGGTGTTGGTCTTTTGCTGACAGGACACTGAGGCTGGGAGAGAGACATGTTTGGTCCTAGATGTAGGCTTGGTGGCATTAGAAGGTGCTGTAAAAGATGCTGTGTCTAGGTTCTTTTGAAAGGAGCTGGGGGTCACTGGGGTTTGATGTCCTTTCCTGGCTCCTTCCCCAACCTGGGCCTCCAGTGGGCAGCAGGCTGGAGGAAATGCTGGGGGTCAGGGACATCTCCAGGTCCATGTGTGAAAGACCATAGCCTGGTCAGAGGGTGGGATCTAGTACAGGCTGGGGTTTCAGTACATCAGGGTGTGATAGTCTGTTTGAGAGACTATCTTGATTAGATTAATTTTTGGTGGGGAAAAAACCCACCCCAAAAGTGGGCAGACTCATTTCTCAAGTGTTGGTCCTGACCAAAATGGAAAGGTAGAAGCTGGCTTTACACGAGTACTCTTGCTTCTGTGAGGTCAAGGCTAGCATGACTGACACAGAAAGTTCTAGGCCTACTAGGGCTTGTGAGACCTTGTCTCAAGACAACCAACCAATCAACCAATTAAAAAAAAAAAAAAAAAAAAAGAACAGGCTCTTAACAGCAGGTGCAGAGTCCAGGGAAGGCAGGAAGGAGGGGGGTGGTCAGAGAAGGGGTGTTCTGAGTTATCATTTGCCTGTCATTTTAAGTTCTGGGAGAGAAAGATGGAATGATGGGACTGGCCTGGGGTGCTAGACCAGGTGCCTCTGGTGAAAAGCTGGATGAGATCTCTACATGAATTCTGTGTGGTTTTCTTTCTAGAACATCAACCCTGGCCTCTGGTAGCTTAGAAATTCTGAATCTCAAATGATGACCTTCTGCCTGGCCGGGACATTATTTGTATTTATGCCTGGCTCAATAAATATTTATGTAGGAAAACGAATGAATAAATATCAGCTGTCCCCAAGCACGTTAAAGGACACTTGGTGCTGGGTTTCTGTGGGCAAATGAGGCAGGCGTGTCTCTAGTGACTAGTGCAAGAGATAGATGGTAAATGGAACAACTGGAATCTGACCCTGTCTTGTCACCCCCACAGCTGGCATCCCATGCTTCCCTGGAGTTGATTTTCAAGGGAGCAGTCGGAACTATTCATTGAAGGTAAGGATCCAGTCATGTAATCTCCTGATGTGCTTTGAGGATCTTAAGGCCCTGCTGACTGCTTTTCTTGTGACTCTCCTGTGGTTTCCTCTCTCCGGCTATCCTGTGTCTCAGGTCTTCTGCACTGGCTGTTCCCACATCTAGAACTATTCTTCCCTTAGACATCTACGTGGATTCCTCCCACTTTGGGCCTTTGCTTAGCAGGCGCATATTTAGAGAGGGCCCCTTTGCATGCTCCATTCAGTCTTGCACCTCCTTCCCCCACCTTCTCTCCAGGACTTTCTCTTTGTGCTTTCTGTAGTGGTCTTACCAGCAGACACAGATAAATGTTAACTCTATCTATCCCCTGACATGTATTTCCCCTCCACAGAGGAGAGGCAGATCCCGATTGTCCCATCTCCAAATCCCAAGCCCCTTGAACCAGCCTCACCCCGATAAGGCAGTGAGGAAATATTACGAATTTATTCAGCATCACAGTGCCAAGCTGGCCACTGGTCTTCCTGAGGGAGAGAAGGAGCCACCAGATTCCTCTGTGACTTCTCTGAGGAACCCTTGAGGCTGAAGTCATTAAGTTCCATGCTCATGTGTGTTACTGAGTCCCTAAACTTCATCCTGTAACAAGGTCCCACTCTCTGGTGACAGACCATCGTTTCTTAGAGGATGCTTGGTCAGTCTAGATCTGTCTAAGTCCCTGGACCAGCCCCTGGCCACGGCCCATAGCCACCACCACGCCCTGCATCCCATTCAGCTCCCGGGGCTCTGTATCCTGGGTTAGGATGTATATAACTTCTACTCTCAGCAGAATGGGCCACTGAATCCCTGGCTGGCTCCTCAGTGGCAGGGAGAGACAGATGCCTCTCGTGATCCCCTTTACTGCTCTGGGAACACTACTCTTGTGCCCTGAAAACCCTCTCTGAGGGAGCCCTGGCGCCTTTCGGCTATTCCCTTTCTAATGCTTGCTGTGTCCAAGGTCCCAATCACACATTCTATGGCCCCTGACTCAGAGCTTCTCTTTCCAAATCCTGTGTCATCTTGGCTCCGATAGCATCTCTAGGGGACAGCAGGACATCTGCTCCTGAATTTTATCTTGACCCAGCATCCTTTGCTTCTTTCTTGCTTCGTCTCCATTTCTGCTCTCACACCTTCAGCTTCAGACCCTACTGGTGACAACTTCCAGACTCCCATGCTGTGTTTCTGTCTTAATCCACACACCTGTTCAAATATGTTACTTTGTTTATCTTGTTTAATGTGTCTTTGCCCTCCTCTGTTTACTGTGTCTCTGCCCTCCTCTCCAGTATGAGTCTCCGAGGGTGGGATTTTGTTTTAGCTTGTTTAGACTGTATCTGTTACCTAGAGAACAATGTCGGCACACAGCAGATGCTTGGGGAATGGATGAAACCTACTCGGAGTGCCTTGAACGTATAATTTGGCAACATGTCTTACAGGCAACTACTCTTTCCTTAAAATTGTTTATTATGATTGTGTGTGTGTGTGTGTGTGTGTGTGTGTGTGTGTGTGTGTGTCCGCAAAAGTCAGAGGACAACTTGAGGGGGTTGATTCTCCTCCCACCATGTGGGCGCCAGGGATCAGACTCAGGGGATCAGGTTTGGCAGTAAGTGCTTTTTGCTCTCTGAGACACCTTGCCAGCCCCCTTCTATCCCTCTTACAGACAAAATACCAAAGCCCAGAGAGATGAAAGGCTTGTTCAAGATCCCACTGCTGGGAGTTGATGGAGTTGAATCCACACAGCTGGACCATGGAGTCTGCATCCTTAACCACAAGGACGCCACTTTCTGCAGGAAGCTTTCCTCTAAGCCCGAGTGTTCTCTTGTCTCTACCTCTCCCTAAACCTGTTACTCTATTGTGCCCCCTGGACCACCTCCATCACCTCCTAAGATGGCGGTTCTCAACTTTCCTAATGCTGCGACCCTTTGATACAGATCTTCATGTTGTGGTGACCTCCAACCATAAAATTATTTTTTGTTACTACTTTCATAACTGTAATTTTGCTACTGGAAATATTGGATATGCAGGATGTCTGATATACGACCCCTGTAAAAGTCATTTAACTCCCAAAGGGGTCTTGACCCACAGGTTGAGAACCACTATTCTAAGTGCTCCTTCAACCCAAGCCTGTTTTCCTTGGATTCTCTCCATCAGCATATATGTTGAGTGTGTGCACAGGCATACATGCACACACACCTCCATCTCTCCTGAAGTGGTCTCCATTGCCTTTGTCCAATGGGGCAAACCAAAATCATTGCACGCTCTTCAAGGCTTTTCCCACTGGGTCATCACCTATGACCAGCATCATCTCCTGTATGTCCGCCTTCCTCTAGACACTCTGGTCTTCTCACTAAAGCCCTAACAGGCTGGTTTTTTGCTACCCTGGAACCATTGGCTGGGATAATGGCTGTCCCTTCTCTGCCCTTCTTTGTTCATCATTCAAGCCCTATCCCGTCCCCTGCTCTTTCATGAAGCCTTCATGTCGGCACGTGTGAAGTGTGCATATAGGTGCAGGCTTGTATGCGTGTATATCTGTATGGAGTTTGTGTGCCTATGTGTGTGTATCTGTAGGAATATATGTATAGTTATGGACTGTGTGTGCATATGTCTGTCTGTATTTCTGTGTGTATCTGTATGGGATATGTGTGTGCAGTGTGTGTGTATGTGTGTGTTATATGGAGAATGCGAATCTATTTGGAGTGAATATGTGTGTGTGGAATGTGTATATCCGTATGAAGTGTGTATGTGTGTTTATTATATGGAGTGTGCATATCTGTACAGAATGTGTGTATATGTATGCGTGTATTTGTAAGAAGAGTGTGCATGTGTGCGTGCATGTGTAACTAATGGAGCATGTGTATGTGTGTATATGTTTGTGTGTATATCTGTATGGAGTGTGTGTTTCTGTGTGTCTATATGGCTAGAGCCAACCACAGGTATTGTTCCTGAAGATATCGTCTATCTTATTTTTTGAGACAAAGTCTCTCACTGTTACCTCAAATTTATCAATTTGACTAGGCTAGCTGGCCAGCAAGCCCCAAGGACCTGCCTGTCTGTACTCACTAAACCTTGTGACTGCAAATACATGTCATGATGCTTGAACGTTGTCTTACGTGGTGTCTTAGTTAGGGTTCCACTCCTGTGAAGAAACACCATGACCAAGGCAACTCTTGGAAAGGCAAATATTTAATTGGGGCTGGCTTACAATTTCAGAGGTTCTGTCCATTATCATCATGGCAGTGTGCAGGCAGACTTGGTGCTGGAGGAGTCAAGAGTTCTTCCTCCAGTGAGGCCACACAGTGCCACTTCCCATGGGCCAAGCATATTCAAACCATTCCCTGGCCCCCGTAGGCTTAATCAAACACATGCCCCTATGGGTCCATACCTAGCCATAGCATAATGCAAAATACATTTAGTCCAACTTCAAAAGTCTCCATAGTCTATAACAGTCTCAACAATGTTAAGTTCAAAGTCTCTTCTGAGGTTCATGCAATCTCTTAACTATAATCCTTTATAAAATAAAAAAAGCAGACCACATACCTCCAACATCACAGGATATATATTACTCTTCCAAAGATGTCATAGTGAGGAAATACTGGGACAAAGCAAGACTAAAAACCAGCTGGCAGACTCCAAATACTGCATCTCTATGTCTGATGTTCAGCTCCTTTCAGCTCTGTTGGCTGCAACACAATTCTTTCTTCTGGGCTGTTTCTACTCCCTGTTAGTTTTCCTCAGCAGATATTCCATGGCTCTGGGATCTCTAATATCTTGGTGTATCCAAGGTAACTTCAACTTTACATCTTCTTGTTCCAGTGTCTGGGGTCCACACACGATCTTCTGGGCTCCTCCAAAGGGCTGGCGTCACTTCTCCAGCTCTGCTTTCTGTAGCACTCTAGGCTCTGATGGACTCAACCCCACTGTTGCTGCTGTTCTTGGTGATCATCCCATGGCCCTGGCATCTCTAATACACTACTATCTTCCGCTGCAACTAGGCTTTACTAATAACCTCTCATAGGCTCTCTTCATGCTGCCAAGCCTCAACTTTTTTGCATGACCCCTTCAGTCCTAGGCTGTCAACTGAAACTGAGGCTGTACCTTCACCAATGGCCTTTCCTGGCTTCTCACAGTACCAAGCATCAGCTGCTCTCCATGACCCCTTCATGCCTTCAAAACCAGTACCATCTGGGTGACTCTTATGTATTACTAAGTCCAGCTTCCAGCCCAATGTCTATCTCTGGAACACAGCTTCTCTGTGCTCTCAGAAAACAGTTCCCAGAAGATTTCACCTCAGTGATGCTGGTCTCTTCTTAATCACTGCAATTTCTTAGCTCCAACTAACCAGCATCATTTGTCCCAGGAATCTCTTCTACTCTTGACTCTAAAGCCAGAGCCACATGGCTGAAGTTGCTGAATCCTACTTGGTGGGACTGGAGTATGGTACCTCTTGGTCTATTACGTTCTTCACTGCCTAGGCTTGGGTGTCCTAGAACTTGCTCTGTAAACTGACTTTAAACTCAGAGATCTGCATGCCTCTGTGTCTTGAGGGCTGGGATTAAAGGCCTGTACACCATGCCTGGACCTAAGCCTTCCTTTACCTTTTCACGAGATCTTTATAAGTTCTGGGTTGTAGTTTACTTCAGATATAGTCAAGTTGACAGATGAGAATTGCCATCACAATGTATCCTTTGTCAATTTGACACACAATTGTATCTCCTTATGTCTAAATGAAACCAGGTCATAACAACACCTAACATGATATAACTATTCCTTGTTTAACTGCCAACACATAAACAAGAAGCTTGGCTGGGTGGGGTCTTGCCCTGAAGTCACCACTCCCTAATTCCATGTAATACCCTTGAACATAAGATTTAGCTTCATTGCACTTCCTGGCACTCCTTTACTTTTTGAACCATACGTTTTGTATTTTTCCTTTCTAAGCTTGCTAAACTTGATCAAAATGTTCCTCAGAAGAGTGAACTACAGGATAAAGGTTAAACTAGACATTTTTGAGACTTCCCTTACAAATGCAATTAATCTAAATCTCTTTACCCACTATTCAGGCAGACTCTTCAGATGAGGACAAAAGGCAGCCACATTCTTTATCAAAATATCACAAGAAAGATCTCTAGGCAACATGCTAAAATTATTCTCCTCTGAAACCTCTTGAGCCAAGCCCCCAGAGTTCAAATGATCCTCAGGACCAACATCTTCCATATTCCTACCAGGGTGGCCTATTAAGCCCCACTTAAGGCATTGCATTGCTTTCCAAATCCAAAGTCCCCAAATCCACATTCCTCCAAACAAAAATACAGTCAGGCCTATCACAGCAATACTCCAGTCCTTGGTACCAGCTTCTTAGTTGGGGTTTCGTTGCTGTAAGGAGACACCATGACTAAGGTAACTCTTATAAAAACAAATATTTAGCTGAGGCTGGCTTACAGTTTCAGAGGTTCACTCCATTATCATCATGGCAGCGTATAGGCAGACACGGTGCTGGAGAAGTCGAGAGTTCTACATCTTGATCTGAAGGCAGCCAGGAGAGGATTATCTCCTGCAGGTATCCAGGAGGAGGCTCTCTCCCACACTGTGAGGAGCTGGAGCACCAGGAACCCTCAAAGCCCGCCTACACAGTGACACACTTCCTCCAAGAGGCCACACCTCCTAACAGTGCCACTTCCCACGGGCCAAGCGTATTCAGACCACCACACATGGGTTCCAGTAATCAAAACCAGGTTTTCCTGATTCCATGGCAAACACTCTACTGGCTGTGCCATCTCTCCAGCCTCATGAAGCCTTTCTGGATGCTCTTGTCCTTCTGATGTTCTCTCTCCATGGCCTCCATATTCCATGTACCCTTGTCTACCACATCCCACATTCCAAGACATTGCAACCATTTATCATTTACAAACTGATGACTTCTATGAGAGGATTGGTTGTGACTTCTTTGCCTCTGTCCCACTGTCCTGTCAGGCTTGGTTGAGAAAAAGATCTCTCAGAGGGTTACCTTAAAGGTCCTCTGTGCCAACTGATATTAAGGTTCACTATACAAGTTCAGTCCTAGTAAATCACAGCTCACCAGAGGCCAACCTTGATAGGCATCAGCTCCCTTTCCACAGTCCAGTGTCCCTGTCCTGGGCTGCTTCTCAGTCTGTGCTGAGTATGGGAGACACAATGGGCTCCTGCAGCCTGCATCTCCAGTGGCTATAGGCAGGATGGTGAGCACCTACATCAGGGTTCCTGAGGCTCAGGGGTGTCCACACTTCCTTGCTGGGGGAGTTTGGCATTTTAAAAAGAGATTTAGAAAGGACTGAGGCTATAGTGTATTGGTAGAGCACTTGCCCAACAGGCACCTTTGTGCTATTTCTACCACTGCCCCAAAAGGAAAAATAGCAAGCACAAAGAGAGAAATTTGCCCAATGTGGCTAGGCATGTGTTCAGAGCAATGCTGGAACCCTGTTGGAGGTTATAGCCCAGAGAGTCATTAACAGAGTAATAGACCCAATGGCTCTGGTGTTCCGGTGCTGTGTGTGCCTTGAGTATCTGAGTTAATGCTCTGAGTCTTAGCTTTCCCCACATCTTCAGAGTGGAGAAGTCCCATGGATCTCTGCTGAAATACAAATCTCTGACCAGAATCTCTGTTGGAAATGAAATCTCTTCAACTGTTAGCAACTTAACCCATTACTGTCCCAGACATGCCAGTTTGGCTCTGTCCTGACATCCTGGAAGTTTCTCACCCCCAACCTGGCCAGATCCTCCCACCTGACGTCATGCTTCAAAGGGCTGGCATCCTTTGGCTAAGTGGGCTTAGCTGGGCTTATACTAGACAGACCATAAAGTCATCACACAAGTCAGGGCTCAAACCTATACTCTTACCTCAGTTTTGGGGTGCCATTCTTCTTGTTACTCCAAGAAATCCCTTTCACTTCTTTAGGGAGGCTCAAGCCCAAACCACAGACTAGAAGCCAAATCCTTCCATAAAAGTGGGCCACAATTGGTGTGTTCCTAGAGACTGAGTCAATTGTACCAAGCTTCTAGAACCCCAGGCTCTCACATTCTGACTTCCATCCTCCAACTGCTCCTCTTCCAGGGTCACACATCCACGTGCCGGACCCCCGCCTTTATGTCACCCATATTTATGATCACCACATTTATGTCATCTTTCGGCTCAATACTCCCACCCCCAACTGCTTCTCTAAGCTCTGTCTTCTGGTGTTGCTGGCTTACCCCAGGCTCCTGGGGGAAATCTTAGCGGCTCTCAAGGCCCTGCTCAAAGGCTCTTATTTCCACCGAGCCCTCTGAGTCCTTTTTGAAGAGAGAGTCAGGTGTTCTTGTGTCACGTGTTTCCTTTGGATGTGCTGTGTCTTGTCAGCAGATGCACCAGGCATGCCTACTGCATGCTGAAGTCTGTCCCAGGCCCATCAGACAGACAGAGAACAAGACAGAGATGGCCCTTGTTCCCATTCTTAGTGTCCTTTTTCTCAGCCACTCATCCAGGACACATTCTCTAGAAAACTGGGGGCAGGGGCTCTGTCGACAGGCATAGGCAGAGCTTTTCTGGAAAGGATCCCAGTAGCACGAGAAATAATTGCAAGCGCTGACCAGCAGAATTACCCAGAACAATTAGCAGAGCGAAGAGAGAACGTACAGGAAGGGAAAACATCTTTGCCAATTACACAGCAGACAGGAGAATTAATATGTAGAATACATAAAGAACTGGAAAAATAAACACTAAAGACTAAATGAGCTGACCAGTACACAGACTAATGAACTGAACAGACCAGACGCTTCTCATGAGAAGAAACACAATGGCCTATAGTCAGTCGAAAATGTATTCGATATCCTTAGTTACCAGAGACATGCAAATTAAAACTGCTTTGAGATGGTCTCCCCCTAGTCTGAATGGCTGCTATCAACGGAACAAATGACAGCAGACACCGAGGGGGGCGCTGTGGGGAGAGAAGAACCCTTCACTGCTCTCGGGAATATAAACCTGCATAGCCATAGAAATTAATACAGAGCACCCTCAAAGGCAGTAAACCCAGAATGTACCACAGCGCCCAGCCATGCCATTCCTGGAGATTTCCCTGAAAGACTCCAGGGTAACACACCACAGGGACACTTGCACAGCCATGTTGAGGCACTTGCACACCCATGTTGAGACACTTGCACAACTGTGCCGATCCCTGCTCTATTTGTACTGACTGGGAAATGGAACCAGCCTCGATGTCCATCAGCAGATGGATGGATGGATAAAGAAAAGGCTGCACAGAGTCATAATGGAATGTTATGTGGCCGTAAAGTGCAGTCACGGCGTTGGCAGGAAGACTGGAGGAGTTGGAAATCACGGGGTCAAGTGAAATAAGCCAGACTCGGAAAGATGGTTGGATAAACGCCTTATCTTCTCACATAGGCATAACCTAGATATAAAGTTACAGGTGGGTGTAGGTGTGTGTGTGTTTCTGTATGTGTGCGTGGAGGTCATTAAACCAGAAAGAGAATTCTGAGAGGCAGGAAGAGATCTCAGTGGACGTGGGAGTTAGAGTGTAATGGCGGATCAGTGGGATATGAGAAAGCATCAAGAAGTTGGATATGGGAGAGTGCATGGGAGCCAACGGATGCATGAACAATAAGGCCGTAGAATACCAGCACATCTGTGTGAAGAGGCTCAGATGCAGCCTGTGACTTTGTATGTGAACCTATCAAATCAATTAAATAATAAAAAGATCCCTGTCTTCCCATTAGTGTGGGACCCATAGCTCATTCTGAACAATGGATGGGCTAGATGTGGTGTCACGTATCTGTAATTTAATTCTTTGGAGACTCAGGAGGAAAGATAGTTTGAGGCCAGCCTGAACTACATACCAAGACCCCATAGCAAACGGAGTGAATGGATACCATGAGTGGGGCAGACTATGTTGTCAAGAGGTTAGACCAAGTGAGGCCTTGGCTGTAGGCTCCTGTAAGCAGCTGAATAGTGGAGAAAATGTTCTCTTTCAGCCCAAAGCTCATAGGACCCCATCCCAGAGGCAACTGTAATCTTCCTTGGAGAAATAGTCAAGACAGAGAATACCCTGCCTCTGTCCTCCCTTTGCCTAGGAGCATGGAGTCCAGCCAGTGCCGATGTCCAGGACAGTCAGCTAAGGAGGCAGAGGCCCAGGCTATCCACACTTTCTGAACTTGCCAGGTAATAGGGGGTGAGGTGGCGCCTGGAAACTCTAGAAGACAGAGGCCCTCTGTAGTCTCCATCAACAGTCTTAGCTATTCCCAGGTATGGCTTAAGTGCATGCAAATTTTGCTGGCTGGCAGGTGGCCTGTTCCCTGGGGCCCCCTCTGGAACTTGCAGTGGTGAAGTCTGCCTAGGAAGGCTTCTCAAACAAGTACACATGTTGCTAGGAAAATTGGATTCTGTCTCCACCAATTCAGTTTAAGTCACCCTTCTGCGGTGCCTTTAAAGGTGAACTTACCCACTGAGCTGCCAGCATCCCCGGAGCCCCATGGAAAGGGGCTAAAAGGGCACTAAATGGATTTTTGTTTTGTTTTTTCAAGACAAGGTTTCTCTGTGTAGCCCTGGCTGTCCTGGAACTCACTCTGTAGACCAGGCTGGCCTCGAACTCAGAAATCTACCTGCCTCTGCCTCCCATGTGCTGGGATTAAAGGCGTGCGCCACCACTGCCCGGCACTAAATGGATTCTTACAGGGCTTCCAGCCTTGTCCCTGGCTCCAGACCATATGTATCTGCCTTTGGAGAGTGCATGGGATGATGGACAGAGGAAGGGCTACTCTGAAACTGCTCTTCAGAGGTGGCCGATTGCACTGGTGTGATAAAGAAAATAGAGAGATCATTGACCTGTGTTCTCTCCAAATATCTCTACATGACAAAAACAACAACAGAGACAAGGGAGCTGGTTTCTGCTCCTAGAATCTGTCTTCCTTGTCTACCTCACCCCAACTAGGAGCGTTGCTGAAATTCAGTTTCTCAGTGTAAATTGAGAAGTGACAGAGCTATGGGAAGGATGCAGGAGAGAGTCTGTGTATAGGATGCTCGCTTAGCTTTGGTCCTCAGCCATGGCTCGTAGCTGCTTTATCGTTTCTTTTCTTAGGATGCTATCTAATTCCACCCACTTAGACTCTACCTGGGCCTCTGAACTTCTGGCATTTCCTTTGGTGACCCTGGTTACCCACAACCTCCCCCCCCCCACTGATCTGTGTCCGGGCATTCCAGGACACGTGCCTACGTGTGTTGGCACCAGAATACACTTATTGTCTTAGCTTTGCTCTGAGATTCTAGATCAGTTAGTGACAAGCTGGAAGGCCTCTCTCTACCACAGGCTGCCCCATCAGATGGCACACGGAGGACAAGTGGTTGGCAGAGAACACTGGACAAGCAGTAAAAGCCACCAGGCCTGAGCACCAGCTCTGCTACCCACTCAGTATAGATCCCAGGCTGGGACTCCTACTGTCACACAAACTGCAGTGACTAGAACTCCTGGGGCCATACACACCATAGGGCGTGGGGTCTGGAGATGGATGGGTTACTAGTTTAGTGTCTACTTTTGCCTAATATCTCTAGAAGCATAAGTTCCTAGGGGTAGGAACCAGGGAAGTCCTTGTATTTGTTCTGTTTCCAGCATACAGAATAGAGCCTGAAACAGTTTTTAAAAAATAAAACTGTGATACACAGGAATAATGCCAGGTATTATTCTGAACACCTTCTGCGAGCCAGTAATCCTCTGGACAGGCCAGGAAAGCAGGCCTGGCCACCACTCTGCAGGCACCCCATTCTGCAGGCAGGAAAACTGAGACATGGAATGGTTCCATACCCTGCCCAAGGTGACACATAGGTGGGTGGCGGGGCTCCGGCTAGAGTGGTCACTTTCTAAACCACATCACCCTATAATGCTTGTTTACAGAGTGAGCTGGGTGGGTTGGATTGGATGACCCCCCACCAAGCTGTGCCTAGGCCAGACGACAGCCAATAGGAGAGCAAATCCCATACCCTCTTTCTTAGTGGGCAGTCCGGGGTCTCAGGGACTTTTGGAGACACAGCACAGGTCAGACCAGAAGCCATGCTCTGTATTGTGTTCCTACCGCTCTGCCCTTTTAAGGAGACAGCTTGTTCACTGCTTAGTCTGATCCTCAGATTGGGGCTGGGCTTCTGAAGGAACCCCCCCTCCTATGATCTCATTTAATTTCTGTAAGGGCAGGTCATGCCTTTACAGTGGAGGAAAACAATATCCAGAGAAGTTAAGTAAGCCTCAGGTCACAGAGCTACTAACAATAGAGGCAGGGTTTGAGCCCAAGCTCAGGAACCTACTGTTTGGACCGTGACCCTCTGCTGCTTGCTGCCTTCAACCAGTTCATGTCTTGTGGCCCGGTCAGTGCACCTGTAGCCAGGTCTCACCTGATTCTGGGGGTGCCCTCAGGATCACCCTGATTCCCGTCCTTCTGCTGAACTTCACGATAGTCTGGGCGAAGTAAAGGTTTCTAGCTGATATTCAGTTCAGTCTCATTGCTCATTGCAGTCAGCCCTGGGCATGTGACCTTTTTGGGAGAGCAGCTGATTGAAGGGGAGGGAGCATCGCTCTTCCCAGGCACCAAGCAGCAGAAGAACCAACCCGGGGCATGGTTTGCGGTGCCCCTTGGCTTGTGTGAACCCTCAGAAAGTTAAGAAGCACAGCTGGGAATCACTGCCCTTGGGATGTGCCCTAGGTGCTAACCAGACTTATGGAAATAGGCTCTGGGGACTCCGAGCCCCCACCCCAAAACTCCAAAGAGACTATTATGAAATCAAGCACTGCATTAATTAGCATACCTGGATTATCACCTGATTCCTCGGAACCTAATTGTGGACATTGCTTTGTTTTGACTTACATGATTCGAATAAACGCAAGAGAGGTTCAGAAATCCACCTGGGTCAGAGAGCTAGTAGTAGCTGATGGTGTGGGGAGAGAGCCCTGGTTGTACCATGTCCCTGTGTTTCCTACAATGCCATAGCAACACCCAGACTATGGGATCCTTCATCCACACGAGAAGAGTCAGCCTTCTCTTGGAGAGGCCCAGGTACTAACTGGAGGAGTTAGCAATGGAGACTAAGCCAAGCAGAGAGGTAGGTGAGAGAGGAGGCAGCTGCTGACTCCCACCCAGTCAGCCTGGGAGCCAAAGCCTTAGAATTCAGCTTTGAGGGTAGGCTCTGGTGCGTGCCACCCAGTGAGGTACCACATTACTTCACTTGGCTAAGCGTCTGTTTTCTGACCTGTGGAAAAGGCAGAGTCCTCCAGCCTGCTGCCCAGTGCTGTCAGGAGGAAGTACAACTTGTCCAGAATATATCACACACAGGGACTAGCTCACTTATTTTTTTGAGATAGGGTTTTTCTGTGTAGCCCAGCGTAGCTGGCCTTGAACTGACGATCAGCTCTCCTGCCTCATCCTGAGGGCTGGGCTGAGGGGTGTGCACCTCCACACCCAGATTCTGGCTGACTTTTGAAGGCACATGGGTGGCTTCTTCCTGTGTAAGGGGTGATAGGAGAATGTGGCCAAGATAGCTGAGCTCAGGCCTCTAAAAAGGCTTGCGAGGGAGCTCTTTGAAATGGGCTACCTCAGAAGTCTTTGGTAGCGTGAAAGAGTAAAAATGATGTGATTAAAAGTTGTCCAGGGAGCTTTTAGCCTGTGACCAATTAACATTTTCAAATTCAGTAGTGAGTCATAAAAGCACCAGGGCTCATTCATAACACATGCAATTTGTAACCAAAGCTCTTCTGTATCCATCCACAAATGTTAGCACACTAAGAGCCAGGAGAGAGGAAAAACAAGAAACAAAATCCAGCAGCCCCGCTCTTTGCATCTTAAGAACCAGGAGACTGCAGCTCAGAAGGGGGAGTGCAGGAGGGCTGAGGCTTGAACCAGCCAGGAGTCTGACTCTGTTGGCCTCAGGGATTTTCATCTGTGATTAGCGCTGAAAGCCAGTGACTTGGGTTGTGGTTGGGTGCTAAGACCCTGGAAATGACTACCCTAGGTTCATCTCTGAGCTCTGCCTTATCTTCTGTTAGTGTTCTGACGGAGGCTCCCCTGCTTCTCTTCTGGTTAAGCCTACAGTGATCTCCATGCTGTTGAGCAGACCTGGGCTCTCCTCTTCATAGAGACAGGGCAGGCTGCATGCCCCTGCCCTCCTTGAAAACCTAAGGTATGTCATGCTTCAGCTGATGAGCTATGGCAGTAGTTCTCACGACCTCTTTTTTTTGGGTGGGGGGAGGGGTCACATATCAGATGTCCTGCACATCCGATATTTACATTATGACCGTTATGACATTGTAATGAAATGATTTGATGCTTGGTTGTCACCACAAAACGAGGAAGCCATATTAAAGGGTCGCAGCATTAGGAAGGTTGAGAGCCGCTGAGCTATGCAGTGAAGTCCCTCACTTCCGGGCGGAGGCTCTGAAAGGCGGTGTGTGCTTGGCAGCGTCCTGTTTCCTGAGGTAGCAATCTTGGAAACACATGTGTAGGAGGGATGGCCTTCCATGATGACATGTGACCTGCTTTGAGCACGTGGCATGGGTTACTACAGCACAATCAAACTTGGCTAGTGAAGCCATGAGTAGTCCGGGCTATAAGTTAAGGTGGGGCATGGTCAGGAATGGGAGCCACACTACTAGGAGACAAACGTGGAGGAAGAGGCGCTGAACAGTGTGTCCACTATGATATATACTCCATGAAGAAGGAGCTTTGATTTTCTCAACAGTGTAGCTCCAGTATTCAGGAAGGTGGCTAGCACCTAGTAGGTGCTCATTAAATGCTGAATAAATGAACTAAGGTGTGAGCTGTGGTGGCGGACAACATGGAAGCAAGCAACCCAACAGGCAGAAGTTCCCAATTCCTGAAGCAGCCCCACAGTTTCCTGCTCATCCAGCCGCTTACTCAAGTCACAAGCCTTCAGTCACAGACTATAGAGGGCTCCACGTTCCCCCAGTAGCTGGGGGAAATCCACTTAAAACGGTGACCAGGTTTCACGGGAAATGGTGAAGGATGTTTTCAACTGGGAGTTTATTTTGGAGAAAAACATAATTATAAACTTGAAAACAATTCTACATTGGGTCAGAATAAGCTTATAATCATATGTCAAAACTTTGAACGAACAAAGAACACATCAAGTATTGAGCTGGGTAGGCATGGGCTTTCTAGAGAATTCTCTGTTTCTTACATTTGACTTTTCAGACTTCATTGTTATTAATTTTCTCTCTTCTTTTGGTCAGTCACTGGCCTGTCAATGACATTGTGTGGGACCAACACCCACTCTAAATCTCCTCACTCAGACTCATGGCTTTGATGAGACTTCGGTTCTCTGGCGTCATTCTTTGGCATTCTACGACCATTGCTTCTCCTACCCAACAGCCTCAGAGACACCAGTGCACATAAGTGCTACCTGCACCCAGGGGTTGCCATGCAGTTTGAGCAAGCGCAAGTGCTTATACAGACCATTTGTATTCAGCTCGTTAGTATTCTACATCTGGACTGAGGGTATGCGGGTGAATGTGTGCGTGAGTTTCCTGTCAACTTGGCACAAGCTAGAGTCACTTGGGAAGAGGAACTCTCAAGTGGGAAAAATGCCTCCATAGGATTGGCCTGTAGAAAACTCTGATGGACATTTTCATATTAATTTGATTGATGTGGGAGGGCCAAGGCTGCTGTGGGTGATTCCACTCCTGGGCGGGGCGCTATAAGAAAGCAGGCTCAGCAAGCCATGGGAAACAAGCCAGTAACCAGCAGTCCTCCACGGCCTCTGCACCAGTTCCTGCCTCCAGGTTCCTGCTTTGGGGTCCTGTCCTGACTTCCCGAAGTGATGAGTTATAAGCTGAAATCAACCCTTTCCCCCCAAGTTGCTTTTGCTAATGTTTTTAATCACTGGGATAGAAACACTAAGACTCATGCATGCTCATGAGCTTAACAGTTAGGCAAGACTGGCTAGCCTGAGAGCCCCAGCAACCCACTGCCTCACCATCCTCCATGACACCTCACACTTTTATGTGGGTTCTGGGGATCCAATTCAGGTCCTCATGTTTGTAACCCTTCCTCCCAGACCCTGGTGAGAATGACTTTCAAGCCTAGACTCTGGCAAGTGTGCAGTCTCAGGTAGCAGTGTAGACAGAGACCTGCATGGTGTCTGAACAAAGAGGTGGGGCTACAATGTAAACCTGATAGACAGCCCCTTCCTTGTAGCTATGCCTGCCCCTGGCCCCATTCTAGGCTGCTCTCTAGCTCCCCCCTCTAGCCCTATTCTGCCAGTCTCCAGTAGTCTCATGAGAAGAGCCTCTGAGCAGTCTCCAGGTCAGGACTGTGGTTCCCAGTGTGGTCATCAGAAGATGAAAGCCTTACAATAGGCATCAGATTGGATACAAGACCAAGAGCCTTCTGATTTCTCCAGATCCCATGAAGGATTCAGAGGCCTGATCCCAAGACTCTTCTACCAGGTTCTTATATACATATGCTTCTTCCCAGGCCTGCTGTGAGTCCTGCCTGTGCCCTGGCCTATGCTCATTCCTCAACCCCAAGCCATGTCACCTACATCTAAGTTTCTTTAAAGTGTCCTGCCCTTCTGGGCTCTTTCAAGCCCCACCTCCTCTGTGACGCCTACTTACATTCCTCCTCAATTTTTCTGAGCTTTATTTAAGAGTTGCCATTCACATAGTGGTCCGAACATCTCTAGAGGTGGCATGAAGACCGTTCTTACTGTCAGTTCTCTCAGATACCCAGCCAATATAGCACCTGCTAAGAAGATGCTGGGCCACCTGCCCCACCTCCAGCTTCACACTAATAAAATGGCTTTTCCATCTTCTCTATGCCCTTGACTCTCTAGTTCTTTGAGACCTCCCAAGATGCCTTTTTAACCTCTGCAAAATGGCGATGAAATCAGACACCAGAGTACGGGTGTGGGGAGCACACTAGCCTCTGGCCTCCTCTCCAACTCCTCCCTCTCTTGCTTTTGCAAATTCATCTCCAGGACCAGAAGACAGTGAGACAAGGGACTGGAGGTGAACCTCCCTCAAGTTGTCCCCCTTGCCAACTCTCTGCTCCCTCCCAAAGTGGCTTGCCCTCTCCCAGCTGCAGATGGGTGAGCAGATGATCCATGGAGCACACGATGGCTTCTGTGCCCCAGACTGCCTCAACCCTCAGTTGCTTGCTTCTTGACCAGCTCATGGAGTTCAGATTCAAGAGCCCTTATCATGGGCATTGGTTGACATAAGCTTAGGAAGGCGATTTCCACCCTCTCCAGTTTGAGCCCTCATTTCCTCGAGAACAGAAACCCAACACTCAACTCAGCACTTGGCATCAGGTGGCACCCAGAGACTCAGTGGATCTCATTCCTTTCCCTTTTCCCACCCTACCCTGTCTGATCAAGCAAACTGGCTCAACTCTCTTAAACCAATCCTTTTGGCTGCTTCTCCACCGATGTACACAGCCTAACCATACAAAAGACACTTCCCGCGTCTCTTTCCCCACATGGTCACGTGTCTCTGTTGCTTCCTGCACAGCCCTGCTCTAACACCATTTCCTTTAGAAAGCCTTCTTAGTCCCACATTAGGCTCCCTTGACCTCAATCCCTTCCCATAAAGAATCTAAGCATGCAGAAAGTTGCAAGTATCAGCTCTACTGCTAGGTAAATGCCCCAGAGGCTAAAGAGAGAAGCTGGGTTTCCAGAAAGGAGTTAACAAGACCAAAAGACTTGTGTTCCGCCTCCATGGATTGGAGCCATATGTGGTCCACTGGCTTTGCCGATCCATTTCTAGTCCCCCAGAATGTCTAACTGAACTGTCTAGCCTTGCCAAAGCCCCATCCCAAGTTTGGCCAAATAAGGGAGCTTATGAGACCAGGAGAGTCTATAGGGCTTGGCCGTTGGGTTCTGGAGCTAAGACCTTGCGAGGGATTGGCAGGGAGGTCCTGTGAGAAGCCATAGCACCCAGAAAAAAACTCAACTGAGTAGAAGCCCAAGGCCATGATGTTTATCCAGGGACCCCAGGTGCCCCTTCCTCTGACTCTTTTTCACAGAGTGTCCATACCTCCTCAAAGCTGCAGTCAACAGCACTTGTCTGGCCACAAGAGAACAGCCAGTCAGAGAAGGTGCTCACTGGAAGGACAACAGCTGTGAGAGGCACAGAGAGTCAAAGCCCAAAGCTGGCCAGGTTCCTTGGGTAGAGTATCTCAGTGGGCAGCTCAACCCCTCTGACTAGGGCATACTTTTTGCGATCCAGAGTCATCTCCCCGTAGCTTGATGACCAATTGCGGCCAACATTCTGAGAGCATCATCTGGCCCAGGTTTTGGGTAGTGGTTATGATAAGAGACCACAGACCCCCTAGTTTCCAACTAAAGCTATGATGGAAGAATGCACACAGCCCAAGTCACCCTCATGCCAGGCATCTTGGCCTGTCTCAAGCCAGAAAAGCAGTGGGGTCCATAGGTTATCCAGGGGGACACAGTTCCCTTACTGCCTTGAACTACGGACTGGACCATCACCCTGGCTAGGTTAGAAATGGCCCAAGCACTGCCCCTTAGAGATGAAACAGCATCCCACAGCTAAAGGTCATTGTATTCACATGTGAGGCTTTGCGGGTCTCTCTCAGCCACCCCACAATCAGGCTTAGTCCGCAGTCTTAACAATCTTGGTTCACACACGTGCATGTCCATACATTTTTAATTCCCTTCATATCACGTACTGTATGTGCACCCCTGACATGTGGACATGTTTCTATACATGTATCATGACCCCCTTATCTACCCATGCGGCTGGCTACATCCGTGTCATGTCACTACTTCCAGGGATAGCTCCCTCCAGAAGTGTGCCTCTATATTCCCCCCCTTGGACACAGCCCACATACATCATGGCTCAACCACCTCCTCCCAACCCCCATCTGATCCCAGTTAACCACAGGAGCTCTGTGCCCTCAAGCGCCCCTCCTCCAAGTGAGAGAGCTGCAGGTCACCCTGTGTGCCCTTTGGCCTCTGCCCAGTTCCCATGACTTGCCTGGTTTAGATGGGTGGACAAACAGGCTTATGTCCCAGCAGAGAAAGGGAGGAAAGGGAGGGTACTGGCTGCTAAATCAGAGAGAGAGAGAGAGAGAGAGAGAGAGAGAGAGAGAGAGAGAGAGATGCCTGTTGCTTTTCTGAGTGGAGAAGGGGCCACTAAAGGGTTCTTGCCCCCCACCTCAGAAGCTTTCTGTGCCACCGGCTAGGAAAGGAACAATCAGAATAAAACAAGGACTTCTGGGGACCCTCAGAGCTTTCCAGCAGGGTCTTGACATGTTAGCAGAAATCACTGTTCACAGTGCCAGGTCCCCTGACAGCCACCACCTTCCACTACCCAAAGATCCCCCTCTCTCTGTTCAGAACCTTCTTACCTCCAGGATCCCAGGACTTGAGAGCTCAGAGGAAAAATGTTCCCTCAGCCAGCGGCTTCGGAGACAGTCACACACCAGGCACCCAGAGGGCAGCAGGCAGGAGCCTGGGGCTTGGCAGGGGAGGGTGGGTAGCTCACAGAGCATTGACTGCTCTGGGTCCCTAGAGGACAGACTAGAAATGATGGGGAAGGAGAGATGGTAGAAGGGGGTGGAAGGGATGGGAGGCTGAGACAGAGAGATAGAGAGAGACAGAGAGGAGAGACAGAGACATAGGAAGGAGACGCTGAGAGAATTACACACAGAAGACAGACACTAAAAAAGAAAAGGGGGGAGAAGGGAGGAAGAGAGGAGGGAGGGAGGGATGGAGAGAGAGAGAGAGAGAGAGAGAGAGAGAGAGAGAGAGAGAGAGCAACATGTGGTCACATTACTTCCGATGCTGGAACCTCCCGAGCCCCTCCCCACAGAGCAAGCACACAGTACAAGTCACTACCACACAAACTCTCCATGCATGTACATTCACGGTCACCCTCAGCACTTGGGATAAGGCCCCTTGTCCTTGCGCTGCAGAGCACGGACTGGTTGCACCAACCTTTACCTTGTCCCAGGAGCAACATGTGTGAGGGCAAACACTTCCTCTCCATGCAGCTGCCTCCCTGTGCCCAAAGCTACTGGAGAGGACTCCCAGGCTGGGCTCTGGTACCCAAGCCCAGTGCCTGGCTGCCCTGGCAGCTGACTTGATCAATGCCAACATTGCGATGGCTGTTTAGGTGGCCTGCAGGAAGCAGAGCCATTTGTTTTGTCAGAGCGTAACCATGACAATCACCCCAGGCTCACATGGCTGTGCTGCCTTTCCCCACCCTGCGCCCTCCCTTCCCCCTTCTCCTGAGCACAGGAGGAAGCAGGAGGCCACTTAGCAGGCTTGGCTAACTCCTGCAGGGGCTGATAGCAAATGTCTGGCTTCCAGGGACATCAGACTTTTGGGCAGGCACTCCCAGGGGGAATAAGTCACTTGCCTTGAGGCAATTCAACGCTGGACAGAGCCCTCAAGGTCCTGACTGGATCTGGCCTCTCCAGATTCCAGTGTTGTTCCTCAGCAAGTCATTCTGGTGAGATATCTAATAGGAGCTGTCATTCCATTTCCCCCCAAGAGGCCATGATGCAGGCAAGCAGATGGCCCTGGATACTGTGGTCCCAGGCAGCAGATCTGCAAATGTCTTTGGTGAGTCTCCAGGCATCCCTAGCAAACCCAGGGCCAAGCCAGTCATGGGGGGAAATTTCTAGGCAGCTCCTGGAAGTGGGGTCTCTAGGACAGCCATTTGGGTGGCTTAGAGAAGCAAGGGCTTACGAGGATCAGGTCAGGTAGCTCTTGAATCCGCATGGCCAGACAGTCAGAAGAACTAAGTCTACAGTTTGGGTCCAAAGTTAAAGATTCCAAAGACAAGACACAAGGTGGGAGCTAATGATAGCACAAGGTGTCCAGGTACACAAGATGGAGCTAATAATGTCTGTGCACCTCAACTCACTTATTCCGTAAGGAAAACTGCAAGGAGAAAGGTTTTCTCCCAATACTACTGGGAAAGCATAGAGTGGGACAGCTTGCTCAAAGCACACAGATAAGCATTGAAAGAATGGAGATGCACAAACTCACCCAGCAGACTCTGCTGGAAACATTCCATTCTAGCCAATTGGCCTTGAGCAGATACCACAACACACTGGGTGCTGTACACAGAGCGGGGAGCGCCATGTTCTTATTAACACTGAATGTAGCTGCTACACTCATTCCGGGAACGCACACGGAGAGGGCCAGGCTCTGCGTTGAAGGTGCAGGAAAGGTTGAGATCTGGGATTCACACGTAGGCCTCTCCGCCTCCGTTTCTCTACTGTGCCTTCCCCTTCTGACACTTTACCAGACTTAACTTAGACAGGGTGGGTTCTGGGTGCCCCAGGGGTGGTGACGGGGTGCCCTGGTACAAGGGCATAGAGATTTCATTGTTTCAGCCCAAGGCCATATATGATCTGCTCTTACCCAGAAACCCTTGAGCCAGTGATTCTGCAATTACACAGCCACATTAGGATTCTGAGGGACTTTAACTAGGCAGGCCATTTGGAGCCTCAGGTCTCATCCATCTTGATAAGTGTGGACCGGCTGAGAGTGACACCCCAGTAGAAGAACTTTGGAGAATAATCTAGGGAGGGGTTTGGCTGACTGCTCAGAAAAGGCAATGGGGTGGTCGGGGAGGAAGGAGAGCCTAGAGTGGGAGCAACCTGCTCAGAACTGAAGATTTAACCAGATTCTCCTTAAATGCCCCTGGGGGTAGGGGACTGACCTCCACAGAGAAGGAAGCTGCTGTCGTGAGGGAGGACAAATGCTCTGGAGAACAGAAAGCTTCCCCACTTTCCCCAACATCTGAAGACAGACTGAGGTACAAGACAGAGTTCATTTCAGTTTCTTATGCTTGCCCACCGCAAATCAACCTGCTCTGGTGTTTGGATAATAAACCACACAGAGATTTCCAGGAACCTGGGAAGGGTAACAAAGGCACTGGCTACCCAGCGGGCTTCTGTGCCACTCAGCAGCTCCTTGTAGCCAGCCTGTTAGTTTTATCTTCATTCAGTCTGAGGCAAGTGTGAGGAGCTGAGAGAATAAATGACTGACCCAGCATCTAGCGATAAAGAGATGATTCAAACTCAGTCCTCGAGGCCCCCACACCCAGTGCCTTAGGCCTCCAGCAGCCTGGAATGCTCATAAGCACTTAGGACACAGGTCCTGGTTCCCTGGGAGCAGGGCTTAGGCACACAGGCGCCTAGAACTCTAAGCCTCACCCGCCCAAGCCCAAAGCTCTCCGAGCCCAGTTCTCAGCCCCCAGGAAGGTCCAGGTCTCTGTTGAGTTCCCTCCAGTGGTACAGTCAATGGTAAGATGAATGTGCTCCTGTAAGCAACCCTAAGGAAGTGTATTGGATCACACACACACAAAGACATGAAAGCAGAAGAGGAGCATGGGAAGAGGAAAGAGTTCAACAGGAAGTGGGGATAAGAGGGGGGATGGGGGTGAGTATCATTAAAATTCATTATATATGTGCATGAAAATGTCATAATGAAGTTCATGATTATGATAGTAAAAACCATTTAAAAATGACATCCAGGCTGGGAAGGTGCCTTAGCAGCTTAAGTAGTTGGTGTGTGTGGTGGTCTGAAGGAGGATGGTCCCCATGTGCTCATATGTTCGCATGCTTGGTTCCTAGTCTGTGGAACTGTTTGGAAAGGATTGGGAGGCGGGGCCTTATTGAAGAAGGTTTCAAAAGCCAAAGTCAATCCCAGTTAGCTTCTTCTCTGCCTCCTGCTTGTTGATCAGGATGTGAACTCTCAGCTACTGATCCAGTACCATGTTTGCCTGCCATGCTCCCTGCCATGACTCTGGAATTGTAAGCCCCAATAAACTCTCTATTTTTTTTTCCTCTATAAGTTGCCTTGGTCATACGGCTGGTCTTATAGCAACTTGACACTCAAACTAGAGTTATCTCAAGAAGGGAACCTCCGTTGAGATAATGCCTCCGTAACATCTGGCTGTAGGGCATTTTCTTAATTAGTGTTTGATGGGAGAGGGCCCAGATCATTGTGGGTGGTCCCATCCCTAGGCTGGTGGTCCTGGGTTCTATAAGAAAGCAGGCTGAGTAAGCAACATCCATCCATGGCCTCCTGCCTCCAGGTTCCTGCCCTGTTTGAGTTCCTATCCTGACTTCCTTCAATAATGAACAGTGCTGTGAAACTGTAAGCCAGAAAAACACTTTTCTTCTCAACTTGCTTTTTGGCCACTGTGTTTCGTTGCAGTAATAGAAACCGTAAGACACAGTGTCTTATCACAGCAATAGAACACTGTAGCTAACACTGTAAGTGTTAAAGATGTGGCTCTCTAGAGCCCAGTGACTCAACAGTACACTTCTATAATTCCAGTGAACCCGTAATGGAACAAGAGACAGAGACAGGAGAATTTCCATGAGCTTGCATGCCAGATAACTGTCATAGACAGTGGCAAACAAGAGAACCTGCTTCAAACAAGTTAGAAGAGAAGAACCAACCCAAGAAGTTGATCTGTGACCTCACATGTGGGCTGTGGGCTGTGGTACACATACACACAGGGATACAGAGATAGGAGAGAGAGAGAGAGAGAGAGAGAGAGAGAGAGAGAGAGAGAGAGAGAGAGAGAGAGATTTAAAAAAAGAAAGAAGTATCGTTCACACAGTGGGTGCTCCACTCAGCATGGATACCTACCGCCATCTTGCCTACTCAGCCACCTCAAGGCTGGAGCTTGCATCTCATGACTGGTGCTAGCCTGGCTCAGTGGCTACAGGTCCATGCAAATGACATGAGAAGTGGCCAGATATAAAATCAGAGTGTCCAGCTGGCTGGGGACAGAAAGCGGCTGCCTCGCAGGTGCTTTCCGGAGCTGTTTCCTCTTGAAGACTGAAAGATTTCCTTAGCTCAAAACACGCATTTATTGTCTCAGGATTCTGGGGACTGGGAAAGGAAGATGTGACAGGTTGTGCTGACACTGAAGGCTTTACCAAGGACTCCACCCATTGTCTCATGTCATCAGCCAGACCGCCAGCTCCGGGTTCAGTACCACATCACTCCAGTTTCTGCCCGTCTCTTTACATGGCCACTCCCTCTCTGTGTGTTTCAGCATATCTGGTTCCTTTCTCTGTCTTTAACAGAAAAATTTACAATTGCTTGCTATTTTGTGTGCATGTGTGTGAGCATGTGTATTGAAGTTCACGTGCCAAGGTACACAAGCAGAGGCCAGAGGCCAACTCACGGCATCAACTTTCTCCTTTTGTCGTTTGGGTTCTGGGGACTAAACTTAGATCATCAGGGTTGGTGTCAAGTGCCTTTGTCCACTGAACCATCTCCCTGGCCCTCCTTTCTCTTAAAAAGATGCTCATCAGACTCACCCTGGTGGTGCTGGCTCATCTTATCTGAATGGTGTGTGCACATGATTAATGTCCAAGCAAAGTCACGAGCACGGGGACCAGAGGTCAGTTCCGACTTGTGAGGCAGGTGACCCAGTTCCCTCCCAACATCCATCGGGGGAATTAAAGACAGAGCAGGGAGAATACAAAGGGGTTGTATCACAGCACTACGAAATTCAGAGAGAATGGGAGGCAACGTGATGTCATACACATCGGGTTAAGTGTGGCCTGGTGCTGGACCGATCAGGTCTAGCTGCTAACACTGACGATCTCGAGCTGTGCGCCTTAGAGAAAAGGCCTACCCTCTCTGTGCAGCAATATTCCCATGGTAAGACGACGAGGCTTTGATTCATCGTTCTGATCATGAAGTGAGTTACTATTTGCAATGCACTTAAGATAGCAGGACACTTAGTATGTACCATATGAATGCTTGTTAAACACCAAATGTTCCTTCCACTAATACTGTTTTATAGGTGTGAAAACTGAGACACCGAACAGGAAAGAAACTCCTCCTGGTCACCCTCCCTTCTTCCTAGTCTCCTTTCCCAGCAAACCAAGGTAGGTAACCTGGTGGGGTAGCAAAGGAGGAGGTAAGTGGAGTGTGGAGGTGGGGATCCCCAAAGAGCACGCCCGTGAACACACCTCTTTCCCCACTCACCCTCTCCTTTCCAGAACGGAAGCTGTGCATTTGTCTCTGCCCACACAGAGGAAAGGGATTCTGGGGAATGTATGATCAACAGAGGCTCAGTGAGAAAAGCTGGTCCCTGGGGAAGCACCTTGGCAGACCAGGGCAAGGCTGGTAGAGGATTCAAGGCAGGCCTTGGAAGGGCACTAGGGCCCAGGGTGTGTGTGTGTGTGTATGTGTGTGTGTGTGTGTGTGTGTGTCTGTCTGTCTGTCTGTCTGTCTGCCTGCCTGCCTGTCTGTGTCTGTGTGTATCTGTCTATCTTGTGTGTGTGTATGTGTGTGTCTGTCTCTGTCTCTGTCTGTCTCTGCCTGTCTCTCTGTCTCTGTCTCTGTCTCTCTCTTTCTCTCTCTCCTCTCTCTCTGTATGTGCATGTGTGTGTGTGTGTGTATATAGTCCAGGATTCTGGTATGGTTACTGAGGAGTCCATTGAGTGTGACCGTGGGGTCTACAGGAGCTGAGGCTCACACTTGCAGGCAGTTGAACTGATAAAAGTCACTTTGGGGAGGCAGACAGAACTTGTGAATCCCCATTCAAATAACTTATCTGCATGAAGAAATTGCATAAAAAAGGCTCTGATTCTCTGATTCTTTACCCCTACCTGTATCCACACTCTTTATCATGTGACGCAGCAGTTCTTCTACCCCTTGGACTCAGCGGCAGGACAACCGGTGGACCACAGGCACATATGATATAACTAAACTCTCACAGAACACTTGCATTATTGGGCTTGCTCTCTCATGCCTCTGGTCCAGCTGTCATAAGAACATGATCAGATTGCTCTCCTGGTCCCAGGAGGAAGGTGAGAGCTAAGCAAAGCCGGATTAAACCAGACCAACCAAGGCCGGCTGAGGTCAACTGGCCAAAGGCAGCACACACGTTGATCTGTCTAGCCTATCCAGTCCAATCTAGGGCAGTGTAGCCACCCAGCAGGGCCCAGCCAAGAGCACTATGCTTAGCTGCCCTAGAGACTGGTGAAGTCACTGAGTTTGGAGCAGTTTGATAGGCAGCCATTGCTGGCAATAGCTCTTTGACATCCTGCCTTTTACAGAGCCTGCCTCCCAATATTGCTTAGTCACGTCTTCCCTGACTCTCCTGGTGGTGACTCCAGCCTATCCGCTCCCTGCTCGGTCTCTACCTCCAGTCTAACGGACCCGAATCTAGTTCCCACGCTATATCCGGATCTGTGTATTGTCTGATGATGGCTGCCTCCAACTGTTACCTTTCTCTCAACCAGCCCGAAACCATTCGATAGGACTCCCATAGACTTCTTACGAACTTTCACATCCTCGTATAAAATTCAAGGTCTTTGGCTATCTCTCTCTCTGACCTGGCTCCTGTTCAGTCCTTCAAGTGGACCTTTTACTCTAGCCATACGAAATGATGGAATTTGTGGACTCCAACCGTTTTGTGCTCCTGGGGTTTTAGTCATGATGACCCCTCTGTCTCGGCAACAACCATCCTTCTCTGAATAGCTACCTTCCTTGGGTCATGCCCAGTGGAAGTACCAAGTCTTCAAGGGAGCTTGACTGGAGCCACAGTATCTGGTTGCCAGCCCAGGGCAGCTGAATTCTTGGTTAAAGGGACCCTAGAA
Organism: Uromys caudimaculatus; assembly: GCA_028551405.1. NCBI lineage: Eukaryota > Metazoa > Chordata > Mammalia > Rodentia > Muridae > Uromys > Uromys caudimaculatus. The sequence continues at coordinate 126,212,043 of CM052702.1, forward strand.
GTCCCAGTGCCTATAGCCTGGGATTACACGCTTGCTGTGATGCTGCCAGGCTGTATGGTACCACGAAGCCACAGGTGAGGCACAGGACATAGCAGGAAGACAACAACATAGGATCCGGACTCCCGATGGTGGGATGTCTGAATTCACACTGTCCACTTCACTCGGGTCTCATTTCCAGGTGGCCTTCAAGCTTGCCAGCTGGCGCCTTTTGACTTTGGCTGAGGACATAGCATGAATAGAGGAAAAGCTGGTCAGGTAGCGGGAACTAGCCAGGCTGGTCACCAGCAGAGCAGCCAGAGCCTTAAGATAGAAGCCAGCTCTGGCTAAGCGACACTTCTTACTCATAGTCACTCAGACCTCACTTAAATAATGGCACCTGACTTAAATCATTGGTCCCCTGAAGTCAAACCTCTGCTTCTCAAGGATGGGTGTGAGTTCTGGCCCCATCGCTGGTTACATGTGGGGACTGTTGACTCATTATTTCCCTGCATTCCTCTGGCAAATAACAGTCTCTCCTCACTGATGTGTGGACCGCCAAGGACCTGTAGGCTTTACTCCACAGGTTTCTCGGGTCTCTTTCCTTGTCTTGTTACCTACTCTGCAACCTGGAAACAATGGCTTCCGCTTAGGGCCCTGTGGTCTCTGGCCTTGGTCCTCAACTGGAGCTGTTCCTTGGGCCTAAATGCTCCTTCCACTGATCTTCAGTTAGGACTTCTATTTCTTCAGGTGTTAGCTCGACCGGATTTCCAGGTCTCTTGATGTCCGTCCTTTGTAGATTTTCATACCATTAATTATGACTACAACTTAACATTTTGCCATAAGATCATATTTTATTATGATCTCCCCTACCCCAGTGGAAGCTCACTGAAGATCAACACCTTACCTCTTGAACTGCTAAGTATCTACCATGCCTCGCTGAAATCCTGGCAGAGGGTGAGCACCCAGCAGAACACTGAATGAATGAAACTAAATGGACCCATGATGATGGCGACCTTTCTCAAAAACAAAAGACAGGCACTCACTTAGAATTACAGTTGTACCCACCCTATAGATGAGGAAATGGAAGGTCAGAAGAGTTAAGGGACTTACCCAGGTCCTGGTTAGTAGCAGAGCCAAGGCTGGAATCCAGGATCCCTTGCACATTAAAGGGACCATTCCATCCTACTGAGCTGAAATGAGTCACTACCAGTTCCTGTGCCCGGTTCCCTGCACCTTACTCCCTCTGCAGGAGGCAGGCTGCCTGGGGTTTACAGACAGTGGCTGACAAGGATCAGGGCTGGCAGGAGACAGCTGTGTGTCTGTCTGGTGCCTGTCCCTTATTCATAATCTGTTTCCATGAGTTCAAACAAATAGACGGGGACAACTCTAAGCTTCAAAGCTGTCCTGGGGCAGGAACACAGCTGACCTTGTGTGGGGTGGGAGCTGGCAGCCTCCTGAGGATGAGGAGATGAGGAAGAGTCGGCTGCCTCTGAACAAGTGACTGCTAGGGAGCAATTGGAGTGAGGCAGGAGGCTGCCCAGGGTACAGAGAGGGCCAAGCTGTCAATCTCAGGCCACACTTTATCAGCATTGTAAAAATAGACACATTGCAGAAAGGTTGAGAAGGGAGAGAGAGAGAGGAAGAGACTCTCAGATGTGGTGTGGGGCTTCCTGCTCCTTGTCTCTTGTGTTTCTTCCCTGCAGAGAAGGACAATGCATTTTTAGTCCCTGTAGTCATCAGGCTGCCCACCGCATGCTGTGCATGTGCTGATGACCTCCAGTGTACCCAGCATGCACCATGTCAGGTGCTTTGATCCACACTGACTTGTACCATCTTCAGACCAGATCTGGGAAGCCTTTACTGTCCAAATTCAATAAACACAGTGTTTCCTTCAGACCAGACTCTGAGCTCCAGCAGTCAAGAAGAAGCTACTGTTCCTTCCCTTATGAGACCCGTGCCACTAAGAGGTGGATAGAGGCTAGAAAGGAAACCACTTGAGTGAAATGCTGTAGTCACTGGGGCACGGAGTGGCCTGTTGGGTTAGGAAGTCCTGGGAGTGGGGGTGTTCAAGAAGAAATTGCATGTGTGATTAAATGGGAAGGGTTAGGATCTCAGTTTCTTGAAGACCAAGACAAAGAAGGAATTTCAGAACCAGGGGCAGCAGATGTAGAGGATGAGGGGAGCTCTGTAGAGCCCAGGAGGGATGGGAGCTGGTGCAAAACGAGAGGGGTCCTCAGAGGACTACCGTGCTGAAGATGGTATGAGTCGGTGTTGATCAAAGCACCTAACATGATGCATTCTGGGTACACTGGAGTTCATCAGCATATAGGCAGGAAGTAGGGAAGGAGTGTAAGGGTCCCTGGGACACTTGAAATGGGTCCTTTTTAGAAAGTATAGTCACTGAAAAGATCTAGAAAGGAGAGAACTGTGCCTTTGGTTTCACTTAATGAAAACACTCATGGATGCTATAGAGTAGGTTGCAGCATGGGTTGGGGGAAGGTCCACAGGGGAGCCACTGGTAAAGAGAAAGAATGGAGGTGGTGTGGCAGGGCTGGGGATGGGGATGGTGGCTGACTGGTGGGCTGGGGGAGGGCAAAGGGAAGGATAAAGATGCTTCCTAGGTTATGGGCTATGCACTAAAGCACCAAGAGAGATGAAGGAGGACCAGGTTGTGTGGTGACCATGGTGGGAATCTGGACATCATGAGTTTATGGCAAAGCATGTGTCCAGGTAGACCCTGAACTTGGACGTGAGTTTGGAACACAGAGGATGCCCAGTGGATGTAATGATTGAACACCATTCGCAAGCCCTGTGGGGGCAGGAAGCTTGGCCTGCAGCGCTCATTGCTCAAAAGCAGTCATCCAGCCCATAACACTATCTGTTTAGTCACTGTAAACACCCGTAGAGAGAGGCAAAGGCATGTTCTCTTGTTTCAGGGATTCCTTATTAGGTGAGGCCACATGGAAGCAAGCCAGTCACATAGCCAGTTTAGAATCAGGGTGAGATTGGGATGTCACTGAACTTGGCCTTGTAGACCCTACCACGGTGCATACCACCATGCTAAAGGAGCATCTGGGGGAAAACGTAGTGAACCCAAGAAATAACTATTTTTCAAGCCCTTATGAAATATCTGTTAACTGGGCAAGATGGCGCTTGCCTAGCAACCCGAGCACTGGGGAAGCTGAAGCAAAAGAATTATGAGTTCAAGACCATCCTGGTGTATATAGTGAGACCCTGTGATATTCTGCTATTAGACCACCTCTGATGAACTGGGGTGCAGTTTGTTTTCCTGGAGCATGCTGTCCCTCCCTGCTACGTTGGCTTCTCTGGGTGTCTTAGTTAGGGTTTTACTGCTGTGAACAGACACCATGACCGAGGCAACTCTTATAAGGACAACACTTAATTGGGGCTGGCTTACAGGCTCAGAGGTTCAGTCCATTATCATCAAGGTGGGAACATGGCAGCATCCAGGCAGGCATGGTGCAGGAGGAGCTGAGAGTTCTACTTCTTCATCTGAAGGCTGCTAGCAGAATACTGACTTCCAGGCAGCTAGGATGAGGGTCTTAAAGCCCACACCCACAGTGCCACACCCACTCCAACAAGGCCACACCCACTCCAACAAGGCCACACCCACTCCAACAAGGCCACAACCACTCCAACAAGGCCACCCCTCCAAATGGTGCCACTCCCTGGGCCGAGCATGTACAAACCATCACACAAGGTTTGGTGATTGTCCTAAGTCTCCCTCTCCCTGCCCCTTGCCCATCACTCTCCGAACTTGCGGCTTTGTGTGGGTGTGAGCTGGGTCCATTTTATGTTCCTGGCTCCGGAGGTTGGCCAGTGTTTCCCAGGCAACATATATCACATAGCTGATGCCCTTGAATAGACAGTAGAGGCTTACTGGGCTTATGGAATTAATATATTCTTAGTTATTTATTTGAAAAGAATTCTTTGAGGCTGCCTCTTAGGCAATGCATCCTGTGTGACTGAGTGGTTTTGCATTTGTAGCCTGAAAAGTCACCGAATGGTATCTGAGTCCGTCTCTGGGCCTCTCAGGGGCTTGACTTCTATGCAAGGCCTAGAAATGGTTTTCAACGTCTGTGTCCTGCTCCTTGTGGCGTGTGCCCATACAAGTCATGGGATGTGTATGTGTGCAATAGGTCCAGCCTCTGCTTGGGAAAGGGGGAGTATATGCAAGAAGCCTTGGGGGCCAATGCCTAGGTTCAGGAGAAGGTTGTGGAGTACCCCCCCTGAGCATTGGCACACGGATAAGGTCTACATTGTGCTGAGAAAGGCCTTGAACTAACACTGGCATGCATTGCAGTAATTATTGCATGTGTGTGTGTGTGTGACATGTGCATGTGTGTATGGGCACACATGTACATGTGTACATGTGGAAGCCAGAGGTTGACGTAGGGTCTTTCTCAGTCACTTTCCATTTTGTTAAGGCAGAGTCTCTTGATGAGCATGGAGTACGCTGATTCTGCTGGTATAACTAACAGCTAGCCCAGGGAAGCCTTCTGAGTATGGAGACTATGAGGGACTGCCATACCCCCCCCAACACACGCCGGCTTTTATATGGGTGGTGAGGAGCTGGACTTTGGTTCTTATGTTTCCGTAGTAGGTATTTGTCCACTAGGTCATTTTTCTATCCCCTATTTTATAATAATAATAATAATAATAATAATAATAGTAATAGTAATAATAGTAATAGTAATAATAACAATAATATAAAATAATACTAAGTTGCCCATGACTAGTCCATAGGCAAGCATGGTTGGTTCACTCTCCAAACCCCTTAAATCCGTGCCCTTACACGCTCCCCAGCCCTGGCAGACCGAACCCCACATCCGCATCACCTCTTCCCTAGGCTCTGGTGCAGAGACTCCTTGCTGTTCTTTCCTGGAGCCTCCCCACAGTGTGTCAGCAGCCGAGAGACATTTTATCACCGTGACTTAAATCATTCTCCTGCCCTGTTAAAACACTTTGGGGATTAAATGACACCGAATAAAACCCCTCACCATGTTCTCGAAGGACTTAGGCCAGTCTCCCTCTCCAACCTTCCCACCTCCTCCTCCTCTCCTCTCTCTCTCCCTTCTCCTCCTCCTCCCTCTCCCTCCTCCTCCTCCCTCTCCCTCCTCCTCCTCCCTCTCCCTCCTCCTCCTTCCTTTCCCTCCTTCTCCCCTCCTCTCCTTCCTTTTCCTCCTCCCTCTGCCTTCTTCTCTTCCTCCCTCTCTCTCCTCCTCCCCTCCTCTCCCTCCTTCTCCCCTCCCTCTGCCTTCTCTTCCTCCTCCCTCTCCCTCCTCTTCCCCTCCTATCCCTCCTCCTCCTCCCTCTCCCTCTTCATCCCCTCCTCTCCCTCCTCCTCTCCTCC
>CM052702.1:126217895-126259950 GCA_028551405.1 Uromys caudimaculatus
ATCTCCGGCGAGGGATCTTTGTCCCGGCGCTGATTAGCTGTGGGGCCCTGTGGCCCAAGCTGAGGTTTCCGGCCGTCGCCGGAAGCTGCTGGCGGTCAGTCTCTGTGGCCCGCAGAAAGCCCATATATTTAATTAATTAGAATATATAGTGTCTGTGTAATAAGTTATTATATAACATAATATATAAAATATAGTTATATTATATGGTAATATAAATTTATATATATGTATATGTCACCTCCTTAGAAGGGCCATCCCTGACCCAGGGCCTGTCACATCATAGAAGCTTAAGAGCTAGGTACCATGTGAACAAGTTCTTCTATTCCACATTGCCTCAGAAAGGTCAAAGGCATGATTTGAACATCCTAAGCCTTCACCTTGGTGACACCAGGGCTATAGACCCCAATGTCGGTTCAAGCCTAGTTTGAGCACCCACAAAAATCTGTACGCATTCCTCTGTGGGTGATCTAAGTGTGTGCTGCTGTCCAGACAACACGGGCTTATTTGACAGCATCTAGACGAACCCCCATCTACCCCACCATGCACTTTCAGAAATAACAGAAGGGATGCTTGGGCATCGGAAGTCCCTGCCACCCACTTGTAGGGAGTCCAGGTCTCTGGAGGGTGTGCATGATATTAAGGACGTCTTTGAGTGGCTGGTCAGCTTTACCATGATCCTTTGCTCTCAGTGGTAGTGAACACATCTGTATTTCTTTCAGTCTTGCATCCTGAAAAAGTGATTTAGGCTCAGCCTACACTTCTGAAGTTGGCTTACACAGAGACAAAGGCCCCCAGAAAGCCTTAAAAATTCCTTCTGGGGAACAGGCATAAGCACCGTCAGCCCTCACAGCAGCATATGTGGGCCGGAAGCAAGACCATCAGCTAGCTGTTGGGGGCTGTTTCTGGCCTGTTCTGAGTCTTAATTCCAGTGAGGTCAGGGTGGTGCTCATGAGCACGGGGTGACTGTTCACCCAGATGTAGTCCTGGTGCATTCTGTCGGCAGCTCTTGTTCATTTAAAGTTCCTAATCCTTCTGGAGACTTGGGGAAGCACATAGGCCAGTCAAGATAGTATTCAGGCATGGGTGACCAAGCCAGAAGCACTTCAGGCCAAGGTGGCTCGCAGTGGCCCTTGGTGGTAAGTGGGTGTGTGGCTTCAATGGAGCCTTCATGGTTGATCTGGTGACAAAGTCTGACTTCATGGCCTAGCAGTCCAGGAAGTTGTCTGAGCTCTCTGGTCCTCACCATCCTGCTCTGGAAAGTAGTTGTGAAGAAGAGCCAACCCCTCCCCCTGGTCCCCTACAAAATTGACATGGAGACCTCTGCCTGTACCAAAACTTAAGAAATTTAGGGGGCTGGAGAGATGGCTCAGCGGTTAAGAGCACTGACTGCTCTTCCGAAGGTCCTGAGTTCAAATCCCAGCAACCACATGGCGTCTCACAACCATTTGTAATGAGATCTGACGCCCTTTTCTGGGGTGTCTGAACACAGCTACAGCTGGGGGGGGGGGAGTGAGCGGGGACCAGAACAAGTGGGGCAGGGCTGGAGAGAGAAGAAAAAAGTGTCTGAAGACAGTTACAGCGTACTTTCATATAATAAATAAATAAATCTTTAAAAATAAATAAATAAATAAAACATCCCGGCAGTATTAAAAATAAATAAAAATTAAAAAAAAAATTTTAATTGGCTAGACTCTCCTCTTCTAGGCTGTGTGAGCCACATTGGTCAGGACCCAGAACAGTAGTGTTTAGTTTCAGCATTTTGAAGTCACCAGGCATGGGGCTCTTGGGATGTTGATGACCTAATGGGTGACTCCACAGAAGATGTCACATGGTCCATTTTCACAGTGTCCTGCTCAGACCAGCAGCACCCAGGCCTTGGAACAGTTGCAGACTCCCTCCCTCTGTGCTCCAGAATTCTCATCTAAGATCTTAATAGATCTGAGCTTCACAGCGGCCCCACTATAGAGTCTTGCTTTTGGTCTTCCCTGTGTAAAGGAGGACCCTGGATACAGGCAGGTAGAAGGAAATACCGCCCTGTCTCCATGACCAAATCTTACCTGTGTAGAGAAGGGGAGCCTTTCTTGACCTACTCTAGGGCGTGGCTCCCCATCCCCCAGTGAGGAACCTCAGGGCCCTGAATGAATGTCTTTGTGGACAGGTCTATGGGTCCTGCTGGTACAACTGTGGCTTCCCCTGGGCTCTCCCAGGCAATCTGTGGCAATGATGCTTTCTCTGTAATTTAAAGGTGCATTTGCTCCTCAAAGACTTTTGTCATTCTAAACTTGGACCCTGGGCCAATTTCCAGAGAGCAGAGAATCCTGATTGGGCATTCCTGGGAGCCTTTCTGAGCCTCTGAGGAGCTGCCTGTTGCCATGGAGTCTGCCTTAGCATCTCTGAGACTGGGCCCAGCCGGTATGGGCCAGATAAGCATCAGGTCATGCCTGGCTGGCTGCTGTTGATGTTGCCAGGGGACACCAGTGCCCCAGAGACTCTGGGGCAGCCAGTGTATGTATAGGGCAGGGGTCAGGGGGTGGTAGGGACAAGGGTCCATTGTGATATCTCTGTTCTCAAGGCTAACCTCTGGTCCTGAGAGTGTTCCTGCCTGTGTCCTCCACAGTGTTAGATATAGCGCCTGGCTTTCAGTGCATTCTCCATGGCTCCATTCACTTACCTGATGCTTAGTGCCCAGCACGGTGGCTGTGATGAGGGAGTAAGAAACATGCCAGGGCTTGTCACCATGGAGCTTCCTCTTTGGTGGAGAGGGAACTGCTCGTTAATGCCAGAAGAATTACTTAGTGCTTGCTGGCCTGAACTGAAAAATCTATTAGAGTTGAGATCCCAATGGGTGTGTGTTAACCAGAGGAGAAGAAAGAGCAGCCTCCTTGCCGAGAGGAAAGCATATGCAAAGGCCCTGTGGTCTGATGCGTGGATGGACAGTATGGCTGGAGCAGAAGAGCAAGCGTGGAGCACGCTGAGGAGTCTGGCTTTACTCTCAAGGGTCATCAGAAAGCTTCTAATCAGGGAGATGTGGTCTCGTCTCTTAAAATGATCATGTGGCCACCGAGGGAAGAGATGGGGAGATAGAAGGTAGGAATTGGTGGGAGCAACCCTCAATAAATACTCGAAGCCTGTCTTTCAAATCCACCCCCCATCCATTTCCTACTGACCCTGCCTCCCTCAGGCCTCTGCAGCACGTTGACACATCTCTGACCAGCCCCCACGGGACTTGTGACATCTGCCTGACTATCATCTCCCATGCCTATGGCTGACAGAGTGCCAGTCTGAAGCCTGACTTTAATGGAGCCCCACGGAGTTCAGGCTGTGACTATCTTTTTACAGCACAACGTACAGACTGAGTAGGTACGGTCCCCTCTCCATCCCCTGTCCCTCCAACTTCTGGAACACAGTGACTTAATTCCCAAGGGCTGCTTTTTGTCTGAAGCCTGTGCCTCTTTCTGCAAGATCCACCTGAGGAGAAAATTCTCTCTGGCTGCCAGCCCTCCCTGAGGTCTCTCCTGTACTTTGGTCCAAATAAAGATTCACTTCCTGTTGCCTCTTTAAGGGCAAAGGGAAGGTGGACCAGGGCATCTACCCAGAGCAGGGTCTTGATTTAATTATGAGGCGACAGTTAATACTGATTATCAACTTGCCAGCATCTTGAATCGCCTAGGAGACAAGTGTCCAGGCATTTTTGTGAGGGTGTTGCTTAGATTTGGCTAATTAATGAATTGACCCTAAATGGATAGCACCACCCCACGGGCTGGGGTCCTGAACTGAATAAAAGGGAGAAAGTGAGTTCTCCCTTTTTCATCTCTCTTCCTGACTGCAGATGCAATAAGGCAGGTTGTCTTAGGCTTCCACCATCCTGCTGTCTCCGCCATGATGGACTGTACTCTCAAACTGTGATCCAGAATAAACCCTTCCTTTCCACAGCTGTGGTCAGGTATTCTGTAACAGCAACTAGAGAAGTGACTAGTCCACCTGCTGGATCAGTCAACTAGAGAAGTGACTAGTCCACCTGCTGGATCAGTCAACTAGAGAAGTCACTAGTCCACCTGCTGGATTAGTCAAGGTTCTCTGGGGGGGGGGGGGAGGGAGCACAGAACCAATAGAATGAATATATATTAAAAGAGGATTTATCAGTGGTTGTCTCACACCTGAGAGCCTGAGCACCTGATGGCTGCTCAATCTATGAAGCTTGACACCAGCACCCCAGTGCTAAAGACCTGGAATGCTGCTGGTCTTCAGTCCATGTTAGAAGCTGAGAGAGGCTAGTTCCAAAATCAGTGAAGGGGTCGGCAGTGGCAGCCACAGGGTAGATGAACTCTCCAGCCAGAGTGAAGACCGAGAAAGCAAAAGACGTTTTCCTCCTTCCTTGTGCATTTATCTCATGGGACCTGAAGTTGCCGTTCACACTCACAGTGGGCCTCCCCACAGCAGGTAAGGCAATCAAGACAATCCCCCACCATTGGCCTGACATGGGCGATCCCTCATCAAGACTGTCCCCAGATGATTCAGGGTTGACAAAGCTACCATAATTCCTGGTTAAAAAAACCAAAAACCATCATTTTCAGAACACGATGTCATTTCTATTTTATAGATGAGGAATCCGAGGCTCAAATTGACTCAGCAGGTATATAGCTGAGCTGGGGTGTCTACCATGCTTCTTACAGCATGGTCACTTTTACAACACGTCTTCCCCATGGGTAGGATGGAGATACCACTTGGTCCTGTGGTTCCTTGGGTTCATGAAGGGAGTGGAGTGCATCAGGAAACCACGCCCTGTTCTTTCTATGTATGCTCTTTCTAGAAAGTTCTCTGCCTCAGATAATGGTATCAATAATGGGTGTTTGTACTTTATAAATGGAAGGCTATTTTGATCGAGCACGAGTGCCTGTCAGACTACACAAACTGCTTAGTTGGCAGGATCTGAAAAGTGTGTTAATACCCTCCAGGGAGGTGCCATATCTGTATCCTTGTCGTGGGGGAAGAAACCAAGGCTCAAGCCCTCATTTACAGTGAACCAGATGGGACTGGGCTGGCCTTAGGCCTGCAGTCCATACCCCTATGATGCACATCTTACGGATGTCCAAGCAATGACTTATCTGGCTGTTAAGGTTGTTAGGGGCTCACCCATGTCAATGGTTCTTATAGCGTTTCTCAGAGCCCATGTCTCACTGTGCCCTAAAGCAGGGTCTTATGTGCTTATGAAATTTTTTGGCATGAAATAAGAAATTTTCATTTATACTGTCAATACTCTGACCATCCATTTATCCACCTACCCACCTATATACATCTATTCATCTCCCTACAGGACTACCACTCACCTTCCCATCCTTCTATCCATCCATCCATCCATCCATCCATCCATCCATCCACCCATCCACCCACCCAACCACCCACCCATCCATCCACCCACCCATCCATCCACCATCCATCCATCCATCCATCCATCCATCCATCCATCCATCCATCCATCCATCCATCCACTCAACCCTCACACCCACCCACCCATCAACCTGACCATCCATCTGTCTGTCCACCTAACGACCTATCCATCCATCCATCCATTTATCCATCTACTAAGGCAACTACCCATCCACCGCCCCCATTAACCTAACCATCCACCCATCCATCTATTCAGGCATCCATCTGTCTAGTATCTGTGAATACTCACTGTGTGTCACGCTCTACTCTATAGGAAAGAAACTCAGAACAAAGGGTAGGAACCTTATGAAGCCTGTGTACCAGAGATGCTCCCTACAAATCCTGCCTGCAAACCAACCAACCAACAAACCAGCCAACCAACCAACCAAACAACCAAACAACCAACCAAACAACCAACTAACCAAAATGCACCAAAACCTCTTGGTGCATTGGCAGAAGGCAGTTATAGAATCTGACTTCTAGGAGGGCTCGTTAACTTGTCAAAGGTTGGCGGTCTAAATGCATGCTCCCATGTCCTTGTTTTTCTGCTGTTGGTAAGGGCCGGGCAGATGCTACAAAATGACAGGAGGAAGCGTGAGCTCAGCTGTTTGTGTCCCTCAAGGACATTAACACGTAGGAAACATCTTGCAAAGTCTGGGCAGATTGTCAGCGTTGGATTCCCCCTGGGCCGGGCAGCTTGCTGAGAGTTTTTTCTAGAGGCAGACTGCCACAGCTCCTGTCAGTGTCAGCTCGGGAGGCATCTCTCAACACTTGGCTCTTTCTAGTGACACTTCAGCCAGTGGGGTGGCTGAAAGACAAGCTCTACCTCCATACAGAAGCTACAGGAACAGCTGACAGTTGTTCTGTGTCTTCTGTGGACTGGTTTTCTTACATATGATGGCCCTACTCCCCAACAGTCATCAAGGAATGTAGCTAGTGTAAACCCATTTTATGGATCAAAAGACTGAGGCTGTTGGAGTGAGTTCACACACCCAGGCAATGGCAGTGCTGGTGTGTGTGTGTGTGTGTGTGTGTGTGTGTGTGTGTGTGTGTGTGTGTGTGTGTGTGTGTGTGATGCCTGGCTTGGGAGTCAACACTGTATCAAACATCTAAGTTTCTGGTCTTTTTGCTTCTGGGGAGAAAGAAGGGCTCAGAGAGAGAGAGAGAGAGAGAGAGAGAGAGAGAGAGAGAGAGAGAGAGAGAGGCGATGGAAGACTTCCAAGCACAGCTTCCAGTGTCCAGGGCTTGGGACATGGATCCCACTGGCCTTCTGTAAGGTAGTGCTTGGGTTCCCAAACTGGTCATCAATACTCTGACTCCTAGATAACTGGGGACATGAGCAATGTGTCAATCTCATCTAGTAACTCTACAGCTGCAAGAGCTTGCATGTGGGGGCTTCATCATGACACCAGTGTCCCCAAAACAAAAGCCGCACTTCAGAGCCCCCCTGAAAACAAGGGTAGAGCTTAAATCTCTTCCCGTAGGAACTATGGCCTATAGTTAATTGAGTTAACTTCCACACTGGTTACCACTGCACATCTGTAGGGGTGGAACTGTGCAGGAACCAATAGCTTTGTTCCTTGTTCAGATGGCCGGAGGGTAAAGAGAAGCACTCACAGGAAACAGCGGGGACCGAAGGCCCACGGCTGTCTGTGTGCTGTATGTGGGTTCCACCAATGTAATTTGCCTTTTCTTTGTAATTTTGTTTACTGTAGGCTGATCTGCCCCTAAGATGAGTTCTGGGCCGGAGGAAGTGGTCCTGGCTGCCCCTAGGGGCACAGCCACAGGTTGTGTGAGCAGCAGTACTCACTGCAGGGTAGCAGACCCGCCGCTCACGCCTTGAAGATGCTCTTTCCACCCTCTGAGTCCCTTTGCCCTTTGCTGATGGCAGAGACTCTGTCTGGCAGACAGGAATCGCTGGGCGTTGCCATGGTGATGGCTATGATGTCATACGGGAGTAAATCAAATTTCAGATCTCAGAGTTGAGCAGCTCTTTTGAGAAATGCCAAGAGTTGAGGCAAGACCTTACTGGTGCCAACCTCCCCAGCCTCCTGCTTTGCTCCCTTGTCTGGATGAGGCCCATTCATTAACTCATTCATTCATTCATTCACACTCATTCCCATGACTTTGGGGGGGGTGTAGGAGCACCTACTGTGTGCTTCACACTACTCTAGATAAACAGACTGTGGTCCCACAGCTAGTGAGTGGCTGTGTAGAATTGTTAGTCTTATACGAGCAATAGGAACACACAATTACATAAGCACCATGACCGCCACTGTGATCTAGACTCTGACAGATACTGCTAGAAGTGTGTTAGTTTCATAGGGCTGCCATTCCAGAGTGTCCCAGATCGGAGGACATTAACAACAGAAATCTTTGTACTTATGCTTCTAGAGACTTGAAGTCTGAGATTAAGGGTCAGCAGGGCTGGCTTCTTCCCTCTGCTTGGCTTATAGATGGCCCCCTCTCGTGGCACATCTGCTGACCCTGCACCCTTAAAGAGAACCTGGAAAATGCATTCCCCTGTGTATAGGAGGGCCAGGCAGAGGGAAGAACCTAAGGCCAAAACTACCACCCCCAACATCTGGGCTGCCATGGTACCCAGAGGGCAGGAGACATTCGTCCCTGAAGTACTAGGATAGCCATGCTTCAAAAGAAAGTTTTGCTCAGTTGGTCTTCTGCTTAAACTGTTTGGGCTTTTAACTCAGGGGACAGGCCAGTTTCCCACTGCCAGTTTCAGGTGATGATGTGAGCTCATCAGGCGGTGGCGCTGGTCTCAGTACTTGCACTTCTGTTCCTCTCCATTCATGTCTACCTGCATCCCCACCGCGTACCTTCTGGAAACCGTGTCTACCACCAGTCCTGCCTCTTACCCCTTGGAAACCACGTCTGTGGGCACACAGTCTGTAGCTGGTGGCACCTCCTAGGTGCCAGGTGTTGAATGTCAGAGCAAACATTGAGAGTTTCTTAAGGTAGAAGGAGTCCCTGTCAACACCCGTGATGCTTGTTAGTCTAAGCAAGTAGGGCGGGGACTGATTCCATATCTTGGTGGCCGAGGGGTATGGAGAACGGGAGAGACTAGTACCCATCTTCGGAAACAACTGCTCCAGGAACCCTGAGGAGTGTGACTAGCACCTCTCAAATTCTCCCTGTCCTCTGTCACCACCAGGGAATGCGGTAGTTGTTTGGGGACAGAACCACTTACAGGCCAAGGCATCCTTGGAGAGCTTCCTCTCACCTGGTCTCTTGTTACCTGAGGAACTCACATGCTGGGGGCTTCCTGGTCATCTGGATTTTAAAGGAAACCATCCTTGTCCTGAGTGAGAAAACAAAGGACCTTACTGCGCATCTTTGGGTCTTCGGAGGCTCCTGAGAAGCGGCTTGGGTATCTGTGTTCTGCGTGCCAGTTCTGACAGTCCCAATGTGCCTCATCCACTCCCCCTTCTGTGCTGGGGGATGGGGGCAGTTGTTGGTAGGGCTGTCAGTCATGGGATCCTGACCATCATCCAGGCAATGGGTGGGCACAGTACCCAAGATTGCGCCTGAGTTTAAATCTAAAGGAAAGCCACAGGATAGGAGCGACTGGGCCAGTATTACTCATCCACAGGCCCGGATGCTTCCTGTCTGTTCTGCTTTCTGGACTCCATGTTCTTGTTCTTTCTAAAGTCTAGTTGGCTTCTTCCCCTTTCTCCTTTGACCTGAAAGCTTCCTTGTGCCCTCCCAGTGAGTTCTCTTCCTTTCATTCCTTCCTTATGTCACAAGCTCCGGTTCTACGATTAGCATATACCTACTGTAAAAAAAAAGAAAAAGAAAGCTTCACCGCGCTGTATCCACGCAGACATACCACATACATTGGCCATACCCGCCCGTCCTCTCTTGTCCCTAGGTCTTTCTGTTCATCCTCTTCCTCTATCCAAATCACCCCATGTGTACTTCTACGACATCTATGAAGTCCAGAGTCCATATAGGAAAGAAAACATGTGACATTTGCCTTTCTGAGTTTAGTTAATCTAACGTGATGATCACCGATTCTGTCTAATCTACAGATGACATAATCTCCTTAGAGAACACGGATACCCGAGCCATCTCTCAGGAGCCTCCAAAGGCCCAAAGATGCGCAGTAAGGTCCTTCATGTTCTCACTCAGGACAAGGATGGTTTCCTTTAAAATGGCTGACTTGGGTCCCTTTGGGTATATATTCAGGAACCGTATAGCTGGGTTATGCGATAGCCCTATTTTTACTGTTTTTTATTTTCATATTGATTTCCATAGTTGGTTTTTTTTTTTTTTACGTTCCTGACATTAATGTATCAGGGTTACTTCCCCGACCCTGGCATCTTCACTAGCATCTGTTGTCTGCTTCCTTGATGCTAGCCCTTCTGACTGGGCTGAGATGGAACCTCACTGTGGTTTCGATTTGCATTTTTTCTGGTGGCTAACGGTGTGAGTTTTATTGTTGTTGATTTGGTTTGGAGTTTGGGGTTTTGTTGTTGTTTGTTTGTTTTTTTATTTTTTATTTTTTGTTTTTATTTTGTTTTGTTTCTTTGCATGTAGGTACTGTCCTAAAGTATCTGCTTTGTTTAAAGGACCTAGTATGGATTCTAATGGTCTCTAACTCTTAACTGCAGGCAGGGATCTGATGCAGCAGTTTATCTGGAGGTATGAAGAGGCTCTGACTTGGGAAGACCTGCCTCCACAGTGTCCTTTCTGGAACACAGTCAGAATGTTCTGGGAGGGTGATTTAGTGGGTAATATGACAAATGAGCACAAGAATCTGAGTTGGATTCCCAGAACCTACACAAAAGGCCAGTTGTGGTAATATCTGCAGTCCCAGTGCTGGGGGTGGGGGTGGGGGAACAGGCAGAGACAGCTGGAAGCTCACCGGCTCTAGGTCCCGTCATTTCAACCAAACAGTGTGGATGGCTCCTGAGAAATGACCCTGGAGGTTGACCCTGGTTTCTATGTGTTTGCGCGAGTGCGCGCGCGCGCACGCACACACACACACACACACACACACACTTAAAAGGAGAGGACGTGCCCTTGCAGACGTGTGGCAGGCGCCACATGGCTTTCTCCCTTACGGTGTCTTGCTATGCAGACAGAAGACAAGGTTGTCCAGTTTCCTCCTAATTTTGATGCTACAGGGGGCAGTTCCCAGACCATGTATGATTGTGTCAGATATGTAAGGAAACAGGAGTGTCAGGCAGAGGGAAGGCCACCCCCCCTCACTTTTTTCAACAAGATGTCACTGTGTTGTCCAGGCTGGCCCCAAAGCTCTCTGTCCTCCTGCCTTGGCTGATCAGGTCTATACCATCACACCTGATCTGGCCCGCTCCTCTTGTGGTAGCCACAGCAGAACAGTAATCCTGGGAGATGCTCAGGTGGCGTAACTTTGGGTGAGCCTCTCTGAGTCTGTTTCTTTATTTGCCAAACTGAGGGTAATGGTAGCCCTCCACCCCAGAGTTGTAGGATCCATTTCTGAACCAGTCTTAGGCCAGAGTTTTCTAAAATCTGATACACATCACTGCCAGAAAGAAAGAAATTTGATTCGAACAGTGGTGTGTTGATTTCTGTGGACGTCGGTCTGAGTAACAGCATACCAAAGCTATCTTTTTCTGGCTATCATTCTTTAAAATAGGGCCAAATTTTGATGGCCACCAGCGAGAAAAACCTCAAGCAAATAGTAGGACGGATGCTGAGGAGATGTCATAAGATGTGGTGAGCAGGTAATGGATGAAGTTTGGGCAAGGGCTGAAGGAGCTGTGTGTGGGGGAGGTAGACACAGCTGAAGAAGTGTACAGGGTGTGAGAGGAGCAAGGTCTTGTGGGTCCGAGTTCGAGTCTCCCTGGAGTATTATGCCCCAGGCCACAGTGAGTGGACACAACGAGCTCCCACACACCAGAGCCTTCTCTCCATCCTCTGGTGACATAAGGGCAGGGCTCTCTGTGCCTCAAGAAGATGCAGTCTTGTCTCCATCCCTGGGGACAGATAGAGTTGTGTCAAAGCTGAGGTTTCCCTCCCAGCCCAAGGGTCTAGGAGTAATGATTCTGAGACTCAAATATATTTACCAATACCTAGGCCATAAGCTTTGTCTGTTCCCCAATTAGATCATAATATCCATTTATTCTAATCTACGTTCTGCCACGTGGCTGGTTACCTCTGCTCAGCTCCCATGCTTCTGGTCTTCTCCGTGTTCCTGGGGGAATCCCCCTTGCTTCTCTCTCTCCCAGAATGCAATCTCCCTACCAAATGTCCCACCTTCTATTTCCTGCCTAAGCTCATAGGCCAATCAGCATTTTATTGACAGGTGCTGCATCCATACAGTACACAAGAGATTCTTTCTACATATGGCTAAAGGGTCAGAGAGAGTGAGCTCCATCTGTGACATCTACCTCTGAGATGGGATGGTAGGAACCCCAGGGTTGAGATGAAGTAGTGCTGGTTTTTACCCTGGCGTTGCCATTTCTTGGTCCTGAGGTTCTGGACAAGTAAGTCCCCTTGTCCCTCAGTTGCTTCATCCATAAAATGGGGCAGTAAGAAAATTTGAAAAACATATTTTTCACCTAACTCATAAAGACTGGGAACGGCAGCTGGAAGAGAGGTGGGGTGTGTGATTACGATGTGGCCTAAGACCTCCCTCCAAACCCACAGCGCTGCTTGTTTAGCTGTGGGCGAGCACACCCCAACCCAGATTGTTCTGGGAGCTCTCTGGGATCCTTGTCGGTGAAGTTCCCTTCTTAGGTCCTGCCTTGCCCTGTTTTGAACAGAAGGAGGCACAGGGTCAGTCTTAGGGAGGGTCTTCCACCTCCATCTTCCTCCCACCTCGTTCTGCAGAGAGCAGCAATGTCCTCGTTGAAATCCTGGCTGTCAGCACTTGGAATGCTGCAGATCTTGGTTTCCTCAGCTACTAAGTGGGACTAAATATACTGGTTCCTTTGAGCAGAGTAGGGCAGCCAGTCTGAGCTACATAGTGATGGGTCTCACATCGAAAGCCCCCGACCCCCAACAAAGAGCACATGAAAATGAAACAAAGTAAAACAACAAGCAAAACCTGAATAACACTCCCCACAAACGATGGCTTCTTCCTCTTGCTTTTCGTTTTTATTCCTTTTATTGAAAATAGATACTTTTTTCTCACATAATATGCCCTGGTTCTGTATTCTTCTCCTCCCAGTCCCTCCCGACCTCCCCCCCATCCAGATCCACCTCTTTCCATCTCTCATTAGAAGACAAACAGGCTTCCATGGAATAATAATAGATAAAATATAATGGGATTGATCAATACAAAAACGTATCACATTGGAATTGGACAAAGCACACAGAAGGAAAAGAGCTCCCAAAGAAGGCGCAAGAAACAGGGACCTATTAATTCGCACACTCAGGAGTCCCCTAAAAAACCCTGAACTGGAAGCCACAATATATATGCAAAAGGACCTCTAGGATAAAAAGAGAAAAAAATACAGTATTTAAATAAAATAAGATAAAATAATCCTTAAAGGGTGCATAGGATTTTGACAGAGAAGGGAGGGAAAGGGGGCCCTGATTTAGGGGACCCATGAGCAAGGACACAGAGGTAGAAAAGAATGGGGTAGTTTGCTAAATACTATTGCAAGGAGGGGCAGGCACGGGCTGGGTTGTGTCTCCACATTCCCACAACAGAGTCCTAACGCTAGTACCTCACAGTGTGACGTTGATTAGAAAGTGTCCTTGCAGGTGTAATTAGTAGAACTGAGGTCCTACTGGAGTAGGTGGGTCCCTAGACCATCCTGACAGGTGTCCTCAAGGAAAGGAGATATTAAGGTAGAGGCGCTTGATTCAGGAGAAGGTCCATCGGTCACGGTCATCGTGGCCGCCCAGGTAAGCCCGGGCAGGGACTCTGGGTCTGCACTGTCAGATGGCCCCGAGGGAGAAGGGCTGCTGTGTGCCTAGGAACAGAACAGTGATTTTAGCCACAAGTCACAAAGGGAAGAATGAGCTTTCCATGGGGACCAGGGACCGGCTCAAAGCACTCATGGTGGTGGCATACACCTGTAACCCTGGCACCTGGGAGGCTGAGGCAGAAAGATCTAAGGTTTAGGGCCCAGTAAGGCTGGATAGCAAAACCCCATCTCAGAGGGAAAGAGAAAGAAAGAAGAGGAAACTGTGACCAGGCTAAGAGGCCTCCCTCCCCCGGCTTAGAACAACTCCCCCACAAAGCTCCACCATGAACTGAGGACTCTTAAGTACTAATGCTGGCACCCGGAGCTTCTCTTGCTAACCGAGGAGGCTGTAGACAGAAAGTAGGCCATGAACCCCAAGGTGCCGAGTGCCGCTGTGCAGGACTGTGCCAGCCACTCTGTCTTCACTTCAGACCCTCTGTGCTCTCGGGAGGAGAGTATTCTTGGAACAGTTTCAGAGGAAAAGACCAAGAGTCAGAGAATTTAGTGCACTTGGCCAAGGCCCCCCAGATGGGAGCTAACACAGCAGACATTGGAACCCAGTGATCTAGCTTCTGTCCCTTCTCCCTATGGAATATATATGGCTATAGGACAGGTGACCCAGGCCTGAACTGTGAATCTAGCACGGGAATGAGCCCAAGATGAGGAGGAGGCTGGAGAGCAAATCTGCCCACAGAATTCTTACCGCTTGAGATAACAGCCCCTCATTGTTCTCTCTACTTTTAGATGGACCTTCTGTTCGTAAGTGAGAGCAACTTAGTTCAATCGCAGCTTAAAATGAACCAGGCCCTCGGGTGTGAGATCTTCCTCCAGGGCTGTAACTGAGAAGAGTCCCTGAAGAATAAGCCACCATCGCAGGCACATTTTGAACCAGCTGAGAAGCAAGCCCAAGAGGAAGGCAGATGGAGCCCTGAACATCACCTCCATAAAGACAAAGCTGCCGGTGGACAGAATGGCTCTCTGCAAAGGGAAGTGGATTGCCTTATGTTGGACTCAGAATAGGCAGACTCGCCCACCGCGTGTGGGCAGCATTGGGCCATGGCAGGGACTGGAGGAGCCAAACAGAGCTCAGTTTCCCTGTGGGCAGCTCCAAGAGAAACTGGAGATGTAGGGCTGTGGAGGCCCACCTCCTTATCCCAGGCTTCCTCGTGATGGGAGACGGGTATTCTGCAGGAAGGACACGGGAAGGCTGCAGAGACGTTGACAGCAGAGTGGTCATAGTCGTGTTCGGGGTGGAGGTGGGGGTGGGGGAGGAGCAGAGGAAAAAGTGAGAAAGAGGGAAGGGAAGAAAGAAAACAGGGTGGGGGAGGGGAGGGAGAGTGGGATGAGAAAGCGGGACACTAATTAGATAGTAGGAAGTCCTTTCTGCTTAATAATGAGGAAAACCAGAGCCAGGCACTGGGGAATCTGTGGAGAGACTGTTGGAGGGGTGAGCACGGGGGTGGTGGTGGGGGAGGGATTGAAAGGCCTTTGGCCACTAACAGCTGCTTGTCCCCTGGGAAGCTCTGCCCAACCTTTGGGGTCTCTCCTGGGACCTGAGACCAGTCGGGAGATGAATCTGGAGGGTGAAGATGGTTTGGAGGATGCAGACCAAGGGTCCCCAGAGTTCCTGGCCGGCCCCCGGAAACACTGGAAGCACAGACCCTTCTCTGAGCTCCACTGAGGCAGAGGGGTGTGTGTGGAGTCAGAACCACCTGGCTCAGCTTCTGTATGTCTGTGACCTTGAGCATCTCAGGCTAAATTCTGTGAACCTCGGGCTCCTTGTGGGAGGGGTTCTCTCAATATAGAGATCTCAATGCAACCCCCCATTCTGAGGTTCAGAGTCGAAAAGTCACGACCTGTGGCCGGAAGCAGTCATGGCTTCTAGTTAGAGCCAGTGTACATCAAGGGCCTACTACTATCTTCAGACCTCCTCTGGAGATTGTCTCACTTTGGGAGCACCCCATGAAGTCAGGCCAGAGACTCCTACATCAGCCTCTCATGTCACCATCGCTGGGATTACAGGTGCGGGCCGCCTCACACAGCTTTTAATGTGAGTTTTAGAGTTCAGAGCATTGGGCTAAGAAATTTAGCAGCTGAGCCATCTTGCCATCCTCTCTGTCTCAGTGAGTCATGTGTCCATGTAGAGAGACACCATGTGCCATACTCTTGGGTACATTCAGATTACCCCTGGCTAGTGAACTCCCTGGTTCCCTGATGAAGGAAACTGCTAGATCCAACCAAGGGACAAAGGGTCTTTTATTACTGGGCTGTAGATTCCGAGACCACCTCTTATGGGGCTTTATTTTTGCCTCCCAGGCCCTTTGAATGCTGAATCTGCTTCCTAAGCTGTCTGTCGCTCCAGGACCCGGTGTGGGAGCTGGTGGCCCAAGCTCCCTGGGACCGATTGATTGGCTGATATTTGTGGCTGAATGATTAGATGTTTTCAGAGCAGCTGCTGGCAGAGAGAATGTTCTAAGTGTAAAATATTGTTATTAATTATTCCAATTGCTCTGTTCAGCTGTAGGCACTGTGTCTGCTCAGAAGGAAGAGATAAGGTATCCTTGCCAAAAAAATAAATAAATAAAATAAAAATAAGAAAAGAAAGACAGACTAATTGGCGCTGGTGGGCTTTTGTCCTCTGAGGGAAGGTTGCAGACAGCTATTCTCTTCTTAATGTTTTCTAGACTAGGATTTGGAGGAAAAAAATAAACTTAGATTTAATACCTGGCTCGGCACAAGGCTGTGTGATCTTAGGTGAATTATTTAACCTCTCTGAGCTTCAGAGTCTTCATTGCTTAAATGAGTAACATCTATGATTCCCTCTAGCCATTCCCTGGTAATTCCAAAGTGGCACTAGTCAGTGCAATAAGCAAGGCCTCTGCTGATTGGCTGCCTATAGTCACCCATTCTTTCTCCTACCAACGGAACATTCTTTTTTTTTTCTTCCTCTTTTCCATTTTTCCTGCATGTAGCCTGTATGTGACATGCATATGTGTGTGCATAGTCGCATGTGTGGGGGTAGGGATGTGTGTGTGTGTGTGTGTGTGTGTGTGTGTGTGTGTGTGTGTGTGTGTATATATATATATATATCATACATGCAGTACCCATAGAGGCCAGAAGAGGGCGCTGCCTCCCCAGAACAGATGTTGTGAGCAACCATATGGATGCTGGAAATCAAAACCTGTATCCTTTGCATGTGCAGCCAGTGCTCTTAACCACTCCAGCCCCCAAACATTCTTAACAACTACTGAATGCCTGCCTTCCTACCTCTACAGAATGTAGGGTTCAGTTTGTCCCTTTTCTGTTGCTATAGCTGATGGGACAGAACATGGATGGTCCTTCCTTCTCCCCAACTCCCGTCTTCTGTTTCATCTTTGAGATCCTGAAAAGAGCATAAACAAGGACAGCCTTAGCAAACAGCAGCTCCCGCTGGCTGAACCTTGACCTGGAACTTGGCAACAGTTACCACACACCCTTTAAGGAAATGAATCCTGTTACCGCTCAGGATGCCTCAAGGAGGGTCACCCTATTCTTAAGCTTCCAGTACTGGTAACAAATTGGACACAGAGTTGGCCCTGGGGACTTAATTATCCTTTGACTTCGGTGATGGCTTTGTTCACATCCTGTCCAGCACAGGATTTCCTGAGCAGGTCTACACAGGTTTAAACCAGTAAAGATCAGCGGCCATGCCCCTCTCCTCTGGAGGAAGCATCCAGGTGACGTCAACTAGCAGGTAACAAATCGGAGCCCCAAAGCCAGGTCACTTGCAGATACCATCCTACCTGACACTGTCTCTGGGAGGCTCTGCAGGACTCCCCTCTCTGAGTAGCTCAGCATTCTGCGGTGCGCTTGTGTGATGAACTGGGTTTCCCGCTAGACCTCAGCTTCTGGGGGTTGGGGGAAGGATGGGGGGGCTGTCCTTGTTCTCTGAGCACCGTGGCCACAGCAGAGCAGAAGACCAGCAGCTCTTCAATTAGATGCTGAAGGAAAGAAAAGACGCATACCACAAGGGATCTCAATGCCTATACCCTCAGTTCCACAGATCGACACCCCCACAATTTATATGAGTGAATTAATAATGCATTCCAGAGCCAGTTTATTCCAAAAAAGGAGAATACCCCAAATTGGGGAAGGCCTGAATCTTTGTGTGTTAAGCACAGTGGGGGAGGAGTTGGAGAGAGGGTTCCGGGGTAAAGGGCTTGCTGTGAGGACATGGGGGTCACCAGGAGCGGTGATACCAAGTCATGGGGAGTAGCGTGCGCATGAGGCCCCAGTGCTGGAGTAGAGCCCAGCAGGCCCTAGGAGCTCCTTGGCCAGTCTGTTAGCTGAAATTAAGCTTCAACAAGAGACCTTGTCTCAAAAATAAAGTGGATGGGCTGGAGGGATGGCTCGGTAGTTAAAAGAGCACCTGATGTGTTTCCAGAGGACTCAGGTTCAGTTCCCAGCACCCATGTTAGGTAGCTCACAACTGCCTGTAATTCCAGTTCTGGGGCCTCTGATGCCTTTGGCCTCCTTGTGAACCTGACTCACATACACACAGACACACGTACACATAATTAAAAACTAATAAAAACAAAGCCCAAGAAATAAAGTCCAGAGAGATAAAGAAAGATGCCTGAAGTTGACCTCTGGCTTCCACATACACAAGCATACAGAGATGAACACACACCTGTACACACACATGTACACATAAA
Organism: Uromys caudimaculatus; assembly: GCA_028551405.1. Taxonomy (NCBI): domain Eukaryota; kingdom Metazoa; phylum Chordata; class Mammalia; order Rodentia; family Muridae; genus Uromys; species Uromys caudimaculatus. The sequence goes on from CM052702.1 coordinate 126,235,936, forward strand.
TCATACAGCGCACACACACACACACACACACACAGAGAGAGAGAGAGAGAGAGAGAGAGAGAGAGAGAGAGAGAGAAAATTTAGCCCAATAATAAGAAGCCTAATGAGTCCACTCAAGCATGCCTTTCCTAGCCCACTAGAGCCACAGTGTCCAAGCTGAGCAGGCAAGTGATCTGGCCATCGAACTGGGTCATCACAGTTCCCAGAGTGCCTTTTATACCAGGTCATAGCACTGAAGACTGCATTTAGTTCCCAGAGCAGAGGCCCAGGCCACCTCCGCCGGGATGATGACTTCAGCTGTGCCCACGCAGCTCAACTCTGGAGATGGAGATCAGCGAGAAGAGAGTGGGAGGGAATGAAGGACCAAGAGTGGCGAACCCATAGGCTCGGCCCTTTATCAGGAAGACCATCGTTCTCCCAAGAGCCCACCCTATGAAGTTCAGCTTGAACTCATTCTGCAAAATTGCAGGGCGCCGGAGCTTCCGGAGTGTCTGGGGATGTGACTATTTTTAATTAAGTTTGTCACTACATTGGGATTCTATTAGGTGAGGAGATGGGGAGAGTGGATGCTGGGGAGGCCCCTGGCAATAAGTGCTGTGTAGACTCCATGCTGGTCATGAAGAACAGGAAGCTGAGCAATATCTGGCCTCGTTCCTGTCACGGAGCGCACTGTCCTATGGGAGAGGCAGGTTCAAAAGAATCTCCACAGAACAACAAGCATTTATCAGGAGAATGGTGAGGACCCAGAAAGTTCAGAGGGCAGAGGACATGGCTTGATGGAGGGTGATCTCCTAGACATCCCAGAGAAGGTCGCGCTCGGGTTCAGAGTCAGTTAAATTGGGGTCTTCCTGTCAACAGAGCAAGGGCTGAGCTTTCACAGCCTAGACTCAAACATTCTGTGAGGTCGGATCTTGGGGATACCTGACTCTGAATATTTTGTACCCACCCATAGCAAGCTCTATGTTTTCTTCACTGGGATTGGTCTCAAAGGATGTGTAGGTGTGTAGCAGATGAGCAGAGAGAAGAGAGCCTGGACCTTGGGTTGCTACACCCTGTGTGTCCAGCCACCCCACCATCCCTATGAGCTCCATCCCCCCACCCCCGCTGAATCTCGGCACACACCCCACCCCCATGCGTCTCCCCTTTCCCTCTGTAAGATATGCCTCTCCTGGGAAGTGACTCATCCTTGGCCAGCTGTTTAGAGGGCGAGAGAGGACATGTCAGAGCAGGCAGGAAAATAGATGTCAGTCTTGGCAGCCACAGAAGCTGGCCTTGCGGGATTCAGAAATAAGGGGGAGGGGTGCAGCATTTTGTGAGTCCTGATCATATGTGAGAATTCACTGTGGACCCCATGCCAAGACATGGTGATAGGTAGATTTTCATCCCCTTATAGCCTGAGAGCCTGGAACTCTGCAAAGTTAGGTGATCTGTCCACGCTTGCATAGCAACAAGTGACCTCCGATCTGAGCCTGGCCTGTTTAGCAATGACCACGATCTCTCTCCAGCTTCTCACCCTTACTCTGAGCTGACAGCCGGGGCTCTCAACCAGAATAAAGGTGGGCCTAAGGAGGGGAGGGTGCTCTCAATAGAAGTGGGAAGTAGGAAGGAAGGGTAGTGGTTGTATAGCCCGGGCAGTTCTGGGGAGTGTGGAGACACTGGGGGTTGCTGCACCAAGGTGGGTAGATTGTTGCTAACACTATGGCAGTTCAGTATCCTGCCATGATCACCTGTAGCCTCGCCACAGAGTTACCCAAGACCAGTGCCAGCAGTGAGGAGACAAGAAACTCAAGTCAGAGTCACTCTTGGACATCCCACGGAACACTGAGAAAACAGATTCTTTTCTGGAAGGTTCTGTGAGCAGTTAGTTCATGTCACACGAACCTTTCCTTCTTTGTGTCTCGCAAACTCGAGAGCTCACCTGCGATGCTCGAGTTTCCCCCATACAGGGAGGGGCTCTTCCTTCTCCCCCCATCCCTGATATGCTAATTCAACTTGGTTCTGTTCTCGCTTGCTCTGATTCTTGTGGAAAGCCTGGGTTCCAGACCCGGGTTGTTTAGGGTTTGAACTGTGAGCCGATGGCTTACCTAGGATACTCATTTAATCCTTTTGAGTCTCAAAGCCCTATTTATTTTATTTTATTTTATATTATATTTTATTTTATTTTATTTTATTTTACTTTTCAATAACTGGCATGGAACCCAGAGCCTCACGCACAGTCGGCAAGCACACTCCATCAACACCAGGCTACATTTCCAGCCTCGTCTTTATCTCTAAAACTGAGCTAGCATGTGCTGGAGAGATAGCTCAGTGGATAAGAACACTTTCCGTGTAAGCTTGAGGATCTGAGTTCAAATCCCCCTCCATGACAGAATGAAACCATGGGTCAAAATAAATCCATTTTTCTTTCTTTGTTTTGTTTTTTTCTTGAGACCAGGCCTCATGAATGCTAGGCTAACTTCGAACTTGCCATGTAGCAGAGGGACGACCTCAACCTTAGCTTCTTGTCTCCGCCCCCGAGTACTGGAATCACAGGTGTGTGCCAGCACCATCCCTGGTTTCTGCAGTGCTGACGATGGAACTCCAAGTCTCTGAGCTTGCCCGGCCAGTGCGCTACCATAGCCTTACTTCCCTTTGAAGTCAGACATTGGACAGGACAGCATGACAGGGACAGAGCTAGGAGGGTAATATCACTTGCCATGTGTGTGAAGACTGGGCTAGTTAACTGTCAAAAACTTAGCAGATTCTCCGTGCATGCTAACCACCCATTCCGTCCATTTATGAGTTGCTGGGTATTGATAAGTGAGCTCCTTTGAAGCATCTCTCATAGAACTTGCCAGAGACCCGTGCAGGAAGGCCATCTCTGTGCTAACGCCATCAAAGAAGGCTCAGGGAAGCGCAAGGCTCACTGGGTGTCCGTGAAGGGTCAGCACTGACAGGATATTCTGAAACTACATTCTTAAGACTACGGAGGCGGGAGGCGAGGGCTGAGTGAGTTAGCTCCACGCGGATCTGTCTTTGAGTCCTCCAGATCATAAGCTCTATGGGAGGGAGACTTGAGGTGGGCTCTTGCTACTCTGGTCCCTCCATGTAGCTTCCTGGTGGTTCTCCAAAGACTACATACAGCCTTTATTCTGGAATGGCCCTCTCCACATGAAGTCGGCTCTCTTCAGCTTCCTGCTAAATGCTTCCTTCTCTCTCCCTGGCAGCTCAGGGTATTACGATCTCCCACTGTGGCCTCCCCAGGGCCCCACACTCTACAAAACACTCCACTCCCACTATACGTTCTCGGATTGCCTTCCGATTCTTGGGTTGGGACTCAAAAAAGTGTCACAAAGGGAAACCTTCAGAGGTGGCATTTGCTCTTCCTCATCCTCCTGACCACCTCCTAATCTCCCAGTGCAAGGCACAGAAACCAGATCCCTCTTTCCCCGAGGCAGGTCAAGGGAACTGGAGTCCTTTCTCCAATGCTAGCTGTTAAACCTGAGAACCAAGAGAAAAGACCCAATCCACGACTACCCAGTTAAAGCAGGCTGTGCTTGGGGTGCACCTGGGGCTAGCCAGCCGGCTGCCTCTCCCTAAATCAGGATTTTTAGAGGGCAATCCCTGCTGATTCTTGAAGTCCTTTTTATAGGAGAGATAAAGTGTTCTCAGGCCGAGAGAGTCAGCTGTCAAACATTGTTAGAAAGATACAAGGACCAGGGTAAGGATATCTGTCATGGGAACGGGCTCGCAGGTTTAGTGTAGGTTGACAAACATGTCTTACAGTTTACCTAGGATCTAAGAAACAGAAAATTACTTGTGGTTGCAAATAAAAACCTCAACTTGCAAGGACTTAGCCCAGGACAAACAGGAACCTAATCTTTAATGGCAAACAGAACTCTTAACCTGCACGGTGGATTGAACCTGTTCTGATCTCACGCTAACCATAAAACTTAACACGCCTCTCTCATTCTCCTGCCTGCTTTCGTGAGACTTAGCCATAAAGAGGTCCTCATATCTGTCTTCTTTGCTTATAAGTCATAAGATCTTATCTCAGGGGAGATCCTGCTCAACACCAGGAAAGAGGAAATGCCACTCGGATGGGAGAACCTGGACAGGCCCTGTTGACCCACCCTAGTCCGTCATCTTTAGCTCATATATTTTCCCTCAATCACGTTTCTATCTGGTTGTCCGTGTTACTTCACTAAACACAGACACTCAAATAGACAGTTCATGTGGGTCTTCTGGTCTCCTAAACCAGAATGCTCTCATGTCATATAAAGCCACAAACAAATAGGTTTATTCTGCTTCCTTTTGTTAACCTGGTTTATGTTATAGAGTGTCACTGGGCCCCTATACAGTGGGCAGGAAGGGACCCTTTTTCCTGCCCTCACATTTGCCGGCAAACGTGACAAAGATCACAGACACTCCCTCCGGATTTTCAGGAATGTTTCCAGATACTCTGGGCAGTCCCTACGATTGTGATGGAGCTGTTCAAATGAAATGCCCCAGACCTAGGGGCTTTAATAACACAAATTGAATTTCCCATCCTCGGGGAGGCTAGGAGTCCAAGGTCAAGGTGTTAGCCGACTCAGTCCTTCCCAGCACAGATGTGGAAGGATTCACTCCAGGTCTGCCTGTCTCCTTGGCTCAAAGATGGATGGCTTCTCCTGTATCTTTACAGTTCCTGTCACTCTCTGTCATGTTCCAATTTCCTCTCATGAATTCAGCAGAATGAGGGCCCAGTCTAATGGCTTCATGTTAATTTAATTACCTCTTTAAAGGCACGATCTCCAAGTGCTGGCATCTTCTGAGAAATTGGGGCTTAAAACTTCACTGTATGGCGCACAGTTCAGTCTTTCGTGAGACTGAGAAACAGGAAAACAGGATTATCAGGCAGGATGGAGACACAAGGAAAGAGCCAGCAGCACTCCAGAGGAAGCAGACATGGCCTCCTAGGGGTTTACATTCTAGTGTGCAATGGACCACAAATAAACAAATTGATTATTGCCCCCATCAATAGCTAGACATGCGTAACTGGGCTGGACGGACTTTCCCTAGCAGGCTGGGATGGCCTCTCTGAGAAGGAGGTTTGAGAGGCAATCCTTGGGGGCGGAGAGATGACTCCAGCACCATGAGGTTTGGACTTCAGGTCCTGCTCCTATACCCACATAAGGATCCAGGACTCTTACGTGATTCCACTCATACCTGTAATTCCAGCCCTGGGGGAGTGCAGAGACAGGAGGATTGCTGGGAATGGCTAGCTGACAGCCTCGCTAAAAATGAGAGCTCAATGGAGAGACCCTGCCTCAAAGAATAAGATGGAGAGTGACAGGTAAGGACACCTAATGCCCTCCCCTGGTCTCTTCATATACGCATAGTCGAATGCACACATGCACACATATGTGTACGCACACCACACAGGCACAGAGTGCTAGCATCTGAGTGTTCCGCTAAGGGTCACGGAGACACTCCTGGCAGAAAAAGTATGGGTGACCAATCAGCTGTGAGATGTTTTCATCTGCAGAGCAGATCTTCACGTAGCTGAAGGGGTTGGGGGAAAGCTACACATTTTCTTTGGAAGTTCGATGAAACTAGACACACCAGGGACACATGTTCTGGAACTTTGTCTTTCTCGCTTCTTTCATGGCCTACCTACCAGCTAGACATCCAGAAGAACTGAGGGCGGAGGGTGAGAAGCAGAGCAGAGCTGGCTCTATCCTGTTCAACCCCACGAAGCTTGCATGAGGTAGCCGGTGTAGCTATGTGCCTTTGTGGGGGAGATGACTGGTGATTTCCCCTCCCCACACACACATATCACCATCCTGGCCCCAACCCCACACCCAAACCAGCCTCTCCCACTCAGGTCAGCTTCAAGGCCCAGAGGATTAACTGCAGCAGAACCAGGCTCATATTGAAGCATGAATCTGCATTTTAAATGTTGCCGCTGAGCCCTTGGGGAGCTTCGGTCCATATGTTTGCAAGCCTCTGGGGCTGGCGGTGGTTGGCTTTGAGTACTTTCTAATGCAGGCTAAAGGTGACTCATAAGGGAGAGAGAGAGTAAGCAGCGGCTCAGAGGAGGCGCCGCCTTGGTAAATATTGATTTACACAGGCTCCCTTTGCCAGGAAAAGCAGCGGAGGCTGTTGGCTTGTACAAACCCCAGAGACCAACTCCTTCCTCCGCTGGGCTCAACCTCTCCCTGTCTTAAGAGGTCCCTTCCCCTCTCTCTTCTTCCTTTTTCTTTTCCCCCAAATGGGCTGAGCTGACCACCTATATGTTTCCTGTTGCTGCTGTAACAATGACCGCATACTTGTCCAAGAGGGTCTCCTGTTGGCGACTGCTGAGGTATCTCAGTGGGGATGCATGCCAGCTGGGTGGAGACTCTCTGAGCAGCCCACCTCATTTCACCCCCTGCTTCTGCTATTCTTGTATGTGTGCATGCATGCATGCATGTTCATGTGTGTGCGACTAGTGGTCAGAGAACAGCCGGAGGGTCATCTAACTTTTTTGAGGTTGGGGGCGGGGTCCCTCACTGGCCTGGAACTAGTCAAGTAGCTGGCCAGCAAGCTCCAGGGATTCACACATCTCTGCCTCTTCAGCCACCATACCCAGATTTCTTTAAAATGTGGATTCTGGGGAATCGAACTCAGGTCTTTATGTTTGCAGAGCAGGTACTTTATCGACTGAACCTTGTCCTCTGATCTCCTATTTCCAGATGCGTCCCACCCTCCTCACGTATTGGCCTACCTCATAACTTTCAAAGCCACAATGGCCATCCTGGTCTTACTCACATTTTGTCAAACTGACTGGAATTCTCCTGCCTCACTCCTCCACTCATATGCCCCTGTAATGACATCAGGCCACCCAGGGACTCCAGGGACGGCTCACCTCCACCTCACTGCTCTAAACGTGGTCACATCCATACAGTCCCTTATGCTGTGTGGATGATGCTGTCACCGGCTCCGAGAGTAATACACGGATATCTCTGAGACCATCGCTGTGTCTACCGGGTCCTCTATGCACGTTCGTTCTTTCCAACCCTCACACACCTTATTCAGAGATGGAAAACCTGAGTCAATGCCTGTCCCTTCGCTATAAAGATGTGTTGGCCAGCTCTAGCATTTTATCAGAGCTTCCTAACAGCCAAGGCAATAAGTAAAACATTTTGAGAAAGGAGGAAGGAAAGAAAGAGTACCTGACATGCGCCCTTAGCTCTGTGCCAGCAATGTCCTAAATGCTTTAAAGTTATCAGGTCCACGGTTTGCGAAAGAGTGGCTGTCATCTGGTGTAAGTGCTGTCGTAGCCGGCCTTTGAAACACTTGATTTTAACTGCTACCTTATAGCCGCAAATGCTTTCAGTAGGACTCTGTGCTGTGACAGAGGTCTGAGAAGAAGAAATTAGGAAGGGGGGCTACAAAGCATCAGGCAAGACTTTGTACAGAAGACAATGAATGAGCAGGGCTCTTCATAATTCTGGTTGTGGAAGGGAGAGACATAGGCCTGGGGAGGGAGAGGACAGGAGGAATGGAGCCCTGTTTTCTAGGCAAACGAGAGCAAAGCCCAGGCAGGAAGTGCTTTCTAGAATGAAGGTATCACAATCTGCTAGTGCTCAGGAGAGTTGATGGCTAGCCTGACAGGATTTAGGCTATCCTAGGGGACACATCTCTGAGTGTGTTTCACAGGATGTTTCCAGAGAGGTGATGCCACCAACCCTCAGAGTGACTGGCGTTTCCCAGTGGGCCGTCCAGATGAAAATCAGTCTGAGAAAGAGGCAGATGTATGTTTCCATCTTCCCTTCTTCCTGAGAGACCGTCTGCCGCTCCGTGTGCCACCCGTTGGCCTGCAGATTCTCTGGCGTTTCCAATGTGGATTCCTGGGTTCTGGGCCTCACCAGTGTGTGAGTGGCCACTGTCACACGGCCCGGCGACACCACAAAAGGCAGTCTAATACACCCCGTTAACAACATAGGCATGCTATCCTAGTTCTGTCCCTCTGAAGGACCGTGCCCGGTATAGATGGCGTGAGGCAGATCACATGAGAGGAAATGGCCGGAGGAGGCAGGGAGGTGGGGGTGCTGTCTCTGGGATACTGAGGATGCTATTGCCAGTGCCTGGACTATGGATGCCTCCTACTAACGCCTATGCACATTCACCCAGTCAGCAAGCGTTTATTGAGAACCCACTATGTGCTCAGTACGGTTGGGCTCTTCATTAGAAGAGACTGACCTTGACTTGTTCTGTAGCCTGTGGGGTTTATTATACAGCGGAAGAATAGAATCAACACAAATGAACGAATGCGTTTAAAATGTCTTTCAGTGCGGTGAGCCTCGTGTTTAAGTTTAGGGTGGTCAGAGATGGCGCAACCCGAAATCTGCTGGTAGTAAATGACATAGTCGGCTCCAGTTGCGCTGCGTCTCTTGTAGGCTCATTCTTGTCACGTGACTATGAAGTTTCCTCTGTAACAACAAACTACATTGCCACAGCCCCTTGACTTTAGGCTTGGGCCAGTAAAGAACCAACTTTAAATCTGAGCTTTAAGAGGCCCTGGTGTGTTCCTCTTGCCTTCCTGGGCCTCTGACATCACCTTCAGAATGCCCCTCACCCACTCTAGTTAAGAGGAGCCACAGGCCTGGGCTGGCTGCACTCTCAGTCCTTGAAGATGGGTGAGGGAGCTCAGATGACATTAGCAGCGTGATCTAACTGATCACAACAGCTGGCTTCTATCCCCCTGCATGTCTGTAAATGCTGTAGAACTGAGAAAATGGCCTCAATTGGTAAAATGCCTTCTGCATAGGTGTGAGGATCTGAGTTCAGATCTCCAGCATCCATGTAAAAAGGCCAGGCACAGTAGTGCCCACCTATAATCTCAGTGCTCAGGGAAATGGAGACAAAAGGACCCCTGGGGCTCTCCGACCAGCCAATCCAGCCGAATCACAAGGTTCCAGGTTCAACCAGAGATCCAATCTCAAAAGTTAAGATGGAGATCATAGAGAAAGACGCACGATGTCAACACTGGCTTCCACCCGTGCATACGTGCGAGTGCACACATAGACATACATGCTATGGCATTCGCTGCTGAGATAGCTTGGGCTTCTCTTTGGCGACATTGTTGTTTGCTGTACCTGGACTCCGTCTGCGCAGGCTATGGCAGGTTCTCCAGAAGGATAACATCTCCAGAATGGTGGAGACAAGCTGGTAAGGAAGCGATGGATAGCATCCCAAGCTAGGGGAGCATGAGGAACAAAGGTCATGAGGCAGGAAGGACACGAACCCTTGAGAATAGGGAATGCATAAGGAGATTCTGGGGTAACCACAGACAGGTGTGAGGATGAGAAGCCACGGGAGAGCTACGGCAAGGCATGGACCCCTTCACACTTCCTTTATCTTGTATGCTGCAAGCGGAAACCACATGGTGCAGGAAGGGACACTGTGTGTTTTTATGTTTCGGTCTGTGCCAGTCCCTGTGGGTTGCTGTGGCAAAATACCCAACAAAGCAACATAAGGAAGGAGAGGTTTACCTTGCCTCACTGCTGGAGGGCACAGCGCATTGTGACGGGGAAGGCCTGGGGTCAGGCGCATGAGGCAGCTGGTCACATTGCGTCTGCATGGTGTCAGGAAGCAGAGAGATGGCGCTCAGCTCACTGTCTCCTTTGTTCAGGCCAGAACCCCAGCCTTTGGGATGGTGCTGCTGACACCCATGGTGTGTCTCACCTCATTTAACCTAATGTAGAAACTCCATCCCAGACATGCCCAGAGACAAACCTGATCTAGATTATTTCCCACAGCCAGGCCCAGAGGCACGTCTCCTGGGTGAGTCTAGACGTGTGAAGTTGACAAGACTAATCTCATACCGTTTATATAGTAAGCTCTTTGAGAAACAGCTAAAGACGTTGTCGACTTTATCTCCTGTCCCCTGACCAGGATGACACCGCGTGACGCCATCGATACCCATTAGCTCCGTGGGTGAAGGGGCTCACTCGTGAGTGGTGCTGAAAGGACAGCTCCCCGTAACGTTGCGATAACCACACGCTTCACATCATTCAAAGACGGTTATTTAACATGGGAAGCCTTCTTCTTTCACCACATCACCGCACTTCTCATGTTAAGACTGCGTATTCATTGCCTTTATGCATGCTTGGGGTTCTATTTATACAGCTCTTTGTTTGGTTGAAAAGCAGATCTCAGAAATCAAAGTAAGGGTTTTTTTTTTTCCCACTGACTTTTTTTTTTTGTACAAATTAAGGAAGTGATAACCACCCCCTGAGTTCCTCCAAACAAACAAAAAAAAATGCAGGTTTTCTTTTATATAAAACAAAGACCTATCCCCACTTTGGAAAACAGCAAAGTGAAGAAACGATAAACTATTCAGGTAAAGAGAGAAAACTCTGGGGGCGGGGCAAATCTCATAACCACCCCTTAACAAGATCAAACACACCTACTCAAGAATAGAATTGATATTGCCTTTTCCAGTAAGGTATTTACAAAGCAACTTTACTTTTGCATATGTTTATCTTATAGGCCGAGCACTATGCTGGTATAGATGAATTACATTTGTGAATATGTTTAAGTCTCATATTAACCAAGACTCAATATCATCCTGTATTAAATGCCAGAATTGTTATTTTAGTTCAGCAAATTTGGCTCCTTGAATCAACCTTGAAAGTGCTATCATTTTCAGTGCGAGTGAGTGAGTGTGTGTGTGTGTGTGTGTGTGTGTGTGTGTGTGTGTGTGTATGTGTGTGTGATTCTTTCCCCCAGCTAGGAGTTTCAAATTGTAATCAAAAGATCTGCTATGGAGGTTGCTTTTCATAAGAAGTTATGGAGAATTCTTGCTCTGGTCGACCTCAGATAGAGACCCAGACGCGAAGGCAGTACCCCTAGAGCTTGGCTGCGGAACTTAAGTACAGGGCTTAGGTTCCCACCCAGGCAAGAATGGGCAGGACTCTTGCGCAGGCGCAGTGCTCTAGGTAAGGCAGCGGCAGGGGTCCGCGCCTGAGCAGAATTGGCTGGGAGGCTAGCCTGACATTCTTGTTGGGCTTCCCTTCTGGATCTCAGCGGTCCTTAGCTGACAAGTAGAGAGGGTCTGCAGAGGGCAGAGTGGCGAGGAGGGTAGGGCTGAGAGCTGGCCTAGAAATCTCTAATCCAAAGGGCCCCAGAACTCAGAGAGCACGGCAGGATTCCAACCTTTGAGAGAAGCCCCTCCCCCGACCCATTCTCTGGTAAACTGAGCCACAGCCTTTTCCAGAGCCCTGGAGTAAGCTTATATTTCCTTCTCTGAGCCAGGCCTTTTGATTTGTGAAATGAGATCACGAGCCCTGCTGGAACTTTGTTCGTCCAGTCAATATATTGATTGCACTCTAAACGGGCGTGCACTGGGTGCTTCTTATTCTCAAGTTTATTGTGGAGGGAATCAAACGACAGGATGAACTAGCAAGCCCTCGGCATGCTTTTAAACATGCTATAAATGCGAGCTCTTAGGAGAGTGGAACCTTATATAATTGTAGTTGGTTATTATCAAAAAAGAGGTCAAGCTTTGCCGATTTCCAGCTTCAGGTCCCACCCACTCCCCGGAGCCAGATTTCTTGCAAAAAGATCCAATTAGTCTCTGGAAGAGTTGAGAATGGGACTGACTCCGTGTGGACAGATGACCGTGGTATTGCTATCATTATGCAGTGGATCTTTAAGATTCCTTCAGCGGGAGTGGTGTGAGCCTGTGATTTGTAGCAGCTCTCTGGATCTCTGGCAGGTTCAGGTTGTATTTCAATTTACTAATTAATTTGGAAAATTGGAAATTGTTAATGTTGAAAATGGAACACTTGGCAGCCGCTTCCCTCCCCTCCCCCTCCCCCAACGGTTGATAAAAACCCAGTAAGGATGGGGAAGGAGCTTGGCATCCACATTGCTTTCTCTCTTCACTCAGGTTGTTTGGGTTTTGGGCAAATGTTACAGTATGTTTCTTTTCTAGTAGTGCAAAACATACGAGATAATTAACATGGATGAGACAATGTTCCAAGCCTCCGAGTCAAGAGAAATGGCTGTGGGGTCCTCTTAAGGATCTCACAGTATTGAAGGAAGAAGAATGGGGGGCAGTATGACAATGGTAGAGTTGAATCGGGGGGGGGGGGGTTGCAGACCATCTCCTTTATCTTGTTAAAGCCTGTGGGAATTTTCTTGACTCGTGACCCCTGGGATGCCTTTCAGTCAATACCAAGTCACAGCTTTGCCAGACTATTCAGCCGTCATGCAGAAGACCTTAAATGATTGACCTGTTTTTGATGTAACATTCGCTGTCACAATCAGGCCACGTGATTTTAGGAACATATTCTTTGAGACCCATGTGACACACATAAAAGAGTTTCTGAGACTCAGTTTACTTCCACTGGTATTCTGGATTTGGGATTACTGCCCTCCCCCCACAAATGTGCACGCTAAACTCTTAAGCTCACTTTTATTTGAAGGTCCAGCTAATTCTCCCTACTTCCTGACTAGATCGTCCATTGCTTGGCCACACCACAGCAGGGTTAATTATTTATTTATTTATTTGGTTTTTCGAGACAGGGTTTCTCTGTGTAGCCCTGGCTGTCCTGGAACTCACTCTGTAGACCAGGCTGGCCTCGAACTCAGAAATCCACCTGCCTCTGCCTCCCAAATGCTGGGATTAAAGGCGTGCGCCGCCATTGCCTGGCGCAGGGTTATTTATTATTATTATTTTTACATTTAGTTAGTGAGACACCCTGAATTTATCATGCGACCATGACAATAAGACCATGAGTTCTTGATGGCGGCTGAAGGACGGTGTGCGTTAGTAGTAAAAGTCCACTGACTTGAGTGTGAGTTCTGATCCCAATGCGTATTGCCTGCACAACTGGAGTTTGGAGGACCTTGGTGTCTTCAGCTGCTATATGTGGCTTTAAGGATTTTTCTTGAGAGATTTTTATCCATAGTCATGTGGTAAGAATTTAATAAGCGGGATTGAAAGTAGCCTCTTGCTCGTCCCTTCAGACTTATAATTTCCCAGCCTTAGGCAGTGTTTGTGCCAACACCTATACACTTCTAGTTGAATGAGTAAGGGTGAACCTGTCATAGCTAGTTAAATTATGAATGGGAACTAAAAATGTTCTTTTTCATCCAAAACCATATTTTAGAATTCATGGCCTCTAACTCTTAGCCCAATGCTCTGACTACGTTGGGCCATTTGGGACAGGGTTTCTCTGTGTAGTTCTGGCTGTCCTGGAACTCGCTCTGTAGACCAGGGTGGCCTTGAACTCACAGAGGTCAGCCTGCCTCTGCCTTGAGTGCTGGGGTCAAAGGTGTGTGCTGTCACCACCCAGCGTACTGTGTTTTTAAAGAAATGGATGAAGCATGCTTTCTCTTCTCGGGAAGCTGCAGTCTGTCTGGGAAATGGCAGTTTCCACTTCCTTTCTGCCAATTTGATCCAAACAAGTCGACCTCTTAAATTGGAATTTGCGAAGGTCTAGTTGATCATTCTGATTTACAGTCTCCTTGGTTAGACATTCACCCCTGCCTTTAAATATTCTTTATGTGCCAGAGACTTCCAAGCTTTCAACTCATATGGCTGTCTTTGGATAAATGCACTTCCTTTACAATGTCTTTAACCCATCTGGAGTAAGCCTCTTTAAGCCTGTTCTACCACCTACAGTGGCCATCTGCATGGAGTGCCTGAAACCAGAGAGCCAGAATTGTTCTTGTCCCCTGTTTGTCATCCCCTGGGTGTGCTGCTTACATCCAGAAAATCGCTAGGTCATATGGTTGCAGCAAACACCTGGATCACATCCTTAAAGCCTGAGGTCCAGGGGAAATGAGGTCATTAGCTTTCATGGATGCTCAGGTGACAATCATGGAACTAAATCTGAGTCGATGGCACAGCTTGGCTTTGTTCATCCCAGGACCTGTTACCAGGAGGATGCAACAGGCCAAGTGATTAAGGCCAAGTTTAAATTCTCCAGCCACCCTCCTAGGGCAGCATAGACTCAGTCCCAATCAAATGACAGAGGACGGGGGACAGTGGGGAGTGGCTTTCCAAATGATGGGATTGTTGCTGGAGTTGTTACAGAGGCCTTGGAGGCTGTGCCCCAGAGAAACAAATGCCCACTGCAGAAAGGAAGGTTAGTCTGGCAGTGGGTAGAACAGGCTAGAGCAGAGAGAGGCCACTGCTGGGGTGGGGCTGCCTGAGTCCTGCAGATTGGACTCTGCCACACAGTTCTTCATTGCTAACAAAGCCCCCTCAAAGGCCTCCGGCTGCCAAAGGGCCTTGTCAGCACTGGGGAGACACACGAGAAAGGGAAGATGGAACCAAGATGAGCCAAAGTTCTGGGGTGCGCAGCCGTCACCTCATTGTCTGTACATTGGTCATTTTTTGTTGCCAAGGAGGAATCCTCACGGCTTCAACTTAGCATCTCTCGTGACAGTGCACTTGGGGACAGAGAGGCTGCCAACGAACCTGTCCAAGCTGCTGGTGATTTCATTGGTTTTGAGTTTGTGTTAGGAAAAAAAAGAGTTTTTTTAAAAAAGACCCAGTTCTGTTTCAGCTTTCTGGTTTTACTTATTGCACACATTCTATCATAAGAACTATAGAGGAGGAGGAGGAGGAGGAGGAGGAGGAGGAGGAGGAGGAGGAGGAGGAGGAGGAGGAGGAGGAGGAAGAAGAAGAAGAAAACAGTGGAATGCGGTAACTGTCTTATTAAGGAGACAGACGGCCCCTGGGAGATGTATAAATACTGTCTTCAATTCATCTTGCACCCTTTAAAAGGGTTCTTGTACAACAACAGCAAACCCTCTCCTGAAACAGCACAGACAGGTGTTCTAATGCAAGGGCTACCATCTAGCTCTGCTGAGGTTTTAAATACGTGTTAGCTTCCCTGTGCAGCCCTTCCTCTTAGAGTCACGATGCAGGAGCTTTACAGAGAGTGAGGCCAAGAGGGCAGAATCTGGTGAGATTTATTTCCTTTTTACCTGTAGCCGTTTCTTCTAGTGTGGTCTTTGCTATGTGTGAGTGCATCCGTACAGGTGTGGTGTATGTGTGTGGAGGTCAGAGGTCAACTTCAGGTGTTGCTCCTCAGGAGCCTTCCATCTTGTTTTCTGAGGCAGAATCTTTCACTGAAACCCAGGGCTAATCAATTTGGCTAGACTGGCTAGCCAATGAGCCCTAGGCCTGCTGGTTAGTTCCTTTTCTTAGCTGTCAGAAACTGTGTCATCTGAGAAGCAGGAACTTTAATCAAGAAAGCATTTCCATCAGATTGGCCTGTAGTCAAGTCTGTAGGGGCATTTTCTTTATTGATGACTGATGTGGGAAGACCCAGGTCACTGTGGGTGGTGCCACTCCTGGGCAGATGGTTCTGGGTTGTATAAGGAAGCAGGTCAAGCAAGCCATGGCGAGCAAGCCAGTAAGCAGCATCCCTCCGTGGTCTCTGCTTCAGCTTCTAACTCCTGGTTCCTGTCTTGAATTCCTGCCCTGGCTTCTCTTCATGAGGCAAAATAAACCCTTCTCTCCCCAAGTTGCTTTATAGAAAGCAAATTAGGACATGAGGGATCTCCCTGTTTCTCGTTTCCTAGCACTGGGCTTTTTTAAACAATGATGGGGGGGGGAATAGAACTCAAGTCTTCATGCTTGCAAGGTGAGCACTTAACTTACTGAGCTGTCTCCTCGGCTCTGTTCTTCCACAAATGTCAAATAAATGCAGCTTCTAAGTCATTGTCTTTCTTCTAGCATAGACGGTACAGTTCTGAAGGCTGGCCTGAGATTACTGAACATCTGAAAACCCCCATAGAAACTCAAAAGGCTTTTCAGAAAGGGTGACAAATTATTTTGTTGTGGCTTTGGCTGAGGGTGACTGACTGGGGGGCAGTGACCATTATTTTGTCATAAGATGATTGTCTGATTGACTGACCTATTTTGATTGGCCTTTTCTTTTCTTTCTTTTTTTTTTTTTTTTTAACCCCTAGGCCTTTCAAGTCTTTTAAGGAATTCATGGTCTATCTATTAGTTTAATGAGGCTGAGGCAGATGTTGAATGCTGCCATCTTAAGACTGTAATTGAAAGAGCATCACTTCTCTAGGTCCTTAGGGGAGACTAGCACGCAGAGCCCCTGGCCATCAGCAGCATCTGATGGATACATGGGTGGTAAATTGAATGAGCAGGATCCATCCTGCGTCTGAGAGTGGCTTCTGTAAATAGGAAATTATTAATGTGGCCTCCAGTGAGTCAGATCTGAAATAACGGTGGTTCAACCCTGTAGACTCCCACACAGGTATTTAAGGAGGAAGTCAGCCATTCTTCACCCCTTTTCAAAATGTGAAGCACTAGAATATGACAGGTGGTGACCCTGAAGCATTATCTGTCCCCTTTGGCTCATTTGCATAATGCATGCAGCAGCCAGGACAATCGGCATTTATCAGCTCATGTCCTTGAAAATGAAAGGGGCTCGTTCACGAACGCCTAGGCTCAATTGTCTCTTTTCCTGTTTCTCAGACACAGAGTCCCCCTCCTCTCCAGCCCCAGTGAAGATGGGGCCCTGCCTAGAGCTGCCGGGGGTTGGGGGGGGGACCTCGGGGACTTCCCCTCTGCACCCTCCTCACTACCCGACGCCTCCCAAGCAAACCACAGCTCTCTCCTAATAGAAGACAGAAAACTCCCCCAGCACGTGGAAGGTTTAACACACTGTCTTTATGGTTGTTTTAAAACATGTTTCACCCTAGGTGCTGAGCTGGTTAAAATGTTGTCAGTTCAGTGCCGGGGCTTCTGGGAAGAAGGACTTTCGGTTGAAGAAAGTGCCTGCATCAGATTAGCCTGCAGGCAAGTCTGAGGGGGCATTTTCTTGGTTGACCATTGATGTGGGAGGCCCAGCCCACTGTGAGTGGTGCCACCCCTGGGCCGTGGTTCTGGGTTATATAAGAGAGCAGGCCGAGCAAGCTATGAAAGGCGAGCCAGCAAGCAGCACCCCTCCATGGCTTCTCCTTCCCTTCCTGCCTCTGCCTCCGGCAGCTGCCTTGAGCCCCTGACTTTGCTCAGTCCTGGACTTCAGGCGGTGGGATGAGGTAATCTCTTTCCTCCCCAAGTTGCTTGGTCGTGAGCAGCAGAAAGCACTCCTTGAGACAGGCGAGTGCTGACGTCACTGAGCAGTGCAGGCTCCTGAAGGGTGGGACCGGCGGCTGAGTTAGGGAACTTGCTGACTCTGTGGTTCCTGGGGAAGCACATCCTCCCCCGCCCCCTCCCTCCCTCCCTCTCCCCTCCCCTCCCTCTTCCATCACCTTCTCTCTGAGTTTGCCAGGTGCTTGGGGCAGAAGGCTCTCACTGCAGCCTGGCCTGGCCCCCAACTGTGTGTCTCCGAGCCCTGTGCTCCCCTGCCCGCCCCCTATCCCGGGTCAGGGGTGAGCCATTCCTCTCATTTTCTCTAGCCGATCCCCAGGGGAGCACAAATTGCAGTGCTGTTGCAGGTACTGAGAGCTAAGTGTTTGCTTGCTTTATCCTTGTCCCCTGGAAGCAGCTGCTACCACCACTACCACCACCACCATCATCACCACCACCATCACCACCACCACCACCACCATCACCATCATCACCACCACCATCACCACCACCACCACCACCATCACCATCATCACCACCACCACCATCACCATCATCACCACCATCATCACCATCACCACCACCACCACCACCATCATCATCACCATCATCATCACCACCACCACCATCACCACCATCACCACTACCACCATCACCACCATCTCCACCACCATCATCAGCACCACCACCACCACCACCATCACCACCATCACTACCACCATCACCACCATCTCCACCACCATCATCAGCACCACCACCTCCACTATCCCAGTTACACTGTGAAGCTCTTGAACACCCTTTGAGAAGATAGCCTGGAAGTCCTAAACTGACTAAGAAACAGCCACTTAAGTGCCTGCTGTATGAGAGGCCGGTCCTCTCTGCTCTGCCTTTTGGGGACCACAGTCAACTCAGAGGTGAGTTTGAGTCAGAAAGACCTGGGTTTGAATGCTGCTGCTGGATTCCCTGGCCGTGTGAAGGCCACATGGCTGAGTGTGGGGGTCAATGTTCAAACCTGAGTCCTCGGGGCTGCAAGAACCCTGTGGTAACCAGCTAAGGTGTGCACAGGCCTGGTGGTCCGAGAACTTGAACCTGAGTGTGAGTTTGTGGGAGACTGTAGGCCAAGGGAGTGTGAGACCTGAGTAAGCTGGCTCTATCCTGAGGTACAAGTGGGAGGCGGGATGCACAGGAGCACCGGGACTTACCAGGGTGTGCCTCTGAGAAGCAGCCCTTCCCTGGCTTTAGGACACTAAAGGGACCTCTGAGTCCTATGACTCTGTAATGTTGATGACTGCCACCCCCCCATTCCCCTGCCCTCTACTGCTGATGCGGAAGTCCTTAACACTGAACTTCGGGTGCTTAATACTGGTACCCATAGCCAGAGAGAGTTTGAACTTGACCCCGTGAGAGTTTTATTTGAATCAAAGCCAGTTAGCCACATAAGTGTCCCACCCCTCCTGCTTTGTACCTATTAGCCAATCGTGTCAGATTCTGAAGTTGAGCTCCCACCAATAGGATGAGATACAGTTACTACTGACCAGAGGTAAAAGACAAAGAGCCTTCCCCTGCTAGCGAGGCTGATTCCAGCTCTAGTAACCCTGTTTCAATGCTGGGGGAGAGAACAAGCCCTTGTTTTAAATGGCAGTGGCTCTATTAAATGACTTAGCACCTCAGTGCTAAGGGTCTTAATCCTGTGTGACGCCTAGCAGCCCAGCACTCATTGGATGGTGGTCCCCTCCAGGACCCCTCCTCGGCTGGGCTCTATCTGACGCTTTAAACCTTCCTTCTTCAAGCACCCCCCCCCATGCCCAATGTCTACATCTGCCTTCAGGGGTATGAAGGAGGACCAGTAGGAATTTGTGCTTGGTGGTCAGCATGTAAGTTTTGCACATATTGGAGCTGAGGTCTTTATTCCTAATGCTGAGGGTATTGGTGACCGATGGCTGTCTGTGGATCCCCTCAATGACCCTTTCTCTCAGAGCAGTGTAACTTCAAGGCCATTCCATCTCCAAGATGCCAGCAGAGTTGGACGAGGTGTTTCTCATGGTCGCACGGCAGTGCGGTTTCTCCTGTGCACTTCTGGGGCCCCTCCATCCTACGAGTATTTATCCAGCTGCACGCTGCCCCATGAATCCTGAATGTCTTAGTCAGGGATTCTATTCCTGCACAAATATCATGACCAAGAAGCAAGTTGGGGAGGAAAGGGTTTATTCGGCTTACACTTCCATGCTGCTGTTCATCACCAAAGGAAGTCAGGACTGGAACTCAGGCAGGTCAGGAAGCAGGAGCTGACGCAGAGGCCATGGAGGGATGTTTCTTACTGGCTTGCTTGCTTCTCCTGGCTTGCTCAGCCTGCTTTCTTATAGAGCCCAAGACTACCAGCCCACAGATGGTGCCCCTCACAAGGGGCCCTCCCCCCTTGATCACTAATTGAGAAAATGCCTTACAGCTGGATCTCATGGAGGCATTTTCTCATTATCTCTGTGATAACCCCAGCTTGTGTCAAGTTGACACACAAAACCAGCCAGTGCACTGAACAAATCAGTCTCAGGGAATCCGATCTTGGAGAATGCCCCATATTGTACTCTGGCATCCCAGCACTTGATGCCTGAGTGTGAGTCTGCTCACAGGAGATGCAGAGAACGATCCGGAAGCCACACGGCTATTGGGATATGTGTCTGTCTCATTTCCAGGGGTGTGGTGTTTCACACTAATCTTGAAATCTCAGCTTCCTTATTTGGAATACAAGTGTAATACTATAGCCGGGGTTGACGGAGGTGACTTCCGTCATGTCCGGGATAGACTCTGGCACACTGTACCAGGCAGCGGGCGCTTGTGGGTCAGGAGTAGCAGCTGCTGAGCACTTCTCTGTTTCCCAGTTTTCTTGGACTCCGTGAAATCACACTCTCTTTTTGCACCCACTTTTTTCCAACACGTATTCTTTGCTTTGTTGGCTCCTCTTCCCTCTCCACCCCTAAATTTAGACCTTCTCCAGGCTGTTCTCTTTTCTCTTCACTGTCCCCCCCCAACAACTCCCTCCCCCCAGGCTTCTCCACACAGCCACCCAGCAGCCAACCTGCCCCCGGGGCCAGAGGGTAGCCCTGGTGGGTAAGTGTGTGTGGGAGAAAGCTCCTAAAATGGGTGAGCCCACTTTGTCATTTGCATAAACACCCTTAGCATTTCCCTTTTGGGCTGCTGCAAAAGCCAGCCCGTAGAAGCTTTGAGAGTGTGTTGGCAACCTCTTTTGCAACCCCTGCCCTTGAGTAAGGGCGCCGGGCAGCCCCTGAGCAGTGTGGCTGTCTGTCCAGGCTGAAAGCGGTGGCAGCCACTGTTGAGGTCCAGTGACAAGAGGCAGGAGAAGGGATTCTGGGGACATTCCTGAACAGTGAGCCGAGAGTGTCATTGCTCTCAGGGTTTTGTGTCAACTCCACTAAAGACCTTGATGTCAGGTGCTGACAGTTGTACTTTGAGATCTCCAGGAATGCACAGAGTCTGTGGAAATGACGGGTGGAAATGGTGATTAGCCAGCGCCTGTTACTGTAACAAAATGCCTGAGATAATCAACAAGTAAAGCCTTGTTTTGTCTCCTGGTTTCAGAGGGGTCGGCCTGGGGTCATTTCTTCCGGTTGTGACACAGCAGCCCATTGGGTTGGCTTGAAGAGACCTATTCACCTTCTGGAGCCCTCAATGACTGTGACCTAGTTCCCTCCAAGAAGGGCCTATCTACCAAAGGTTTCACCTCCTGCTGATATTGTCACAGGCAGGGCCAAAGGTCAAGGCTTTTTTTGGGGGGGAGGCATGCCTCCAATTCGATACATAGCAGAAGATGACTTAAAACTTTTGAACCTCCTGCCTCTCCCACCTAAGTACTGGGGTTACAGTGTGGACCACCATGCCCGGTTTACGCAGGGCTGGGGATGCAGCCCAGGGCTTTCTTTTTTTTGTTTTTTGTTTTTGTTTTTTTTGTTTTTTGTTTTTTTGAGACAGGGTTTCTCTGTGTAGCCCTGGCTGTCCTGGAACTCACTCTGTAGACCAGGCTGACCTCAAACCCAGAAATCTGCCTGTCTCTGCCTCCCAAGTGCTGGGATTAAAGGCGTGCGCCCCCACTGCCCGGCGCCCAGGGCTTTCTATACAACAGACAAGCACCCTTCCTGCTGAGCCACATCCCCAGCCTAGGACCAAGCTTTCAAAATAAAGACCTTTGGGTGGCGTTGAGGATCCAAACCCTAGATGAGAAATTCTAATGGGTCCACAATTGCAGCTGAATAGGGCAGAACTGTGGTGCTGTGTGCTGGAGCATAGTAGGGCAGACTGTCTATAATTAATGGTAATTTACTGCATTTCTCAAGATACCCAGAAGAGAGGCTTTGACTGTTTACAACACAGAGCAATGGTGTATGTTTGCGGAGAGAGTGGTGCTAATTAGCCGGACTCGACCATCACACACTGCACAGTGGCGCGGGGAGAACACGAGGTGCCTCTTACATAGGTACACGTGTTATATATTTATTTTTAAATGAAATTCTACTGATAGACTGTGCTTTGGATTGAGTTGATCTGTAAGGTACCAGTGGGGAAAAGAAGGTTCTGTCTTCGGAGGTTAAAGAGTTAAAAATTCAACTGAAGGAGAAAAGGGAAGGGAGGGGGAAGGAAAGGGGGGGAAGAGAGGGGGAGAGGAGGAGGGGCAGAGAACAGAAGAGAGAAGAGGGGAGGGGAGGAGGGGAGCCTAACATCTATTAGTCCTTACTGCTGTCTAGCACTTGAAAACATTCCCTCTTTAATAGTGCAAAGCCTCTATGAGGCCACCCGTCACCCTGGTTTTACACATAAGAGAACAGATTTTTTTTTCCCTCTAAATCTTAGGAGAGTGTCTTAGTTAGGGTTTTACTGCTGTGAACAGACACCATGACCGAGGCAACTCTTATAAGGACAGCACTTAATTGGGGCTGGTTTACAGGCTCAGAGATTCAGTCCATTATCATCAAGGCAGGAACATGGCAGCATCCAGGCAGGCATGGTGCAGGAGGAGCTGAGAGTTCTACATCTTCATCTGAAGGCTACCAGCAGAAGACTGGCTTCCAGGCAGCTAGAATGAAGGTCTTAAAGCCTACGTCCACAGGGACACACCTATTCCAATAAGGCTACACCTCCAAACAGTGCCACTCCCTGGGCCAAGCATATTGAAGCCATGACAAAGAGTCTGCCCCAAAGCCTATAATCTTCAACCTACCTCATCCCACCAGAGGAACTGGGAGGTAGAAGGGTAGGACATTCCAGTGCCATAAATCTTTTAAAATCCTCTTTGGGGGCACAGGCACAGACACAGGCACATATGGTCATGGTGCCCCTGTGGGAGTCAGAGGACGACTTCTGGGAGTCAGTTCTCTCCTCCCACCATGTGGACTTCAGGGGATAGAACTTGAGTCATCTGGCTTGGAGGTAGCGCCTTCCCCTCCCCCACCAGCCTGGATAGTCTGTAACCAACCTAAGGTTTCTATTCTCACAAGACGAGACCAACAGGTGTGCCAAATAGTCGGATTGATTTGTGTTATAACACAGGCCAATGAAAATGTTAGAATGAATTCACACCCTGCCCCATCTCTCTCTTAATACTTTCTCCCTACACACACACACACACACACACACACACACACACACACACACACACACAGAGAGAGAGAGAGAGAGAGACAGAGAGACAGAGAGACAGAGAGACAGAGAGACAGAGGCAGGCAGAGAAACAGAGACAGAGACAGAGTCAGACAGACACAGAGACAGAGTTAATTCAGACAACCTCTTTTAACTTTTGGTTCAGTCCATTATGGACAAATGGATCTCTCTGACTTTCAGTTTGGTTTTTTTTGGGGGGGGGAACTAGAAAATTCTGGAGGTGGGTGAGATTATAATATTCGAACACTAAGGTAAGGCCTTGGATTGATCAGCCAATAGAATTCTTTCATCTTATAAACATTAACATTCTGACCTGCATACAAAGCCACCCCAATGTGACTCATTTGATACCCTCTAGTGTCTGCTTCAAAGAAGGAGAAAAACTTTCAAATTGTTGTATTTTATATGTCTATGAGGGTTCGTGTGTGTACATACACCATGACAGAGGATAGCTTGCGGGGGGGGGGGGTGTGAGGGTGGGAGTCCACTATCTTTCCATTGAACTCAGACTGTCCAGTGTGGCAGCAAGTACCTTCCCTTCCACAGAGCCATCTCATCGTCCCAGGAGAAACTGCTCTTAAAGAAGTCATTAGGCTTTCCACCCTTCCATGCTTGGCTTTAAACCGTCTTAGCAGCTGAAGCTGCATGCCTGTGGTCCGGAAGGATAAGAGTACCATGATTCCACCTGCCCGCGGAGGGAGGTCTTAAGACAGTGACCTACAGTGGAGGAACCAGCAGCAGTAACGGTATATCCCCAGAGGGAGGCGCTCTGGAAGACGAGACTGAGGTAATATCACCACTTGACTCCCTCTGGTCTGCAAGGAATGCTGCCAGGCTTCAGGGAGCCTTAGATTACTTTCCAAGTAAGATTAGAGAACTTCCTAGGATTCTTCTTGGTTGCCTACCGTCTGAGGGTTTCATGAGCTCAGAGAACACCCTCCATTCTAAAGCACCTACCAAGGCAGCTGGAGCCCAAAGCACCCATTTGGCTTTCTCCCTTACTCTTGTCTGCTCTGTTCTGTGCATACCCAGGCTTTGTACGTAAGAGGTTGAAACATTTGCTTCAGAGACAACCTGTTTGAAAGACTCCTTTTCTGTGGAAACCCACTAACAAACAAGAAAGAAGGGGTAAAAAAAAGTCCGAAACCTGCCCACAGCTAAGGACCTCATTTAAATGTCCTGCCTAGGGGACCTCAGACCTTTCTACCTACTGACACCTTCACTTCCCTTCTTAGGTTCTGATGGTAAAACACTTAATTAGGGTGTTAATTAGAACCCAATCA
>CM052702.1:126260050-126318307 GCA_028551405.1 Uromys caudimaculatus
TGTGTGTGTGTAAAGGTGATAGTGACCTTTGAATCTATATGCCTATGTAGAATGTTGCCCCTCCGCCCTATATTTCTGTTCGTCTGGATGCTGGACACTAGACAGGACTCTAAAGTTGAAATCCTTATTTCTGTACTGATGACTGTAGGGGGAATTTTCTTCTAGAGCAGGAATTGTTCATTAGGACACGAAGTTGCTTTCCAGAGTGTGATGGGTGTGAGGGTCATGGTGGCAGCAGGCTTGCTTGTAGGCAGAAGAGAAGGGCCTTCTGGGAACCAAACTGTGAAATAAGGCAAAGAGGTCAAGAGAGGCTGGGGGTTGGGTCTGAGGGCAGCTAATGCTTGTCAGGCTAGGCAGCCATCCAAGCACACACAAGTAGCCTAGTGGGCACTTAACAGCAAATATCAAGCAACTACTGTGTGCTGGGCACAGGTTGTGTGCAGGGAAGGAAACAACTGGTTTGAAGGCAGACAATAAGCAAGTGACTGCAATTTTTTTATGTGCAGGAGGCCGCAGCAGATTAACCGTGAGCTCTGCAGCACATTCTTTTTTTTTTTTTTTTATTTTTGCTGCAAACGCATGAGGTTTATTTGGGGAACCAGTGCACTGGGGTCGAGCTCATAACCCATGCAGGGGAAGAGGAGTTCGACCCTGAGCAGCTGAAGTCAGGGGTATTTAAAGGAAAAAACCACAAAGCAAGGGGTGGGGAACGGAAAGAATTTGCGTTATGGGGAAGTACAGAATGTTCTAAGTTAGTCACAAGGCAGTTCTGCAGTACATTCTAATGATCATTGTAGACTTGCTCAAGGAACAAAGCCAACACTAAGAGGTGATAGTCAAGTCAGGTGAGGCTTGGGCAGCTGGGGCTGTAGCTCAGTGCCTGTGCCAGGACAGGGAGGAAACCATCCACTTGAGGTTGCCTTGACAATATTTAGCTTGGAGTATAAAATTCAGTGGTGAAGTTATTACCCAGGGTGTGTTCAACCACCAGGTTTGGTAAGATACAAGTGGCTTAGCAGAGGGGACAGATGTGGCCTGTCACACGGGACATGCTGGGAGGAAGAGGGTGGGGATAGTGCTAGGAACCAAGGTCCATGAAATAGAGCGGAGAGGCAAGAAGAGTTGCCTGGGTTATGGGTGGAGAGGGCACTCGGTCCTTCACAGCCTTTCAAGCCACTCAGGGGACCCGAGGTTGTCAGCTGTAATGGGGCCCTCTAGAAGGTTTTGAGTGAGAGGGTCTCAAGGCCATGCTTGTGCTCCTGAGCTATCCCAGCATCGGCTTGCTCCTTCACTGGGAGAGCAGGTTATTAGGAATGGCAGAGGTCATTTGGAGGCATTCACTGGCCTGAACTCAGATGCTTGAGGTGGGAAGGCAGAGAGGTGGATTCCAGAGAGCTTTTGAAGACAGGAGAATAGGTGGCTAATGCCATCCTGGGAGGAGAAGTCGGGAGCTGTTCTTAAAGCTAGGGCTGAGTGGCATGGTTTCTGGGGTGGCAGTGATGGAGGAGAGAGCAGCCCGTGTGACAATCAGGAGCCAAAGCTCTGTCGTATTTAGTTTCAAGTGTCAAGTGGTGATGGCAGAGGGCTGGGTAGATGTGCAAACCCAGGAGCTGGAGGAGACCAACGGGTGGACTGCAAGCCTAAGGCTCCACAAACTACCCCTGGGGACAAGGCATTCTGAGAGCAGAGCACAGAGGAATCCTAGCCTTAGTGGTGTCTTAGAAGGAGGTGGATGCAGGGATTAGCCCCGGGGCATCAGGAAGCTGCTGTCAGAGACAAGAGAAGGCACCTGAAGACCATTTCTCTGCCGCCTTGTGTCCCTGGCTTTCTTTGAAGAAATTGTCTTGAACATCCTAGCTACTGCAGGACTAAGTGTACTGGGTTTCCACAAACATCTAAGCAACAACCCTCCAGGGATGTCACTCAGAATATGGGAGAAGTTAGGGTGAGACCCTGTCTCCCTTAGCCTTCCTATCTCGGGCTGACCTGAATCCTACTTCTGACTTCCAAAGCTCCAAGGAAGGGCATAGAAATAGCTCTGCCCTAGCAGGAGCCCACTTGGCCTCTCGAATTTAGCACAACTCATGAGTAGAAGGATCCCGGAGTCTGTTCAAAGGCTACAGCCCACACTGCCCACGGGCCAGGGAATCCAGTGTCTTTGCTTTAAGACATCGGATGGAAATTTGGTGTCTAGATCGCTTTGAGTTATAAGTATCAGGCAAGCATCAACACCGTTCCCCAATGCTCCTTCCTAGTCTAGCTTTGGCATTTGCATGCCTACCCAGAAACACTTTAAACCCATCAGTGGGACTAGTCACACCAAAACTGCTCAGACACTCCGTTCCCACGCCCTTCCCCCCAGCTCTTTAAATCTCAGCGCCAGGATCACACCTGGCCCCGTGTGAATGGTAGATAAATGTTTGGTGAATTGACTTGAATGCATGGATGCAGACTGGGAAAAGGGTCTCCGGTCCTTCCTTTTTGTACACGGAAGTGAGGCTACACCCTAGCTTATGATCAGAAGAACTGGTTCGGGAATCTACACTCCTGATTTCCAGTCCACTTTCCCTAAGATGTCAGCTTCAGTTCTCAAATGCTCCCCCAAAAGGACTCCCAGAGTTGGATAAATATGCAAGAACTACAGAAGGCTCCCTCCCCTGCAAGCTGGAGGTGGCTCTCGCTGGTTTAAATGGCACTATCTCAGTATCACCCACCAGGCCCACGGCATCAAATGGCTTTCTTTGGAGCCATTTCTCACAAGCAGCAGTGTGACAGCCTCTCCCGCCTCATGGCCACCTGTCAGTTTGGGCCCCTTCTCCCGATTTCTCCCTACTTTGAATTCCTAGCTTCTCAAAAGGGGCCGCTTCTCACCTTTCTGAGTGCAAAAGGCTTTGTTTGTTTTTAATCTTTACAAGCTTTTGGCTCAAGGAGAGCTCTAATCTAAAAGCTCTGGAGTTTTCTCCGAGGAGATGATTAGGAGACTCTTTTATGGAGGAGTGGTGAAATTGGCCTGCCCCTTTTCCTTGAAGACAGAACAGTGTGTGCATGTGTGTGTAGACCTAGTACATATACCAGACATGTGTGTGTGTGTGTGTGTGTGTGTGTGTGTGTGTGTGTGCGCGCGTGTGTGTGTGTGTGTGTGTGTGTGTGTGTGTGTATAAACTGAAGAGAGGCTCAGAAACAAACACCACAAGGCTTCTCTGTCACATTAATGGCAGCAGTGCCCCAGGGAGACAGGGGACCGCAGAGTGTGTCTGTTCACTTCTGCTTTGCACTTACCAGTCAGCTACATCAAATTGTCTCCTTTAGCTTTTCTTGTAAGTGACAGTGTTTCCCACCCTGGGACCAAGGATTATTATAGGCTTACCAGTTTAGCCGAGGCTGTGGGGAAGGTGGTAGAAAGGACAAGAGCCCTGCCCCCCTTGCTTGATCCTGTCCTTAAACCCTGGCTCTAAATTCAATCTCCCCTAGATACCCTGAGCCTCAGTTTCTATTTTAGTGAAATGGGGCTAGTGATGCCTCCCTTACAGGGCAGTTCTGAAGGTTGGTTTTAAAAAAAAAAAAAAAAAATGCCCTCGAAGTCCCAGCAGAAGACAAAACCCATGTCATCATCCTGCGAAGGTTTGTTCTAAATAAATCAAAGCCTTTTTTAAAAATTTAATTTAAAAATGTTTAGAAGAATTCATTGCAATTTTAGAAGAGTTCACATGCAGCTTTTTGTTTCCGATTAGACTCTGGAAACCGTAGGATTGATCTATGCAGCCAAGAAGTGTTTTTACGCAAGAAGTGTCTGGCACAATGATCACTTTGCTACTCTAATTACTGCGGCTGTCAACATCGCTATTGTGATGTTTATTGATGGGACAGCCTCTTTGGAAAATAGAGTCCTGCATGATGAGCGGTTCCGTGTACAAGACTGCATCTAAAGGATGGAGGTTGGGTGGCTTTATGCGTTCTTCTGTTTTGTTTGAAAAATACGTATTCATCTGTCAAAATAAAAAAGCAAAAATGTTTAACCAATGAGGGCCCTTGGACTAATGCAGCCCAGGTTCTGTAGCTACTCAAGGTCTCCTTGGCAGCTGTTTGGGCGAGAGCGGAGCTCCTAAGAGCTTTGCTTGCAGCTAAAGGACACAGAGAGGTTAGCCTTTCAAAGCCTTTGTGTCTCTCCGCTAATGTCTGTAGGCAATATGTGCTTTTTAGAGAGCCTTTTGAATTACAGGAAAGGTGTGGGTGGCCAGATACCTTCCTTGAATAGCGATTACACTTTTTAAACTAGCTCCTGGTCTTGGTGAAAAAGCTCTCTGGTTAAGTGGCAACAGAGAACAGTGTCTTAACCCTGGCTGGAGAGCGGCCAGCCTCAAGAGCCTCTTCTTGTGCTGTGCACTAAGCTGCCACAGCCTCCCACCCACCCAGAAGCTCTGCAACCCAGAGAGGCGTTAGTCACATCAGCAGCAATGATACAAGGACCGGGCCCTTTTTATCTTTTGTGAAGAACCAAGTATCTCACTAGCCGACTGTGGCTTTAGTATGAACTAGTTGTATATGAAATAGTTACAAGCCCTACGAACGCTAAACTTAGAATCAGATCACTTTGTAAAGTAGGAGTTTCGTACAGCCAAGAATTATGTTTGTAGGATTTGGGGGGGGGGGTTCAGTAGGTGAAGCGCTTCCCACACGAGCATGAGAACCTGAGTTGGAACCCCCAGAACTCATATCAAAGAAGGGTGCAATAATATGCATTTCTATTCCCCATACGCCTGTGGAGAGATAGGAGGGGACGGCCCAGAAGCCTGGTGTTTGCAGTGATGAATGGGAGACTCTGCCTCAAACATGGTGGAAGGCAAAGATTGACCCAAAGGCTGTCTGTCCTCTGACGTCTGCACACACACACTCTACGACACACTCATACCTTCACACGCACGCGCACACACACACACGCACATGAACGTGCACACACAAATACATTAGTGAGCATATTTTAATGGACGAGGGAGGAAAGCATTTGTGATGTAACACTAAAGTAGGACACAGAACTGTGAGCTGAGCCTGGTTTCCTTGTAAATTGCAAAAAAAAAAAAAAAAAAAAAAAAAAAAAAAGTGGTAAAAGGCCAAAGCAAAATGGTTATGCTGATAACTGTATCAAAATTGTCACCAGGGCGTGGGCCTAGGAGTTTTATTTTATTCTTTGTATTCCTCCGTGTTTTCTAATTTTCCACAGTACACATAAATTACTTCAATTTACGCATAAGTGTTATTTAGCAAAAAGCAAAAGACATGAATCTCGTCAGCTTGGAAGAAGATACAGGTAGACGTGCTAAATTAGAAATCAGTGGTGAGAGTGACAGCTGTTGGATATTAATGTTTAGCCTTATGTAACATGTCGTGGGCGGCTTCTGAAGCATTTACCCACCTGAGCTCATTTCCATCCGTCCCTGTGTGGTAGGCAGCAGAATTGTAATGCTTTTCTTATTAAAAGGGGGCAGAAGGGGCCCAGAGTGCAGACTGCCTCTTGCCTTGGGGATGCTCTCGGGCTCTGAGGTAGGACCCTCATGAGGATGTCAGGGTAGCAGCCACACTCATCAGGGCACAGAGCTCTGGAACATTGGAAACTGTGTGATGCACACTGCCCCACAAAGAGGAGCCCCACTGTTAGCCTCCTAGT
Source organism: Uromys caudimaculatus (assembly GCA_028551405.1). Classification (NCBI taxonomy): domain Eukaryota; kingdom Metazoa; phylum Chordata; class Mammalia; order Rodentia; family Muridae; genus Uromys; species Uromys caudimaculatus. The sequence continues at coordinate 126,265,713 of CM052702.1, forward strand.
TGATAAGTCATTTCCCAAACCTTGTTGTTTAAGACGGGGGACATTCGAGAGGAGAGTTTCAGCTTACTGTATTCTTACTGGGAAGCCCTTCAAGACAGGGAGAGGAGACTATTAATTATTATACATTAGAGCCCAGTAGGTAGGGAGGCTGATGGCACCCAAAGGAGGTGGGCCCAAACATGTGTTTGACCAGATTGCCCATGTTTCCAGCTCTTTCTTACTCCTTGTGAGAGACTATCCCAGTCCCTCTCCTGGGTCACCCCCAGCCCCAGTTCCTGATTCCCACGCCACTTGGGGTCTCTGTTATACCAGCCTATCTTTTATTGTTGTGGTTCTGTTTCAAGATTTATGTTCCTTCTGGTGATGTAATCTGTTTCTCTCCTCATCTCAGTTTCTGATGTGGTATTTGTTTGTTTGTTTGTTTTTCAAGGAGGCCACAGTCCACCTAGAGGCAGGAGGTAAATACATGCATAGCCCAAGTTACCATCGCTGGTATTCTAAACAGCGAAAGCTTTACATGCCATGAAGAGAAACTGAATATGTGTCATCTCAGTATTTTAATCGGTACTCAAACAAAAGTTGATTTTTTTTTTCATATTACTTGGCGTTTGGCTAGGATTCAAGAAAAACATTCATGGATAATGTTGCAGACATCACTAAGCATGGTTAGGGCGTTCTCCCTGTAGCTGCTTGAGTCTCACGTTTTAAGTATGAATAGGAAGTATTAGGAATGGTATTGTAATAACTATGGCAGTCAGGCTAGTGTAGGCTTTGTTGTAGTAACAGGTACAGCTCGGACTCTATAGCTTTGTATAGAAATAATTATTTGGCTCAGGTAAAGTTCTCTGTGCCAGAGCTGGAGAGATGGCTCAGAGGTCAAGACTGGGTTCTGTTCTTGCAGAGAACCCAAGTTCAATTCCCAGACCCCATATAGAGTGGCTCACAGTTGTGATTCCAGCTCCAAGAAGGTCACCTGCCTGCACGCGTGCATACACACACACACACACACACACACACACACACACACACACAACACAACACACTCGCAAAATAATAATAATTCCTATGTGCGTCATCTGGGCCTTCCTCCTCCATCCAGGGATTCCAGGATGCAGAAGTCGGCCAGGTCAATATTGCCACCATCTCTCACATAACATCTAGGGCCACAGAGGTGGGGAAGGAAGTGCTTAAAAGGGTCACATACTGGCTCTGAAATAGAGTCTCCAGAAATAATACCTGTCACCTGCACTACCATGTCATTGGTTCAAGGCAGCCGTGTAGCTTTCCCCCACCACAATGGGATCAAGGCGTGCATGTGTACTACCGGGAAATCCTAAATGTCCCCAACACATTGTAACATTAACATAGCCCTCACTGTGTAGACACTTCTCCCAACACTTGGCAGGGATGGTCTCATATTATGGGACCTATGAAATCATTACCAGTCACCATGTAGGTGACAAACAGAACCAGGTGGGGTTACTTGCCAGCAACTCACAGCTCATCCCCAAGTCGGGGCCAGGATGGAAGCCAGGAACCTCTGTACTGGTTACGTCCATATGAGTCTCTCCTGGAGGAGGAATTTCTGTAAAATTATAGACGTAAGTGACACACCCGACAGGCGGTGTCTGACACACACCACTTCTTCACGAAGAGCGGCTCCTTCTATTCTTCTTGCTCGCTACCTCAGGCCTTTTCTGAGTCAAGGCAGAGTATAAATAGTTGATGATGTGATAAAGGTTTATTAAAACGGAACTCTTTTGTCCTGGCACCTGGGGTTGCATGGGCTTCAATAGAACCTTGCTGAGAAGTAGCGAGTAATTACCCTACCAAAGTATTCCAGAAAGCCACGCCCATTTACCCTGGAATGCCACAAAAGCAAAGTCTACATGTTAATCACCAGCCTGCCATGTCTCATTACGGATATCTGTGAGGCTGCTGCAAGCAAAGTCTAAGGACCTAACAGTATTTATTTTGTGTTTGTTTTAATTAAACATTAGCGTTAGTCTTGACTCATTCCATAAGTTAAAAAAAAAAAAAAAAAAAAACCTACCGTGCTGTCAAGTGGTTTGTTGACTTTGTATAGCTAAAAACCATTTCAGGCCTCTCAGTGCCTCACCTGTCCCCCTGCCCTCATGAGGTGAGGGATCCCTCTCCTGCTTCTTAGAGAGCTCAGTGTCCTGAGGAGTGGGTCAGTGGGAACCAGCCCTGACACAAGGGCAGACACTGCCTTGGAATCTCACCAAGGACACAGATCAGTGAAGGGTGTCATTGAGCTTGGAGAAGGATTGGAACAGCTGATGGTGTGCACAGACCTGCGTAATTATGGTGCACAGCCATTCCTCCTTGCTGTGTAGGAAAGGGGAGACGGGGAGACGGCACCTCGACGCTTGGGAAATAGTTATCTCCACTTGAAAGTTGGGAACTGAGGGGGTTCTTTTTATCTTAAAAAATTATATTCTCTCTCTCTCTCTCTCTCTCTCTCTCTCTCTCTCTCTCTCCCTCTCTCTCTCTCTCTCTCTCTCACACACACACACACACACACACACTTTCTCCCTCCCTCTCTCCCTGTCTCCACCCCTGTGTGTGTATCTGAAAAGAGAGAGAGAGAGAGAGAGAGAGAGAGAGAGAGAGAGAGAGAGCGCAAAGAGGCAGAAGCAGACATCAGATGCCCCAGAGCTTAAGTTACAGGTTATTGTGAGCTGCTCACTATGGGTGCTGGGAACTGAACTCTGCAAAAGCAGCAAGGGGCTCTTAACCACTGAGCCATCTCTCCAATCTCCCCTTTTAATTTCTCACCTGTTTTCAAAGAGATGAATCCTTCCTTCTCCCTCGTTCTCTTCCTCTCTCTCCCTCCCTCCCTGCCATGCTGGGTGTGGAACCCAGGGCCAGGCAAGCATTCCACCAGAGTTATACCATCAGCCTCAAAAGCTCAAGTTCCAGCCATCTGTCTCTGACACAAAAGGATTCACTCTTAGGAACCACTGAACTGCCTAGGGTAGGTGCTATGCTCAGCTGTGACCCAGGATAGGTAGGCAAGAAACATCATCCCACCCCCACCACACAGACAGCAAACAAGAAGCTATGAGAGACTGGAGCTTTGAAGGTAATAAACAGAGGGGCCCAGGGGACTGCAGAAGGAGCAAATAACAGAGAATCAGTGAATCATGGAGGTGGGTGCTCACAATCCAATTGGACCAGTCAGAACCTGCAGGTATTCATGGTTTCTGAGATCGAAGCAGGTCATATTAGGGAATGTCGGAACTCAGTACTGCTTTAGCAGTTAATGAACTGCATTACAGAGGGTATTTGATACAATTTTAGTAGGTCTTACAACAACAAAAGTATTACTAAAGATAACAAGCACTTTACCATTATAATTATGTAAAGGTATTTATGTAAGACCAGCTTTGAGATGGACCTACACAAAGTAGTTCTTTAATAGTAGTAAGATTATAAATTAATTTTCACGATTTTTTCCCCCAACATTGCATTGCCTCCAATTTAAAGAGAAGAACAAAATCTGCAGTAGCTGTCAGGTCTGTTTTTCTGTTGCTATGATGAAATACCCTAACAAAAGCAACTTAAGGGGAAAGGGGGTTAATTTGGCTCACAGTTACAGGTTACAGCTCATCACTGTGGAGAAGTAAGGGAAGCAAGAACTTCAAGCAGCCAATCACATCCCATTTCACAGTCAAGAGCAGAGAGCAATGGATTAATGCACACTAGTGTTCAGCCTGCTTTCTCCAGTCAGACACAGTTCTGCCGAGGGAATGGTGGCACCCACAGTGGGCAGCTCTTCTCGTCTCAATTAGCACAATGTCAAGGCAATTCCTTATAAACCAATCTAATCTAGAAAATCCTTCATAGACACTCCCTTGCCAGGTGACTCTAGAGTGTGTCAAGTTAACAATTAAAACTGCCCTAATAGCCAAAAACATTCCAATTTTAAAAGTCAACTGAGAAAGCATCACTGGTGAGGTTCAGAAATGAATCTTTAAAATAGTTCAACCATCCACACATTTCACAGAACTTGTGGTATTTGGAAAAGGATTCTACAGGAAAATAATTTTTTTTTAGGGAAATACAGAAAGCTGATCAGAAATCAACATATCTCAGTCACTAAGGATTTGCTATTGATATTTTTCAAACATCAGAACAAAACAACTCTCAATTCAAGAAGAAAAGTTCACTCTTTATTACACAAATGCCACAACCCAAGCTCTCTTCTGTTTCTCATACTTGAGTATTCTCCCATACATACCCAAAGCCCTCATTTAGCTTTAGTTATATTTTATTATATAATATCCATCCCCTCAATACCATTACAAGAATTCTAAAACAATGATTTCAGTTATTCAAAGGAGGGCTTACCGACTGTGTTAGCGGTGAATCTGGAACATTTATTGGTGTGCACTGACCTTCTCTTTTTAAAATTATATTGTATTGAGGGTCTCGGGAGGTGGCTCAGTTGGTAGACGTGCTTGCCAAGCAAGTGTGGGGACTTGAGTTTTATCTCTAGAACACAAATTAAAACTCCAGCTTGCATCTGCACACACGTGCACACGCGCACACACACACAAATGAGATCATAGCTAAGAGGAAACAATGCCAGCCCTATCATGCTGTGAGCTTGAGCAGAGACAAGAAAAAGAGATGTTCACAGGTGACCTGGACTGCTGGTAACTGAGGACCCGTAGCAGGGATTCTGACTCGGAGACATTTCAGAATCTTTGGTTCTTCGAGGCTGGTCTGTTGAAGAGCCAGCCCAGCCTGGATCAGAATCCTCTGGGCCACCGTAACCACGTGCTGGTAATGTGGGATTTGGATCTGGGTCTTAACTAAGACACATCCTTTGAAAACCGGATTGATTGGTGAGACTCAAAGTTCTTGACCATTTTCTCTTCTGTCCTGATTCTGCCTGCAGAGCCGAGTTGCACCATCTTGACCTGGTCCAGGGAGTGCAGCATCCTGGTTCCAGCCTCCTTCTCTGCCAGCTGGAACCAGTGAAGGCAGCCTGGTCCATTCAGGGCCTGGTTTGCGGCAGTTAGAGGCACAGTGCCATCTAGTGGACAGAAACGCCTCTCCGTGCTCTGATGTTTGTGGGGGTTGGGTTTGTTGTTGTTTGTTTTTTAATTAGTAGAGAATGGTGGTAAACAGACTAAACACATGATTTGTCGTCCTTTGATTCCCAGGAACACCTAGAGACGGAAACTGGTTTCTTGAATTTCACAGAGCCATGTGCAATGGGTGATGGCTGCAGGGTCTGGGCAAGTTCTGTTGGCTGTGTACTTCTGTCAATCTCTCCTGCCTTGAGACTCAGCTCCTGAGGGACTACGCAGAGCTGGGGGATGGGGGTGGGACTAAATGCTACAGAGGGCGCTTTGTGCCTGAAGACAGGGAAGGAAAGTGGTCCAGCATTCCCCACCCCATCTCCTGCCCACAGGTTACTTTCAGCTCTGGTCTCCCTCTCGCTTCCTTTTCCTATGTAAAAATCTCCTGCAGCTGTAGGCTCCTGGTCTCCAAGGACACAGCATCCGTTCTTTTTGCCTTCTGGGATGGACTATGTGAAACTGCACAGCACCGGGGTTCTCCAGCCAATCTGTGTCTACAAGATGCACACTGAGCTGAGTGTCACCCCTCCTCGCCAGAGGGAGGGGCTACCTGATGTTGAGCTTTCAAAATTCCAAAGTGTTGGATTGAAACATATGGTCGTGCTTTGGCATAGCATAACCCACTGTCTAGATTCTTTGCCTACTGAAGGCAGCAAAATGCTTTCTTGTTTTCTCTTTCAGTGGTTGGGCTTTCCCATTGCTTTCGGACCATTATCCCAGCAAGGATGGATGGATGGATCCATCTTGCCGGGAGTTGACAGCTCACAGAGTCTGCAGGTCAGAACATGAATACAAAGAGACAGTGAGCAGTTCAACATTTCTAATTTTTCCTTCCTCCCTCTCTTCTTTCTCCCTCCCTGCCTCCCTCCCTGCCTCCCTGTCTCCTTCCTTGTTCTAAGCTAATGTTTGGAGAACTTCGCTGACTCTTTGCTTTTTTCTATCTCAAAGAATCTAACTCTAAGACCTTTGCTGTCTGGGATGTCCTGAACTGGCCAAGACTAGGCAAAAACCTTTAATGCCAAAGGCCCTGGCTGAGTCCCTGTGAAGCACCTCATGGCCTGTCTTGCCCTGAGTAGAACAATCTCTTATGTTCTCCAGACAGCTAAACCCACTGTCAGGGGATCCCCAAATGAAAGCAAGCTTGCCCCAGCTGGGCTCTGCCTCGCCTGCTTTACCACTAGCCCCGGTCCCTGGCCTGCTCTCTAAAAGACATTCTATACCAACACACACACACACACACACACACACACACACACACACACACACAGAGGGGGGGGGGGTTAAAACCAGGCTTGGCTGTAGCACCCGGAAGTCCATTGCAATGTAAACACATAGCCAGTCCTGTCTTCCAACCCAGCGAGCACGCGCTGGCGCGAGCACGCGCTGACAGAGCATTTATAAAGAGGAGCATATTCACACTGCAGATGATACTCCCCCAGAGGGGCACTGTTGTGGCCACACACCAACTGCGTCACAGCCATCTCCAGCAGCGAGTCTTAAAAGCCTACATGTCCTCAGATACCTGTGACTGCTCATCCTAAGAACCACGTGCTGCCCTCTGCTTCTGGTTCCAACAAGGCCTTAGGCTCATTGTTCAGAGTTCTGTGCTGAGCTGCCCCTTGCCTGCCACTTCCACCAGAGTCCCTCCTGCCCTCTCCTGTTCCTTCCACACCGAATTCCTTACCACCCCATTTCCGTGCGGTGTCATAATTCACATTGTGATGAACGCCCCCTCCTGGAGCATCCGTTCCTACACTGGAAACCCGGTCTGATTAGCATGTAAGAGAACCAACCCTAAGAACACTCACCACAGAAACTATTCCACTGTACCCCACCTCCACTCAAGGGGAAAGGGTAGCTGAGACAGAGTGTCATCTCTTGATGTGTTCTTTATGGAGATCTTGCCCACTCTGGAAGAACTCTGGAGGAAGCCATCAGGGGCGCCTGCGCACTGAATAGAGCCACCATTGCCAGGGGGCGGAGCCTGTTAGACACTTCCACTAATCATCCAATCACCGTTCCCACTTTGATCTAGCCTGCGCATCTAGAGAATGGAAAAAAACAAAAAAACAAAACAAAACAAAACAAAAAAAACAAGCAGACTTGATCACAGGGAAGGACTCTCAACTGCTAATCGCTTATATTCCAGACTCTGGCTTCTTGGCCCACAGCAGAGAGCCCAGCTCTCCTGTGAGAACTTCAAGCCCGCTTCCGTTGGCCCTCACACTCTTCCCTGCTTTGATTGCAGGGTCTTGAGGAAGGAGGAGGAGACTCTCACCAGGCTGACAGTTCACTCTCCTCTCTTACTCCCTTCATTACCACCTGTCTCAGTTTTTTCCTGTTTGCAACCATTCTTTCAAAACAGCTAAGCGATTTTTTTTTCTTCAGAATGGTTTTGTGAAGGAAATACCTCCTTAGGGTCTTTGTGAGGCCCTTGAGGGTCATCTGCCCCCTTGAGCATGAGGAAGCAGCAGCGGATCACAGCAAGGGTTTCAGCACAGTTGGTACAACAGAACCCCTGGAAACCAATTAGCAGGCTGAAAAACCAGAGAAAGGACGCTGGCCCGAGAGCAGGCGCCCTGTGGTAGACAATTACCAGTGTGGGCAGGAATGGCGATGTAGGTCAGCTCTCAGCCAGGAAGTGGTTTTACAAGTGCAGAATGTGACTCCCTTCTGGAAGGAAAATCTGGGGAAAGGTTTTCTTTCTATATTTGGGCTCTTGACCACCACCAGGTCACGCTGCACCTCAGCCCTTGTTTTCTGAGGCAGCTGGTCTTGGCTTCCTCTGTTGTCCTAAAAGAAAATAACCAGAGGCCCTTCTAACAATGACCTTCTGGTTGATGGCAACCAGAGAAGGCTGGTTCCTGTTTCAGGGGCTGGGGCTGGGTTCTGGGGAGTGTGTTGGTAACACAGTCACATTTTGAGGACACTTTGATAATTTTTAGCACAAGTATACTGCGTCCTTTTTTTTTTTTATGTTTGATTTTTTACATCTTAAAAAGGTTTCGTTTTTATTTTTAATTGTGTGTGTGTGTGTGTGTGTGTGTGTGTGTGTGTGTGTGTGTGTGCGCAATGCCTGCAATGGCCACATGATGGTGCCAGATCCCCTGGAGCTGGAGCTGCAGGAGGTTGTGACCCGCCCACTGTTAAGTGCTGGAAACCGACCTGGAGGATCACAGGCTCTCTTAAACGCTGAGCCCTCTCTCCAGCCTGTTTGACTGCTTTTGAACAAAACATCTGTGGACAACACATCTGTCAACATCTGCAGGGTAGGTGAAGATTTTTGCCTGTTTTAGACAGGCATCTGGGACTGTGAATTTAAGATGCACTTCTAAGCTTTCAGGATTATGCCAGCTGGGAGTTGGTCCTGAAGAGTCAGAGACTTTGGAGTTTAGATCTGGATAGTTACAAAAGGCAACCCCAAAGCCTCTTCATGCTCACGTTTGGGGACCCAGGACAGTAAGAGCCATGGTGATTTTAAGGCTGCACTTGGCACAGGACAGACCCTTAGGTGATTCTTCATTCGTCCTCTCCCTTTGCTTCGAGGGGTGGCTTAGGCAGGTGGGCAGGGAATGCGCTATTCTTTGCATTGAGCATAGGAAGGTTGAGGCTAGGAAGGGCTAAGAAGGGCTTTGTCCTTTCTGAGTTTGTACACAGAATGACTTGAGGGCATTGGGGCTGAAAGCCCTCGCCTACGCCACGGTGGGTCTGCATTGCTTCTCACAGAGCCTTGGTCCGACAGGGCAGGTGTCCCGTGACAAAGTGTTTCTGGTGTCAAGTTTGTTAACCTTATTGAGGTTTGATAGTAACTCTGAAGAGTCGCCGTGCTCTATCAGACAGAGCCATTTGTCCTTCTGGATACCACCTTCCTCAGAACTAGAGACACAGAACCACGGTGCGCGCTTTTCTGTGTGGTTCTTATTTAATGACCCACGGCTCTCTAGGAAAGTCTTTTCTGGGCTTCTGACTGGCATGTTGGCTGAATCTCCAGATTGTTCTCCAAAGCATGCAGTCCTAACAGCCATGACAGTCTCTGCTTGGCCTTTTGGTAAAGGAATAAAGATCTGTCATCTTCAACTTAGCAAGATGGACCTCTGTCCAAAACAAACACCTACTCCTAGCTAATCAAAGAGCAGTTTCTTCAAACTGGTCCATGAGAAGGATTGTGGGTGGTTTTTAGGAGCTTTTGGTCTTGACTACCTTTGTAGCTGATGTGTCTTCCTTAGTGAGTAACAGAGAGCCCAGCTTTGACTCATATCTTTATCATTTGGACAAGCTATTAGCACCCCTCACCACACCCCCAAATATTGTTCTATGTTCGGTAAAAAACAACCTCCGAGGCACTCTCTGAGCCTCATTACAGAAGGGTAAACGCTAAGAGTGAAGGAATCCATTGTGTACCCATGGGAGTCTAAGGGCTTTTTAAAGCCAGGAACTGAGAAAGTGTGACTGCTAATGAGTCCACTGTGAAAGCCACAGACCACCTCATTAGATAGAGAGCCATTTCCCAGGCTAGGTAGAAATGGAAACCCTCCAAGAAGGGCCACCTCATCAATGAATGAGGAGTTAATAAAATAAAATAAAGCAACAAAAACAAACAAACAAAACCACAAACTATCTGGCTTGTTGATGTGCTTTGGTGGGACAAGGGAAGTGGTGAGAGAGAGTTCTGTACACAGTGTACTGAGACTGGAGAGCAGATGACTAGGGACGTCAAGGTTATTTTCCCATGCCCTGCAAGGACCTCTGATCTGACACGCTTTCTTGTTTGTTTGTTAGTTTTGTTCTTCTAGCACCCATTACTAGGATGCTAGGAGTTCACCGCTGAGTTTGAGGGATACATTGTCCTGTGTGCTACTTCATCACTGCTGGGATCAATGTCTCCATTTTATAAGTAGGAACGCAGAGGCTGGGCACAGGGGGAGCCAATGCCCTTGGCCACTGTAGAAGGTCCCATTTACTCTGGATCTTACCTTTCACAAGCTCCCTAACCTGGATGATGGGGTTGGAGGAACCCCAAGCTGCGTGTTGGTGGGCTATGGGTCAAAGACCGAGAACGTGTTCCCAGAGAAATGTAGCCATGTCTTCCCACATGCACGGGGGAGTCTGGGCTGTGCTGACATCAGGGCTGAGAACACAGAAGCTCAGGCTGCCCTAAGAATCTTAGGGTTGCCTATAGGCTTTGGCTGAGGCTGTATTGGGAACATTTGTACAGCTGTTTCCTCCAGGCTGGGTCGGCCCATTCCTGTCTTAAGTCATGGAAGCTGTGGTCACCTGCACAAGACCTTCTTGAGTTGGGGTCTGATGATGTTCTCTCGTGGAAGCTCTGAGGCTGACATTCCCTCATGGAGGAGGTAAGGCTTAGGAACTCAGAGCCCTCTTCAGTGAAGTTTTCCTTCAGTATGCCCGCCCACAGCTCCTCCCTTTCCTGAAGTTATGTAGACTGGGCGGGAAACCTTAGGTGACATGGTGCCTGTGAGTTGCCTGGGGACTCTTCATTAGTGCAGCTTTTCCTGAGCCAGCCACACTCGGGGTGGCCTCTTCAGCGGTACATCTGAGAGTCAACCTCCCACAGGCTTCCTAGTGTTTTAGCTGTCCCAAGTCACTTACAGTCCTGGAAATAATTCTGATAACCTTTGGTTCTCCAAGCTAAGTTTGAACAGATTCCTTCTTTGGTGGTTGGTGCCCTTTCTATCTGGGGTCAATACATGCATTTCTTCATTTCCCCTCAGGAATGGTTATATGGTGTCCCCCCAGATCTGTCTCCTGTCAAGCCCGTTTCACCCTCGTTGGCCCTCCACAGAGCTCTGGGGAGTGCGTCTCTCAGACATGCTTCTGGTTTGGTCTATGATGCATCGGTCTTCAAAACCCATGCTGGCTCCCCTTTCCTACAGGGTCAAGTCCACATTCTTTGATGTAGCATTTGGGGGCCTGTGCTGTCACACCTACCTGTGCAGGAAGGACATGGCTCTGCTGCTCTGAGCTCATTGGTCCTTGGCAGTGCAGGCTAGACCTCTCCCTGCCTCAAGCTCATCACAAACGTCCCCTGCCTTAAAAGTCTCTCCTCACCTTCGTCACCAGGATTCAGCCATGACACCTCTTTGTGTGGAAACCTGTTATAGCACCTTTATCCACTCAAACAAGCTCTGCATCTCCTGGAGAGGTCCCCACAACCTAGCCTGGGGTGGAATACAGAGCAAACATACAGTGCTAGCTGAGTGTCTCTCTATGGGATTCTATCCTTCCTGGGTTTGTTTCTTTCTTTTTGAGACAGCATCTCACTATGTAGCCCTGGTTGTACTAGAACTCACTATGTAGAACAGGCTGGCCTTGAACTCACAGAGCTCCACCTGCCTTTTCCTCTCGAGTGCTGGGATTAAAGGTGTGAACCACCTCCCCCGGCTTACCACGTTTTTAAAGGTCACACTTGATGGGAGCAAATGAAAGCTGGAGTTGGCTTTAAGTTTTTTTTTTTTCCTTTTTTGCCTATGGTCTGAGAAATAAAACCCCGGTATAGCCACATCCGCACCCAGCTCTGAGGGGACCCAGAATCTGTCACCTTTAAGCTTTTCTTTGCTCCCACGGGCTGCATTGGTGAAAGTTGCATTGCCCCCTGTCAATCAAAAGCCAGCCCCTGCTCCCAGGGCCACCTATAGCAGGTGCTACTGAGACCCATAGCTTGAGCAGTTTGGTCCGCTTGGGCCCAGGAAGCATTTCTTGAGACTTGTCCTATGCTGACTGTGGCAGCCCACCCTCCAAGACTCAGTGTGAACATTATAGCCGAAATCGCCCTTGATGTGAAAATTGCGTAATTGGTGATTAGGAGGTGGTAAACACCATTAAATTGTCTCATTAGTTTCGCAATAACCAAATGGATACACACTAGGACTTGGAATTGAAGTGTCCGATGAGTTCTTTAGCAGGGAGCCAGGGAGTTCTGAGCCACCTGCAGGATCTTCCTCACCCAGATGGGTGGCTGATAGTGTCACATTTTAGTGTGACTCTCTGGTCACAACTAAACTGTCCCCTTGCCCTCTACCACTGCAGACATCCTGAGCCACTGACCAGGACTTGGTCCTAGGCATTGGATGTACATCCCAGCTCCCTGCTCCTGGCCACGTGACCTTGGCCAAGCCACTCTGAATCTTCATTTCTTCATCTATAAATGGAAATGGGATGTTTGCCTCCAGAAAGTGCCCTGAAAATTAAATAAGATTTTCTTTACAGAATTCCTAGTTAGAGCCTCAAACTTGTCAGTTTTATTCCCCCCTCAATCCAGCTAAGAATCTACCCCAGGTTCTACAGAAGGAGTCGTTCCCACAGCTGGCCACTAGGGCCGTGAGCATCTCCTTACAATTCAGGATCAGAGCAATAGTCTCCCTCTCTCCTCTTTCCACTGCCTATTCAAAGCTTGAGCCTCAGATGCCACGTGATGAGGGGTTCAAAGGTTGTACTTCCTGTCTGAGGGCCAGTGGATGGTTTTCAGAGGAGGGGCAGCACCAACTCCAGCTGCTCAGCACACATTTCTACTCTGTTTAATCATGGTATGCAGACAGGCTGGTGAGTGCTGGCACAGCCCTGGAAAGAACACCAGGTGGCGCTTTAAGGTGACTGGTCACCAGGAAGGAGGGACTAAGAAGGGTGCCCTGTGAGGACAAAAGCAAAGGGCTTTGACACACAGAGGTGGTTGTGGACCAAGACCTTGGTGACCCACTGGGCCCGGGATGTCTTAAGCACACCTCTATTTTTTTTAATTTTAAATAGGGACTAAAAGCGTCCCTTGCAGGGCTGTTGACTAGTCAGGTGACCATGGTGCTCAGTGGGTATCCCTGACCTTCTGTAACTCTTGAGTACACATTCACTTAGCTCCCTCAGCCCTGGGAGGTGGCACCCTCCTTAAAGCTTGGGAGACAAAAAGGTGACGTAACTTGTCCTAAGAGGTACGGACACTAGGTGGGAAGCCTGGGATGGAGCCCAGGGGGTCTGGACCCAGGGGATATACATGTCCCCATCTTCATGCCACACAAAGAACAAGTGACCCTCACCTGTTCTTCAACGGATATCTTTCCCTAAGATCAGAAACCAGTGTTGGGCTGGAGAGGTGGCTCAGTGGGTAGAGCACTGGCTGCACAAGTTTGAATCTGGATTTCCTAGAACCCAGTGCGCATGTCTATAACCCTGACGCTCTCACGTCGAGGTGGGAGATGAAGACGGGAGTCCCTGGAAGATCTCAGGTCAACAACCAGGGCAAAGATGGCGGTGGCCTTGTGCTAAACAAGGCAGAAGTCAAGGACGGACACCCAAGGTTGTTCTCCAGCCTCCACATGTGCACTACAGCATAGGTGTACCTACATACACGTGCACTCGCACGCACACACACACACACACACACACACACACACACACGCACGCATGCACGCACACGCGCGCAGGCACACAAAGATAAGAAAAACACACACAAAATGCACTTGGGGTGTGCTTGAGCCCCTGGAGCCTACTTGTGTATATAAGACGACTTGGGACGATAACCAAAAAATAATCGGAGTCAAGGTTAATGGGATGGTGTGGAAGCACCAGTCAGACGCAGTAAAGAGGCGTTGGGGGGTGGGGGGCATGGCAAGCTGGTGCAGGAATCAGATCAACTAAACATTTCCTAAGTCTGCCATCTCCTCCAGGCAGAGAAAATGTCATCTGACTTGCACAGAGACCTCTACGCCCACCCGGCGCAGCCCTCATCCCCCATCCTGACCTGCCATCGTTGAAAGTGTAGGCAAAGCATTAAACGAGGGAAGACATGTTCTCCAAATGCCAACGGTTCTCCTGAGGCTCGGTTAGGCTGGCTGCGAGCCTTGCCAGCAGCCCAGCCCCCTGTGTAAAGAGTACAGATATCTAGATCTAGGCAGGCTGAGTAGCCAGCAGCCATAGTGCAGGGCTCTGCCACAATGGTGGAAGGTCAGAGCTGGACGCTGTGGAGAGAAGCCCACTCATGCTTACAGCTTTGCAGCAGCACTTGCCTTTAGCAGGAAAAAAAACAGTCAGCTACAAGCAATGAAGACTCCGCCCCGATGGGCTATGATATCTATGATATCATAGAATTGAAAGAGTCCCACATGATTGACAGATGCTGCCTTCACCCTAGTCTCAAGGTTTCTGTATTTCTTCTTGGGTGGATTCATGGACAGAGCCCCCAGAGGGACCTCCACATACATTCCCTGGTGTCTGCTGGGTTACCACTCAGTCCCAGCCCTAGTTCCTGAACCCGCATCTCAGTGTTTTGTTTAGAGATGAGGTCCTTGAAAGGGCCCCAGCCAGGGGTCACTGGTTAATCTTGTATTACTGATACTGTCTCACCTGTGTGCGTATTTCTGCTCTTATAAAATATAAAGTGCCTGCCTGGCTTCTTGCTGCAAAGACCGTGTTGTCTTTATTAAGGTAATGAGAGGCCCGTTCTGAAACACACCGATGAGGATCACGACAGATGGGCTGAGCTGTGTGTGTTTGCCAGCTCTCCACAGGAAGCTCTGCAACCAAGCCAAGCTCTTTGGGGATGGCAGCATCGTGGATCACATCACCGTGCCCTGGCTGTAGGGCTTGGCTGACCCAAATAACCCGTTAGCTTGATGCCTGTGATTCTGAGCTGGTTTTTCATATCAAGTTCTGGGCTCTCTCAATGGTTTCATTTCGGGGAGGTTGGCACCGGCATGTGCAGAGACACGACAAGGCACCAGAAAGATGTAATGATGCCATTGTCACAGGCTGGCATTCAAAGGCCTTGCAGCCTTGGGGAAGAGGCCAGCTGGGTATTGGTTCTCAGATTTCACTGGTTCCCTGGCTGTTTCGCTCCGTGACTCTAAACGACAGCTCCCATGTTAGACTGCAAACCTCCCCATCTTCAAAACTGTGAGTCTACATACCCTTCAATGCACCCACTCATCCCACTGACATCTCTGGGCACCTGCTGTGTGCCTGGCAGTGTTTGCTGCTGGACACGCATCAATAAGAAAAATGGACCGCTGATCTAACCCATGGTGGAGGTGGCAGCTTCTGGTTCTCCCTATCCTCCCTGAGTGGGCAGGCTGGTCCTAGAGGGCAGGGAGCCTGTCTTCATTTCTGGGCCAGTTTCTGGCTCGTTAAGTGCGTAGGGGGGGGTGCGGGGGGGGGGGACACAGGTGAACAAGAAATGACGGCGATGTAAGATGGTTGCTAAAATAAAAATTACCATTGGTACAGACTTCTTACAGGTGTCAAAACATCCTCCATATAAATGACTCCGTGGGATTCCTCACAAAGCCCCAGGTGAAGCAACCGCCTTGCACTGGGAGGAGGAACGATGCCGAGGCTTGGAGAAACGTTGACCTGCACACCCCGATGCAAGTCATGTGACTTTTCAGTCCTAATTCGACATACTTTCTTTACCACACAGGAATTTTTTTTTTTTAAAGGAAAATTTAAGAGACTATTTTATGCATATGGGTGTTTTGCCTGCTTGTATACAAGCGGACCACGTGCGCGCGCAGTATCCTCTGAAGCCGAAGAAGGTGTTAGGTCCTCTGGATTGGGAGTTACATGTGCTTCTTATCTGCCCTGTGGGTGCTGGAAATCAGACCCAGGTCCTCTACAAAAAACAAACAAACAAACAAAAACAACTTGAGCTTTTAACTGCTGGTCCTCTCCAGCCCCATGAGTGGTGTTTTTGTTTTTTGTTTGTTTGTTTTTTCTTAATTGTAAGAGATAATGAACTGGAGGAGCCCAGGGAAGAGAGAGCACCCTGGAAGCTGAAGCTGAGCCTACATGATGGCTATCTCACTTTTCCGTTACTGTGATAAAATATGCTGACAAAACCAACCAACTAACCAAACAAAAAGCAACTCGAGGGAGGGAGAGTGTATTTGAACTTACAATCCAGGGGCAGTACCCTGCATCACGGCTGGGAAGACAACAGGCAAGGAAGGCATGTAAGGTGGGACCGGGAGGCTGGGTAGTCGCGTGGGTCTGCATGGTGGGGGGAAGCAGGAAGTGGGAGGGGCGGAGCAGAAAGTGAACCGGAAGTGGGGTTGGGCTCCAAGGCCTCAATGCTCGTCCCTGGTGACTCACTTCTCCCACAAACTTCTTCCAGAACCTTCCCAAACAGCACCACCAGCTGAGGACCATGTGTTCAAACACACGAGGACATTTCACGGTCAGAGCACGGCAGTGACCCCCTGACAGGAGAAGCCCCGAGAGCAGGAAGTCCTGGGGAGGTCTGGAAGCAGGTCACTGGTCTGACCTGGAAGTTAGAGTCATGGATCGGACTTGGACTTGAGATGATCCGGCTTGTCCAAGGGTTCTTGACCTGGCTCTCCCTTGGGCTTCCCTCAGAGACTTTTCCAGAAAGTCCTAGAACATCTGCTTAGCGGCCCCTTCTCAGTGCGATTGACATTGAAAGGCTCTCTGCAAACAGGACTGACTTCCAGGATCCCATGTTGGCCTTTACCTCAACCTGCCTCTCACCTCTCCTCACTGTCCATGAAAAATGTGGACTGAAAGGCATTCGAAGCCAGCAGCTTGATAGCCTAAGCCTCCGCCCGGGTGTTGATGGCTTTGTTCTGCCCCCTGTGAAGGCAGCATATGGACTCGCTCTGGAGGCTAGTGCAGATGCTCAAGCATATTTCCTGCCACCAAGTGCTTAGTTGGTTTCTGACTCTCACCAAATCAGATGCTTGGCAAATGTACCAGCGTCTCTTTCACATGGGCTTCCCCTAACTTGGTTGGAAATTCCTCGAGAACAGATCCAGTCTGATTCACCGTCACGTTCTGTGCCTGGTGTGCTGTGTCCTTGTTCATCGTGTTAGTGCAGTGAAAACATAACAAGATTTGACTCATTAAAACCCAAGCTCAAAGCCCAGCATGGGACCACATGCCTGAATTCCCAGTACTGGAGATGCTGAGTTGGGAATTGAGTCCAGGAGTTCAAGATCAGCCTAAGCAACATAACAAGGTCCTGTCCTGACAATTATCGATCAATTGAACAAAAACCAGTATTCATATAGTTCAGTACCTATATATTTTGCAAAGTACAATGCATTACATAAATATGTATAGAGAGAAAACAGGGATTCCTTCCTCAGCAACTGTCCCCGCTTTGCGTATTATTTATCAGATAGAATCTATTTGAGTTTTAATTTTAAAACCAAACATTATAGTTGTTTTTAAGTCCGGGTGTCTCACTATGTAGCCCTGGCTGTCCTTGAACTCACTATGTAGATCAGGCTGGCCTCAAACTCATAGATCCATTTGTTTCTGCCTCCCAAGTGCTGGGATAAAGAGTAAGCACCACCACACCCAGCAAAATTCAAATTTTATTTTATGTGTATGTGTATTTTTCTTGCGTGTATGTGTGTGTGTATGTGTACACCCTGTGTGCAGTGCCCTTGGAGGCCACAGGAGGCTTTGAATCTCCTGGAACTAAATATGGACATTTTCAAGCTGCCATGTAGGTTTTAGGCACTGAACCCAGGTCCTCCAGATGAATAGCGAGTACTCTTTTTTATTATTAAATTTTATTTTTATATGTATAGGTGCTTTACCTGCATGTGTGTCTGTGTACCACACATATGCCTGGTGCCATCAGAGGCCAGAAGGTCTCCTGGAACTGGAGTTTCAGTTGTGAGCCATCTTGTATATTCTGGGAATCGAACCTTGATCCTCTAGAATAGCAGCGTGTATTCTTGATCATTAAGCCATCTCTCCAGCCCCAGGAGAAGGAGTGTTCTTAACTGGTGAATTCTCTCTTGACCCTCCATTTTAGCTTTAAAGAGTGCATTCTCTTCAGGCAGAAGTATGTGAAATATAAGTCTTAAGACTTGGGTTCAATCCCAGAATGTACCCCAGATGCGCGCGCACGCGCGCGCGCGCACACACACACACACACACACACACACACAAATAATAAATAATTTTTAGAAGTGTCTTCAAAGACACAGAAAATGTTAATAATAAGTAGTAACAACCCATGATATTCAAAATTAAGAAAGCGTTTAGTTTGTATTTTCAATTTTAAAAAAGGCAAATTATTAAAAGCAATAGCCTAAGTTTCTGTTTGCTTTGCTTTGTAGCCACTTAACATGCAAGGCCAAGTCAGTGGGTCTGAAAACTGAGGTCTTCCATCCTGTCCCCTCCTAGTCTGAGGCAGGAAGCTCGCAAGCTCAAAGTCTGTCTGGATCACAGGACCACAGAGAAAAGCCAAAGTAAACCCCTTGACTGTCTTTCTGGGTTTCTGAATTCCCTGAAGAAATAATGTGAGATAAAGAAAAAGCTACATAAGTGAAGACTTTTAGCGTTGACTTCTGTGGTTAAAAACAAAACTGGGAACACACAAACACTTCGTAAAGAGGAAGTAATTTGGTGATGAAAAGATGCCAAGGCGTTGCGTATTACTCAACCTTAAAATAATCGTGGGCCCTTAGACACTCGGGATGAGGGCATGAAAGCTTGTGCTAGGAACACAAGTGTTAGAAAATATATTCGTGCGTTTCTATTGGCCAGAAAATATCATGCAACATAAATGTAATCTCTGATATTAAAAACAATACACACGGATTCATGAACCATGGCAGTCTTTGATGAGAGGGGTTGAGGATGGCTCTCTCTCTCCTGTCAGTCTTTTCTACAGTTCACAATTTTCACATTACCAAAACAACTTATGTTTTGTTTGAAGGACAGGCTAGAACTATGGATGAGTCCCTGCCTCTCTCTCTCTCTCTCTCTTTTTTTTTTTTTTTTTTTTTTTGGCCTGGGAAAATAATGTATGGTGAAGACAGTGCATGCTACAAATCTGCATCAAGTTTGATATTTTATAATAAAATTATGACTTTGGAAAAAAAGTAAACATGGTCTGGGGATGTGGCTCAGTGGGTAGAGAGAGCTCCCCTAGCATGCTCTGAACCCTGGGTCTGATCCCCAGCACTGCATAAACTGGTGTCATGGCACACGCCTATAACCCAAGCATTTGAGAAGTAGAGACAGACGGGTCAAAAGTTCAAGGACATCCTCAGCTATGTATCAAGTTCAAGGCTACTGGAACTAACAGGAGATCCTGTAAAAAAAAAAAAAGGAGGGGGGGAAGGAAGGAAGAAAAGAAGGAAGATAAGTTGACTGGAATCCCAGAAGCTGGTCATTTCCCAAGAGTTCTGTAGCCACTCACCCTGGTCCTTGGCTTGCAGTCTACTGGTGGCCTTTTCTTGTCTTGTTCTTCTACCGTTCTGCATCATGTAGTATGGATTTCACTGACTTCCTGTCTCCCCCTCTACCAAATGTAACTCCTTAAGTATAGAGATTGAGCCTGTTCTGCTGCCTGGCTTGGCATGTAGGTACTTAATATATATTTGTCGAATTGCTGTGTTGTCGATTTGAATACATGGGGGCCTGTTGGGAGCACTGTGAAGAGGAAAAAAGCAAGAAGAAGCAGAAGCCTGGATGCAGGAAATCCCTACAGAGTACCAGAGTCCAGATCCAGGCCCGAGGGATGTGGTATATTTGAGTCTGGACAGAGTGGACGTCGAAGCATCCCACGATTGGATTTGGTGGTCAGGCATGGCTAGCAGCTTCCAGACCATGCACCCCTCGTGGGAGGTAGGAGCGACAGCCATTGCCTCAAGTTTCTCCTCAAATGTTAGACCCTTCCAAACAGGGGGCTAGAGCTCAAACAGACCCAAGCTGTCCGTGGGAGGTGCTCATGAGCCGCCATGGACATGTCTTCCGTCACAGGGGACAGGTATCAATCAGAACAGTGAGTTTTCAACTGATCACCCAAGGACCAAGACCCAAAGCCCTGGAACCCTCATGGTCAACAGACAGTCATGAAAGTTTTAAAATAAGAGGCTTGATAGGTCATTAGACCCTCTCGAGAAGACTCGGATTCTAAATCAGCTTCCGGGATTTAGATAAAGGAAATGAAGGGCATCAGAGAAGGGAGGGACGGGAGCCAGGGAGCCAGGTGTCTTCCAAAGCAACCTTGGTCAGGAATCGCACCCCTGGGGGGAGGTGGTAATCAGCATTGACTCGGACCAGTGGGCCAAGGACCTTCAAAGGTGCATCTCTCCTCAACGAGTGTAATTAATAGCCTTGTTGTTCTCCCTACACTTTGTCTATAAACATGTTGTGGCTTCCCTTCGTAGGAGTGCCACAGATGCTCAGGGCCATCCCCCTGCCTGCTGTGGGCTTCAGTGCTCTTGTGTTTGCCTTTACAAGAACCGCGCACTAAAAATATTGCTCAGGCCAACTCAAAGATATCTCAACCTGTCGACTACACCCTTTTTCTTTTCTTTCCAAAGTGAAGAGATTGGGTATCTTACATCTGACCGGAGTCTAGGTTACCGCCCCCCATCCTTTGCCTAGTTACTCTCTACTTCCTGGAGTTGATCTTCCAACTTCCACTCAGACACCAGTCAGAGAGCCCCTCCAGTCAGGGCAGGCTGAATAAGCCGGGGCTGAATTTCACCCACCAAGTGTGTGTCACAACGGATGTTCAGCCCTTTAGGATAGAATGTAACTGTCCAGAAATACCCTGGTTTGTTCTTCTGTGTTGACTGTTCAGGGGAGCAAACGCTTCCTGAACGTTTGAAAGTACAGGAAGATAAAAGGTCGTCAGAGTGGGCTGGGAGGGACATCCCTGAGCAAGGAAGTAGCACGTCACTAGTGGGGACAGAAAGGAAAACATCTGATTTTATTTTTATAATAGGAACTACTGACTTGCGTGTTCATAACTGACTCACCAAAAGTCTGCCCTGCTTCCATTGCCTGAGCCTCCACAGTGGGTCTAAGCCCCTATGGTGTGACTTGGCTGTTTTGGTGCAGTGATTGAGTCGGAGTGTAGGCCTCACTGTCAGCACGCCATTGTGACGTGTGGCCGTGGATGAAGAAGACAGATAGCCATGTTTGATAAAACCCTTGCAAGCTGAGGTCAAACCAGAAGCCCATCCAGGAGTCTGCTTGGAAGGCAGAGAAATGCATCCCATTACATGAAAGTCTCCTCCAAAAGATACATCAAACACCAGGAAACTGAGTGCTATTTCATCCCAGCCTAGTTCCCCTGCATCTACTGTGTGAAGCTAGAGATCTGCCCTCCTCGGGTCACCGGTAATGGCCCGCAGTCTTGTTCCCAGGCTGTCTCTTTGACAGGACCACCCTGGCCTGGCTGTTGGCCACATCCCCAGGTGCAGTCAGGGTAAGGGCTGCATCAGAGCTGCCTGCCATCTGCTAAGGCATTTTATTTTTTTGGATTCGAGGTGATGAGTCACCTGCTTCTCCTGCTGTTCTTGCTGCTGCCGAGGATGTAGTTATTGGCTTTACTGGAAGATAGGCCGGGATCACTCATCCTCTGCTAAGTCTGTGTCCACGATGGGCCGTCTTCCCAGTACCACCACTGGAAAGGTGGAGGTGGTGTGCTTGGCAGTGGCAGAAAGAAGACAAAGACACAGGGGGACATAGTGTGAGCCCTCCCCCTACCCTGGGCCTGTCACAGATACAGCTGAGCCACTGACTGACTTCACTGACTGAAGGAGTGCTCAGTTGTGCGCTTTTACTCTCTTGCTAATAGTCTCTTGGGAGGTCTTGGTTAGGATTTCATTGTTGTGAAGAGACACCATGACCAAGGCAACTCTTACAAAGGAAAACATTTGATTGTGGTTGGCTTACAATTTCAGAGGTTCAGTCCATTATCATCACGGTCGGAAGCATGGCAGCATCCAGGCAGGCGTGGTGCTGGAGAAGGAGCTGAGAGTTCTACATCCGGATCTGAAGGCAGCCAGAGGAGACTGTCTTTGCAGGCAGCTAGGAAGAAGGTCTCCTCCACACTGGGCACAGAAGGCCTCAAAGCCCACCTACACAGTGACACTCTTCCTCCAAGAAGGCCACGCCTCCTAATAATGCCACTCCCTATGGCCACCCAGCCAAACCACCACATGGGGGTTGCTCATGCCGACCACTATGTGGTCCTAGAGGAGACCCCTCAGATGACTATTGGTTCAACAAACGAGGAAGGTCTGTGACCACAAACCACGTGAAGATGGCCAACCAAAGGCCACCAAGATGGATGTGCAACTGGGCAGGTCCCATTAGACCAGAGCGTCCCTGATGCCACAGGAGAGTTGGAGGGGACTCTTCCCCAGCTACTTGCTAAGTCAGAAGCTGAGGCACTTCTGAGGGAGCTTCCATGGTGGGCCTCTCTCTCTCTCTCTCTCTTTCTCTCTCTCTCCCTCCCCCTCCCCTTCCCCCCATCTCTGTGTGTGTGTGTGTGTGTGTGTGTGTGTGTGTGTGTGTGTGTGTGTGTGGCCTTGGCTGCAATGGCCTGCAGGATATGTGGTTTCCCAGGGAGACACCTGAAGATGAGATTCAGGTGCCACTCTGCGCACTCCTGCCTGGCGGCTCAAGTCTTAGGCTAAAACATGAGATATACACCTCCACACAGTGTTTCACACAAATCAGCTTTTATTCGTTATCATTCTTTTACCCAAGAAGAAAAAAAGGAGAGGTTACTGTGGTGGTTCAAATCTAGCTTTAATTGTGTCTCCTAGAAGAGCCTAAACCATTCCTATGCTTTGTGCCTCTCCCTTTCCCCCACCACCCCCAAATTCTAAACCAAATAGCAGCAGCAAACCCCTAAATCCAGGAGTTTCTTACTCCACTAAGCCTGCTCTACTTCTCACTGAAGCATTTTAAAGCTTCCGTCTGTGGGCGGGTTGGGATTTTACTCTTACCATAGAGTAGGTGTGATTTTTATAGGCTCCTAGATCGGGGGCAGGATTGTACACTTGGGGGTAACTGGAATGTCTGTGTTGGAGGGTCCGAGCTCAAGCCACCCGTCCCTTCTGCTATGGTCATTGGGTAGACGAGGTGGCCAGCTGCATGGGCCTGCCCGCAATAAAGTCAAGTCCCAGCTGACCTTTCCCGTTAAAGGAGCCACTAACCTAGGCAGGATGGTAAATCTCACAAATGTTCAGGAGTATCCTAGTCCGGAGTGATCTGTGTGGTGTGGGAGGTGTCTGGGGTAGGAGGACTCTGTTCCGAGTAACCAGTGCCATCACCAAGGGATGATGGTGTGCTAGAAGGAACACCTGTAACTGCTGGTGGTGTCCCATGCACAAAACGTTCCTGTTGCTGAGGGAGTGACACTTTGAGGTGTTCCAACACCTCCTAAACTCTGCCTTGTCTGTGAACTGAGGGTGTGGGGGGCATGGACCAGTCAGTACCCAGGACATGTGCTCCATGGGGGACAAAGTGCCCAGAAGGTCTCAGTGTTCCTGACTCCAAATGGGGATTTGGCCGTCAAGTCATGCAGATGACTTGTGGGTGTCTGGCTGAACCTGCAATACGAGTGAGCTTTGGCAAATGATCTGTATCCCCAGAAAAACGGGACTCTGCAGTGCTTGTGACAGCTCTGGCTAAGGCGGGTAGGGGCATTCCATGACAGTTTGCCAGATGCACAGCATGGTCTCAACAGGGGCACAGGAAAGAAACCCCAATGAGCAGCCTTCCTTGGCCTACAGAGGACCTGACACCAGAGCTCACTTTGGGGCGCTGACCTTCCAGGTTTCACATAATTGAGAGAGACGCTGAGACTGGGGGATAAAACAATTTACTGGTGCCCAGTAAGCCAAGGGGTTGTTAGTACAAACCCGTACAGATGTGTAGTGTGTGCATCTTAAAAACAGGGCACTGCGTATTTTAC
Source organism: Uromys caudimaculatus (assembly GCA_028551405.1). Classification (NCBI taxonomy): domain Eukaryota; kingdom Metazoa; phylum Chordata; class Mammalia; order Rodentia; family Muridae; genus Uromys; species Uromys caudimaculatus. Next base: position 126,289,533 of record CM052702.1, read on the forward strand.
TTCCATTTTGGAAGGATTCTGCACATAGCCATGTGCTACCAAGAAGTTCCAACTGTCAGTCCACTCAAAAGTAGCCCTGGCTAGTCAGTGGCTGTAGAGGCCATTTATACGGGCTAGCTCAGAGATGTGTGCTGGGGGGATTTGTGACAGCAGAAGACAGTTCTTCCCTTTGCTGCCCTCTCATACCAACAGGGGTCCTCAGGGACCTCTGCTTGTGCCACTCAGGAGGGAGGCTGTGTCCACACACAGATCAACAGCCTGTCTCTCACAATAGTACAAGAACTACCAACGTCAGTGCCGTGATTCCTAAACCCTGGTTATTTACAGACTAGAATCCTCTTTGGGAAGAGTTTAATCTGGTGTCATGTACAGAAAGACAAAGTGTTGGCTTTGAGAAACCCAGAGTTCACTGCACTGACAGAAGGTTCTAGAAGAAGCCAGCAATGGAAAGGAGATATCCTGGCCACAGCCACAGTCTAGGGACGGATGTAGAACTTCCCTGTGGCTGCAGGAGAGGATGTGGGGTTACAGGGAGTTTTCCAGAGGGCTCTTCCTGTGTGTAGATTCGTCACTGCCTCCACAGACATGCAGACAAGGCCCTGGGGTCTTCGCTGCACTGGGCTTGTGTGGCACTTGAAACCAAGGTTGTGTTGGAGGCTTCAGGCTGCCCAACATTCTCTTTGCTCAAAGACCTGGGGCCCCAGCCTGGTGCTGAGGGCTCAGGGCCACCCTTCCCCCTCCTCCTGGGAGATGCCCAGTACGGATTTATGGAGGATGCCACACTCCTGAAGGGACTTGGTGAGGTCAGAGAAACGTCTCCTGGGCACCTCCATCGTTTCAATGCTGCAGTGTTGGTAGGTGGCTTTGTTTTTCTGCTCGGCCACCTCGAGGACAGTCTGGAGGTTGTCACTGGGCCTGAAGTAGCGTACGAACCTTTGGCCTGAGGGTGACCTGACAGCCAGCAGTAGCCTCGGCTCTTCGTCCGAAGGCTCCTCTGTGTTTGAGGCCCTGGAGGAACTCTGTCTTTTGGTTCGGATGATAAATTTCTTCTCTAAGGCACAGACTTGTGTTCTGGAGTCTTCCTGGCTTGACTTTACAGTGGCACAGGCCTCCTCCTGGTAAAGGGCCTGGACACTGCTCAGCTGCAGGGAACTGGTCTTGCTGGCCACAGTGTCCACTGCCCCATCCTCCAAGCTCCTTCTGTTGATGGATGGGAGGACTGGGTACCTATTGAGAGATGAAGCGGTCCCTATGGGCGCCTGCTGCAGCAGCTCCGGCATCTCATCAGGAGCTCCCTGAGATGGAGGGACAGTTGCGCAGACTCCTGGTTTCTGGTTGCTTGGCGACCCAGAGGAATGTGGTGGAGGTGAAGAGGATAGTACACTGGGGGAGCCATCCCCCATGCCTTGTGGTCTGTGCAAATTCGGCCGCTTCCGGCCCTTGGCAGACTTGGGCCTGATGACGTGCATCCTGAGTGGGCTGGGCTGCCAGGCGAAGCTGTCGGCTGCTATGCTGACCACAGTGCTGCGTTCAGGTGGTGCAAAGTTCACAGGGAGTTCTATGGCCATTGCTTCTCAGGACTCCTAAGGAAGCAGGCAGAAACAGAAAAGACCATGGGTTCCCGAGACACTGGGGCTCACTCTTCTGTCACTTGCTACTCACTGGGAGAGTAAGCACCCCTGGACCAGAGTGCGGGACCTGTCTCTGGTTTTCTGACATGGGGGAGCAGCCGTGGCTCATCCATTAGAGGTACTTGGAACACACAGCAGTGACCCAAAGTCCTTGGAACTTAAAGTGAGTGAGAGCCACAGGTCTGCAGATATTTTCAAGGAACAGTGAGTACTATGAAGAAAAGAAAGGCTAAGGCTCACTCTCGTGGAGAAGGGCCTGCATGCAGAAAGACCAGTCTGAGAAGGAATAAGCCATGTGACAAGCCGGAGTCAGGGTCAGCTTTCTCCAGGGATACGTTTGTTTGCAATGACTGAGTTCTGACAGCTGCACTGGGACATAACCAGCATGGTCACACACTCAAGACAGTGCAGTGTGCTCTGGTAAAATCTGATTGGGGCCAACCCAGAAAAGTGTCCAGGGCACAGAAGGGCCCTGGGGAAGTCCTACAATAGGCAGAATGTTCTGGACTCCAGAGTCCTCCCTGGTGGGACTCCCCAGGGTGGGACGCTCCCTCAGGGAGTGGCCAACACAGACCTCAAATGCAGAGACAGGAGTGTCAGAGGCAGACTGTGTTTGCTCAGGAGGGGAAGGTAACCCTGTTAATACTCTCTACAGGCCAACCAGACTCAATGCCACTCAATAGCAGGTCACAATAGCAGACAAGGGTCACTGTCTGCCTTGATATCATTCACTATGGACACACCACCCTCTGGGATTCCCATCCTTCTCCTGCCGTGGGCCTTCCTCAGCCCTCCTTCCCTGGCTGCCTACGCTTTGCCCTTACACACAGGTCACATGGAACATGGCACCCAAGCTTGGTCAGTGTTGAGAGGACAGGGATGGCTCTGATCACCTGCTAGAACTCAGATTCTGGACAAGGGGTTGGCAAGCCTCCACATGAAGACCTAGAGAGCATCTATTTCGACTTTTCTGTTTGTACTGTTCATAGATACCAGGCAGCTCTGCCTCTGCAGGTCAGTCCTGGGCAGGATCAAATGGATGGGTGTGACTTCATGTTGGTTACAGGCCTGTCTTGTGTGCTCCTGTTATTCTAGGTCAGTGCTATGTACCTGTTGCTCTTTAATGGGTGTGGCAGCTTTTGACCCTGCACTATGATGTCATCCACAGGAGACACTGCAATATGACGTCATCCACAGGCATACAGGCCACATTTGTAACTAGCCTTGGACACGTGTGACCCGTGGGTTCGCATGCCGGCTCTAGAACACTTCCCTAAGGATTGGTTGTGGCTCTTCTCCTACTTAGTGCTAAACAGGTGAAAGATCCCAGCCCCCAAATGTGCCCAGTCTACTGCATAGAGTGGCCAGGAGGCTGACTTCAGAGCTTACCAGCCCCCGCCCCACGCAGTTGTCTCAAGATGACAAAACGTTTCCTGGGTTGATCGGTTCCTTCCTCCTGCACACCGTCACTCACCTCAGAGTTGACTTCCCCCAAGCTCCTCCATCATGCAGCCCTCAGGAGCGCTAGTCCAAGTCTGCGGGCTTATGTGTGACCCCTGCTGCCCTCGGTTGTTCTCTTCTGTACTAGACCACCAGGAGCCAAACCACAAGGAGCCAAAACATACTACTTCTGTGAGTCCAGGGCAGCCTGCTGTTCAAAGTCTCAGACCAGATTCCCTTCCTTTTGCATGCTTAAATTCTCTTTATCCACGTGTCCTGTGTGTCTGTGTGTTTTGCACGTTTGTGGGCACCTGTGTAGGCAGGCACATGTGCATAGATGGAGGCCCAAGGTTGATGTCAGTGGAAATCATCCTCCATGGCTCTTATGCCTTATTCATTGAGGCAGGGCCTCTCAATCAAACCCAGAGCTCATCCATATGGCCAGTCTTGCTAGATTACCATGGGGATCCTGCCTCTGCCTTCCAGGGCTGGAATTATAGGTGAGCTGACACACTCACCGGGCATTTACATGGATTGTGGGGATCCAAGTTCTGTCTTCGGGCCAGTGCTATACCCACTGAGCTGTTACCTCAGCTCCCATTCACGGGTGAAAAGGCTCTGTGACTGTCCCTCTCTAACCCAAACTCTCCTCCACTCCCCTCCTCTGTCCTCCACGCCCAATCTGGCTGCAGGCAGTTCAGAAACTTCTTCCTGAGCAAAAAGTTTTGACGCCAGAAATGCTGCCCATTTTCTTGTTCATTTATTTTCTGATCAACTATAAAGAATATATATATTTTTTTCCCTATGAGTTTCTCACTTGGAGTGGCAGGAGAAAGCCATAGCTGTCCAGCTGAGGCGAAGATAAGCATCTAGCTAAGCTCCCATCCTTCTCTCTTGGGAATGGCTATTAATTTGCCACAGCTTCTACAGAATTATCACAGGCTTGGCTTCCAACACCCACACATGCCTGGGGTAGGTTTGGCTGTCAGGAAGTTTGGTAACTTAGAAACCTCTCCCTAACAACTTGGATGAGAAAAGTCATGTGTTCTCCCAGGCACTCTGCTGGGTTATTTTTAACAGTCAAACTTGAGTGTGTGCGTGTAGTTGCTATACCTTTTGGTACTCTATATATAATTAGCCGTGTTCAGGGGGTGTCATATTCAAGACACCCTGGTCATAAGATAACATGACTGCGAGCTATCTCAAGAGAAAAACCTCAATTATGACTAATTCTCAGAAGCCCACTCATGGCTATTTAGAGACTAACACCTCCTTCAGGTGAAGCAGTTATACCCAACCTGCCTCCCCCCCAGCGCAGAGACCATCTGTTCCACAGAGGGAACACCAGCTCCCACCCCCACCCAGAACAAGGGCAGGATGCTGCAGGAAACAGGTGTTTGGAAAAACTGCATCCATGGCACCTTTATAGACACGCCCTGAGTTCCAAACTCTGCCTTTGCCCTCAGTCCAGGCTCCTGCGACAGCATAATCCCTGCCTGGCTCTTTTCACCACCTCTAGGGCCTGGCAGACACTCAACCACAAAGTGATTTGACAACATCTAGGCGTAGGCATCCATCACCCTGCCAGCAGAAGAGGCAAGTGGCCTGTTTACTTAAACACAATAGCTAGGAGGCAGACGCCTGCTAGGAAGCAGGAAACAAAACACTGGCCACCATTTCCAAGATGTTGCCAGAAGGGCAGGTGCCCATCTCTTAGGATTATCACCACACGAACAGGAAGGAAGGGACATTGGATAGAAATGAAATCAAGATTCCCGTTGTTTTCCAATGGTGTCCACAAGCCACCACCGGGTCAGATCGTGGTACTTCACAGCCCAAATCTAAACCTACAGCGAAAGCGGTAAAATACAACCTCCTACGAACCATCTGCTGGCATATACCGGGACACGTACACGTGCATTGGTCTTTTAAAATTGTTTATCAGTTACTACCACCCACTGCTGCCACCCCATAGTCCCCAGCCCGGCTTACAAAATTAAACTCTGTAAAGGAACCAAACTGGGGGGATGGAGAGAGAGAGAGAGAGAGAGAGAGAGAGAGAGAGAGAGAGAGAGAGAGAGAGAGAGAGATATGGGGGGGGGGGGAGAAGATCGAAACCATTCGCAGCGCTACCTCAAACAAGCTTTGCAAAGAGATTTCTATCGGGGTTGATCCTAGGCTAGAAGGGCGGGCGAGGGGGTTGGGGAGAGGCCTCTATTATTTCCGCGGTCTGGCAGGTCTGGAAGCAAGGCTTCAAGTGCAGAAGGAGTATCAGGTGATGGCAGAAAGGGCTGGAACATAAATGCAGACTTGGGTAAAGGGCACGGAGCTGTGGGAGGCTCCCTGCACCCCCTGCCTCTGCACATGACCCGGACTCCCTTTTCTCTCTTTGGATCTGAGTCCAGGGACTGCCTTGTAGACGCCCCTCCCAGGAGACCCCTTGGCTGCTGCAGACTCAGGCTCCAGCCAGGTTGGCTCTGTCCCTGGGGAAGGCCGCTCAAAAGGCCTGGCTCTCACTTGCTGGGGACCCAGAGCGGGCCTCTCACCTCGCAGCTTAGCTCCATCCGCCTCCTGTGCCTGGCTGCGACCAGCTGGTAAACAGCCCCGTCTCCCTGGCAACCGCCAAGGGGTGGGGGGCCACGTGCTTCCGGTGGGACCGGAACCTGCCTGACCTGGACCGCAAGCTGAATTGGAGTGGCTTGGGCACGGAGGGCGGAGGGCTACAGCCCGTGGTTCACGGATTCCAGGCTCAGGACCTTGGTGTGGCCCTGCCCCATGGAGGCCACAGGGCCCTGGGCCTGGGCCCCTGCCACAGGAACTCTTCTTCCTGACCTGGCGTGACTCTTGTGTCTCCCGGGGAGTGTGCGTTCAGGGGAAGGGGAGCCCTGCCGTGTGTGTGTGGGGGGGGGGGGGGGGAGGTGTTAGGGACCAGGATCAAAAATCCCTGTCCATCCTTGGCCTGACTTTGTCAGTGTCCTCATTTTAAAACGGGGTTCTGCAACTCATTCCCGAGACCCTTAGAATCCCAGTGATGATTTTTTTAGGGTATGTTGTCATGGGGTTCCCACTCCGGGGCCACCAGCCCTGTGATCACCACCCCTATCTCCTATTTCCTCCTTAAGGGTCTAACTATATACAGTCAACAACTCCAGCCATTTTACCGCGTTTCCCAACAGCTTTGAGATTTGGAGGCCCGCAGCCTGACTGCTTTCTCAGAAGCTATGATCCACTATCTCAGCCATTCTGTTGGTAAGAGACCTCCTGGCCCTACTGTCAGCCCATCCATGTGATGGATGCCTTAGCTGGAATCTGTCCACCCACACCAAGCCATGACATGTCACACGCATGGATGGTCTCGGGCGTGAGACCCTCAGCCCTCCCTGGCCAGCCTTCTGTTTCCTGCCCTCTCCAATGGCTGTTTCAAATCCTGTCTGTCCTCCAAAAACCTCCCACAGGCCGTCTTTCTTTGTCCCTGCGGGGTGACAGTCTCCTGCCCTCTGCAGAGGAAAATAGAAACCACTGAATGTGAACCTTCTTAGTTGTCTGCTGTCAGACCAGCAACCTCCCAGCCTTTGCATGCTTGCTCTCTTGCCTCTGGTCTGTTGGAATGGAAAGAGGCTGTCATGTGATTCTATCCCATTAGCTGCCTCTGTGGCACTTCCCAACCATGGCCACACACACGCACCCTCCCTAGGCTCAACACCTTTGCTTCTGTTGCTCTCTTGACTTGAATGAAGAGTCTTCTCTAGCCTAGCCTGTCCCTGCATTTGCCCAGTTCTTCGCTGTCTTTGTTCCAATCTAATAAAATCTTCCTTCCAAGCTGTCATTAAGATGACTTTAAAGCTGGGTGGTGGCGGTGCACTCCTTTAATCCCCACACTCTGGAGGAAGAGGTAGGCTGATCTCTGAGTTCAAGGCCAGCCTGGTCTACAGAGCAAGTTCAACGACAGTCATGACTACATGACTGTCTCAAAAAACCAAAGAATGCTTTAAAAGGAGTCCCATTGGACTCTGCTCTAGACAGACCCTTAGAGTAATTTAGTGATTGAACTAGTAAAAATGACTATCAGACAGTTAAGAACCACAGATTCATTACCTAACACTGTGGCCACATCTTTGTTGCCTGCTTTGTCCTGTGTGTGCAGGGATGGGATTTTGATCTGAGCACAATTCTGAGGCCTTGTCACCACATTAATAGGTGGGTCAGAAAGACACATTGCTCATGGATAGAGTAATAAATAATACCATTTTCAATATAGTTTGAGCCAAGGGTAGGAGAGCTTGCTAGATGTGATCACCTATGCTGTGATTGGTACCAATGGCACATTCTTTGGGAGCCGGCATAGAGCAGTTCAGTGATACACCGTTAGCTCATCTCAGAGAGGAAGCTGCTGACCTCCTTTCTGGGAATTCTGTCTCTAGATAACCCGGAGGCATCTATGGCCCCAGGAAGGTACAGCTGGTACTTTTAGAAGTTGGTTGTTTTGTGCCGCAGAGTTGCCGGCTTACATCTTGTTAATGATTCTGTCAGAAGTCTCCAGGCAATGCTCTTCAGCCCTTCAGCGCCCACTCAGAAAAGATTAAAGTAGATCCTTCGCCAGCTATTTTAACATCACCTGAGAATTATGCAGTCCTTTGAGAATCGAGTCGGTTTCAGTCCTTGCTCCCCGACTGTGTGCGAGAGTGGTGTGTGCGCCCTTGCTGGAGAATCTTGAAATGCTGCTTATGCCCGTGGTCCATTTCATGTCCAGCAGTACATGAGTCTTTGTTCTCCGGTGTGGTGTGATGCAGCCCCGTGGGGAAGAGGCAGCCAGCTAGTCCCTGCCTTTATTTCCTGACCACAGAGAGTAGCTTCAAAGAATGTCCCCTCGGACGCCTGTGCTGAACACACTCACTAGAGTCTCAGAAGATGGCTGGAGGCTACTCTCCTGTCTGCTACGCTCCTGTTTGCTTTATGTCAACTCATCTTCCTTTGTGCCTCCACTCCCTGGCTCTCTCCTGGGCTCCAGCCAGCTTGTTCCCCAAATGGGCCTTTGGCGTTTTCATTTCCGGTGTCCTGTTTCTCCCTCTCCAAGGTGAAGCTAAACTGCTTGATCCTTCAAGACCCTTCTTGAAAGTCACCTGTTCTGTGAAGGCTCTTCCTGAGCAACTGTGTCCCCCTAATCCCTCCCAATGGTGTATCTTAGGTCTCTTCTGGACTGTGATAACATGCCCCAAATGGCGCCATGTACCTTTCCAGGTCAGTTCCTCAGATGTCCGTGAATCTCCTCCGCAGAGACACCATCCATTAGGGCATCTTTGCCTTTAAAAAACAACTGAGTTCGGGGCCTTTTGCTGATGAATAGGAGAACATTTTGGGAACTTTGAACCAGCTCATCTGACAGCCCACTGTGTACCATCGCCACTCTCAGATTCCCAAGTGGCACTTCATCCGGTCCTGCCTGCTAGGCTGGTCATAGGACTTGTGGGCATGGCCTCTGGAGTCTAAGCATCAGTTCCAGGCCTTGCTCCAGCACTTTCCCATGGGACACCTTGGGCATGCCATTAACTTCTTCCCTAGACTAGTTTGCACATCTATGGAAGAGGCATCTTAGTCTGATTGCTGAGAGTAGATGAGGTAATCCATGAATGTCTTGGCCTGACACTTGGCACAGGGAAGTACTTTGTTCTTGTCTTACCTGACACTCTTCTTCAGTAGGGATACATTGCCTAAGGGCAGGAATTTGCTTGCCCTCCCTCTGTCCCCCGATTAGCCCTCACAAAGCCGGCTTGTGGCAGAGGCCCAGCAAATGAGAAATTGTTGGTGACATTGATTCTAACAAAAAACCCACAAGCCACTAGTTAGCACCCCAAGGCTAACTAGTTTGGAGTGTAAATGGCCTCCCTTGGGGCTGGCTGAAGGCAGCCTGTTTTGAACTGGTGACTTCTAGACTTCAGTCTGTAGCCAGTGTTTTTCCTCTGTTGACTTTGATCCTGTTAGACGCATAGATTGAGAGTACAGGTAGCATTTAAGAAGAACGTGCCTCATCTAGTCACAAAGCAAACAGGCTGCCAGGGCTATGCACAGCTCCTTAGAAATCAGCTTCCTGAGAGAAGTTTCCCTCAACAGAGAAGTTTCTGGGTAAGAAAATGGAGCCACCAAAGAGATACAGTGTTTCATTGCTTCCTGCATCTCTCTGGAACATAGCCAAGCGTGTCTGGACACTTCCGTCTGGTTTAAGGGAATACATCAAACTGTCACTCACCCTGGCCCCATGTTGACCAAACGCTTTCACACCAGGAGAGTCCAGAATCTTGCTGGTGCCACAGAAGACAAAGGTCATTGGCTCCACTTCACAGACGGGAAGCTCGGGGTCCTGCAGCTTAGGTCCACTAACAGGAAATACTGAGTCTGCTCCAACTCTCTTTGACATAGACTCAGAGTTCATTGCTGCCTCTTGCACAAAGTCAGTCAGCAGCTGTGCTCCCGCACAATGTTGTTGACAGAAGTCAAGGCCCATATGGGGGCTCTTGTCTATGCCTGGGCTCTGTTTATCTGTAGCCAGCTCCTCAGCCTCCTTTGGGCCTTCCTTGGGATCTTCTCATTAGCTGAGTCCACAGTTGGCACTTCAGTTGGATTTCATTACCAGGAACACACTCCAGGCCCCTTTGTATCTGAAGTCTCATCACCTGCTGGTTCAAAAGCTGTGAGTCCTTTTTTTTGTAGCCCAAACCTGGGCCTGGTTTTGTCAGGTTCCCATGGAGACAGAACCTAATTAGAAAAGCCTGTACAGCTGTTGAACGTTGTACCAAAGAAGGCAGAGCAGCTGGGACACCAGGTGGGCTCTCCCAGAGCTCTTGCCATAGGTCTGACATTTTGACATTTTCCTGGGAAAATTGACCACAGAATGAAAACCTATCCGAGGCGTAGGACCTGCCAAGTTCTTGCGGCTCCGCTGAGCTGTTGTGCCCTCTTCGGGACCTGTGATAGTCAGACATAGCCTGATGTCTCATGGGACTGGTGGCAAACACTTGGCCTGGAAGTAAACTGTGTGCTGATGGTAGGTCCAGTCTGTGGAGGGGTACACGCCCACATTCTCCTCCATCGCCCCATGGGAAATGTGCCTTAGAGTCTTCCCACCTCATTACAGTTCTAATGGGAATGTCCCATCTATGTGTGAGTTTGGTTTTAGTCCCAAGCGTCTTGCCAGCTGGTCCACACGGCAAGTCCATGGATGTGGATATCTATAGGGATTTTTTCTTGTTATCTCTCTCTAGACAGCTGTCCACTCATCCATCCATCCTTTTTTTTTTTTTTTTTTTTTTTTTTTTTTTTTTTTTTTTTTTTGAGACAGGATTCTTTAAGCTTGCTAGGTAGCCAGGGATGACCTTGAACTTCTGATCCTCCTGTCTCCACCTCCTACATGCTAGGGTTATAGGTATAGACCACCATGACTAGATAGAGGCCAGGGTTTTGTGGTATGAGGCAAGCACTCTGACAGCTGGGCCACATGCCCAGCCCTGTCCTATCTCTTAGGTGGAGATAGAAACTCTGAAGCTGATGTGAGCATCTCGAGATGTAATAACTGTGACAAGATTGGCATTATTCACAGAGGTTTGTTCCCATGCACCAGCAGGAGAATCCAAGCTGGTGCAGGGCTGAGTTTGTAACTCTGGTACCAGGAGATCAAAGGAGAAACCCTGCAAATGGCAGAGGATGCTGACAAGCCCGGCTTTCCCGAACCACGCTACCATGATGGACACCATATATGCCATTTAAATCTGAGATCACTGGGGATGCTGACTTCTCCAAAGAGGAGAAAACAGGAAGTGGTGTGTTCCCAGAGAAGGAAAGACTTCTGCAGCACTCATTATTTTCAAACAACCAAGCCCTGCTTACATTTACATCTGGGTCAAAGTGACAGGAAAGGTGTCATAGTCAGACATCACTAAAGCCCTGTGCTGGGGGCATCCAAAGGCCTGGTACTATTATGTTTTCAAATGCTAAATTCTGTACCCCAAGATCTGGTTGCCCCCAAGATTCTCACGTATACCAATCAGCTTTGTATAAACCTTGTCCCCCAAGTTATCCCTGGTTGATTAATAAAGATGCCTGCAGCCTGGGCTGGGCTAAAGAGAGGAGGCAGAGTGAAGACCCCGGGCTTGAGGGCTCATGATGCTCAGGCAGGGACCATGATGAGGAGAGAGAGGAGGAAGAAGGAGGAAGCCACCATGGGATAGGTAGATTGTGTGCATGTGACCTTGAGAGCAGGCTTGTTGGAGTAGGAGAGGCCTAGGCAGAACAAGGGATATCTTGGGGTCACTGATAGGGAAGTAGACAAAACCGCATAGAGGGTTGATATCCGCCCAGCTCTAGTGCTTTTAAGCTTATTATAAATATAAAGGTTTTTATGTCTTTTATTTGGGAACTCTATGGTCTAAGTAGGGTTCAAACCCTTAACAGTAAAGACAACAAAGGGGTGTAGCAACCCCCAAAATAATAATAACCAGGACAGTGGTTTGTACCCACATGACCTCTTACTTCCACCCCAAACAGGAGCCGAACTGGCAGATGAAGGTGAAACCGAGGCACCATGGACCTCCTGGTCTCAGGAATGAAGGGCATCGCTGTCTTCCTTGTCTTCATCTTCTGCTGTAAGTGAAGCCATCTGGAGAGAGTGCAGGGAGCTGTGCCTGTGTCACATGGGAGGCCCCTCCTGAGTGAAGGGAGGGCACAAGGCATCAGGAGATCTCCGACCTCTGCTTGTGCCAACTGATGTGCTGGGCCCTCACTGAACACTTGGACCCCAGAGACCACATACTGGAAATGACGCTTGCCGGTGGTGTCAGCACTCCCTGCCTTCCTTCCTGTTCGGGATGCTTTTATTTAAAGCTGTGTGTGCTACGGTGCAGAAACAGCAGGCATGATTCTAGCCAGCTGGAGTAAACTCTGCCGGGGAAGGCATCCCGGCGATGCCTAGTGGGGTACTGAGTCAAACCGAGTCGCTGCTGCCAGGGTTTCAGATCGTGCACCTCTCCAGAGTGACCAAGGGCTTCCTGGGAGCCTTCTGAGGTCTGCTTAACAAACAAAACAAAACAAAACAAAACAAAACAAAACAAAACAAAACAAAAACCAAGTGTTTTTAGTGGCTGGTCCCAAACCAGTTTCGTGCTGGTTTCAGCAGTGCTGCATTACCTTTGGGGTTCTGTAAGTCAGACATATCAAAATCAGGTCTTGCTCTTTCTCCAAGTTGCTCCTGAGCTTTGCAGCTTTCAAAATCACACCAAGCAAGGTGGCACAGGCCTGTAATCTTGGCACTTGGGAAGTGGAGGCAGGAGGATGGAGAGCTCAGGTCAAGGCTTATAACTCAGCACTGAGGTGGGAGGGAGCTTGAGAAAACCTCCCCGTCACTCTTACTGTTCTCCTTGGAGTTCATACCTTTGCTGTATTTGTATCGCAAACCAGATACAAGCCTGTAATTAGGGAATCCCATGCAGGGCTGAGGACATAGCCCAGCCGGTAGAGTGCTGGCCTACCATACACAAAAACCCAGGTTCGATCCAAAGCACTGAATAGAGCAAGGCAGAATGGCACACACCTGTGATGGCGGTAGAGGCATGAGAGTTAGAAGTTCAAGGCCATCCTTTGCCACATATGTATGAGTTTAAGGCCAGCTTCTCCTGTGAGTCTCTAACCACCTGATGCTGCCTAGAGCAGAGACTGACTGGGACGTCAGCCTCTCTGTTGAGGGTCTGTCTCTCAGGAAGCTGATTTCTCAGGAGCTGTGTGCATAGCCATGTGGCCTGTTGGCCTTGTGACTAGATTATGCACCTTTTTCTTAAATGCTACCTGTGCTGTCAATCTAGGGGGTCTAACAGAGACCCCTCAGTGTCAACAGAGAAAAACACTGGCTACAGACTGGAATCTGTGGCTTTGAATTTTCCCAGTTAATGTTGGTCGGATCTGGATGGTGGTAGAGTAACCCCTGACATTTGGGGACCCTGGGCCCCATGCTGGTTAGCAAGACTCTTTCTGAGTGATGCAGTAACACCAATCCTATTTTCTTTCCTGTGAAGAAGGCTGATGTCTTGGGGGAGGGCTCTGGACTGCCTATCCCTCTGTAAACCTGCAAGGCCTGTGGGGCCTCAGACTCTTCCTGTTTGTTATTTTCTCCTTGGCAGGGACAACCTCCACCCTCAGCAGCTTCTGGCAGTTCCAGAGGATGGTCAAACACATCACAGGGCGCAGTGCCTTCTTCTCCTATTACGGATACGGCTGCTACTGTGGGCTTGGGGGCAGAGGAATCCCTGTGGACGCCACAGACAGGTGATGAGGCTGATCTGGGCTGACCCTTATTGCCGTTGTAACGAAGTGCAGGCTTACAGCCAGGGCAGAGGTGGTTTGAAATCCTGGAGAAACAATTACAAAACAGCACAAGACTGCAAAGGATTGCAGGGTCAGTCCTGAGCCAGAGCTGAGCTACCTTCCTCTGTGTGACCTGTGACACTGCCCAGGGTCCTGTGTGCCTAGGGTCCTTAGCATGGCTTGTGTGCTGTTGCCATCTTGAGACAAGGTCTTATCTTCCAGTTCATGTTGGCTCCTAACTTACTATATAGTCCAGGTTGGACTTGAACCCTGGACCCTCCTGCCTCAGCCTCCCAAAGTGTTCAGATTCCAGGAATATGCCGTCATGTACGGCTCAAACCCAGACTCTTGTCCCTGCTGGACTGTCATACCACAGAGATTACCCAAAGCCCCATCCTGATAGCCTCCACCCAGAGCCCCAATGTTACACAGTCAGTCCTGCCCAGGGCTCTGGAGACCTTTCCTATTTCCCTAGCATGGGTGATCTTTGCTCGTCTGCTCCATTGTTTGAGGATGATGGGCCCAGCGAGACTGCCCTGCCAGCTCCCAACCTAATTCCATATTTTAGGAGAGTGAAGCCAAGTGGCCCAGTTCGAAAAAGTTGTCCATCTGGAGGCAGTTGTGTGGTACAAAGTTGGCTTCCAGGACAACTCAGAGGATCTGAGGGTGGGCGGTGTGGACTTTTAGAAAAAGTGAAAATTACTACAGTCTGGGGGAGGGCCCAGTGGGGAGACTGGATAGTGTGTGTCTTCTCCCATTTGAATAATAAGAAGGGAAATGTCCCTTAGCAGGGCCTTCTCAACCTTCTTAATCCTGTGACCCTTGAATACAGTTCCTCATATTGGGCTGACCTCCAGCCATAAAATTATTTCATTGCTCCTTCATAGCTGTTAATTTTGCTGCTGCAAATATCTGATATGGAGGATATCTGATATGTAACCCCCAAAAGGGGTCATGACCCACAGGTTGAGAAACACTGGCCTAGCATATCAAACTTGAGTCCCCAGGCTTGTCTGTGGAGCCACAGAAGGCCACTGGTACTTATGAGCTGTTCATTATGTACCCAGCACTGAATCAGTGATCTGCATATGGGCTTCAACCCTCACGGGGAATACAGGAGACCCCCCCCCCCCCGTAACCCACCTTACAGCTGAGGACAGAGACCATCCCAGATGAAGAGTTGCTCAGCCACCCACCAGTAGGGAAAGCAGCAGGACCTGGCCTGGAACAAAGGTCTACTCATTTCTAGGTCCACCTCCTGTCCTTTCCCCCCTCCTGTACCTTGCCTGTTGGAGACCAAAGGTAGATTCAATATCGCATACCATTAGCCTGGGGCCACAAAGGTCTGAAAGCCCATTTATACATGGGGACAGCCATAAAAGGACAGATATATCAGTAAGTCACCTCCCCAACTCCAGTGCCTTCAGGCCGAGAGAAGGAACAGGTAAGTTCCTCTCAGGTCTCACCCAGTGTCCTTTTGCTCACTGCCAGGGACACATTGGCACCGTTCTTCATCTCTCTCTCCCCACCACTAGGTGCTGCTGGGCTCATGACTGCTGCTATCACAAGCTTAAGGAATATGGCTGCCAGCCCATCTTGAATGCCTACCAGTTCACCATCGTCAACGGGACTGTGACCTGTGAGTAGCTCTCCCTACCAGGAAACACTGACCTAGGCTGGTCCTTAACGGTCACCTTCTCATTAGCCCACTGATCAGCATAGGGAATGAGACTGTCCCAAAAAGCAGATGGCCGGGGCCAGGGGAAGGCAGGGGTGAGAGATATGTAAGTCTGAGAGTCAGAGCTTCTTGGAGAGTCCTTGCTTGATTTTTTCCTGGTCTCTTTTGCCCACCACTGAATTTCAGCTCCCACCAGGAAGCCAGAGCCCACCCTGTGTTATGGACCAACAAGGAGTTGTTGACTGAGCTTTCCGTTGACTTTGCGGTTTCTCTAGGCAGCTGTGGCTGTTGATTTTCCCCCCACCCCACCCCAATTTTTATATGTGTGTGTGGTATGCTTGTGTGTACTATGGTTTAGGTTTGGTTTGGTGTTTGTTTGTTTGTTTGTTTGTTTGTTTGTTTGTTTGTTTGAGACAGGGTTTTTCTGTGCAGCACTGGCAGTCTTGGAACTCTGTAGACCAGAGAGGCCTCAAACTCAGAGATCTTCCTGCCTCTGCCTCCCGAGTACTGAGATTACTGGCGTGTGCCACCATGCCTGGCGTGCATGTGTGCGTGCATGCGTGCCCGAGTATGTGTGCGTGTGCATGCGTGTGTGCGTGCCAGCATATGTGTGTGCGTGTGTTGATGTATGTAGGCACACTTGTGGGTGAGGACACGTAGGTAGATACTTGAGATTGAGATTAGGACTGAGGCAGAGCCTCTCAGTCAAACCCTCAGCTGCCCGATATGACTAGCTTACTGTGGAGATCCTTTGAGGGCTGGGATCGTAGCCCGACCACTACGCGCACCCAGCATTTGGTTTCTGGGTATCTGAACTCTGGTCTTCCCATGAGCTTTAAACACTGAATTATCACCCCAGCCCCAACAACGTCCTCTCTGTCTGCCACGTGTTAATAAGGCATTTTGGTTGCCTTTCAGTTGAACAAATATTTGCTAAGGGCTACTGCATGCTAGGCACTGTGACCAATGTGGTTAGGGACAGAAAAGTAACTAGGCTTGAGGTACTGCCCAGGAGGGAAGAGGGAGGGGCTGAGAGGATAGGCACACAGAATGTCCACTCGAGGAGTGTATGTCCTGAGCCGAGGGTGTGGGCATGTGAGGGCAAGTCTAGCCTAAACCCATGAAGGCTGTGGGCATGAGCCTTTGTCTAGCCTCATATTCCAGCCCAGCAGGTGGTTTCTTTGTCCTTACAGGGCATAGCACAACTCCTGCCTGACCTTAGGGCATAGGGAGCCACTTCCTGCCAGGCCTTAAGGCATAGTGAGCCACTTCCTCCCAGGTGTATGCACAGCTGTGTTTCTGGGCGTCCATCCACCTCCTCCGAGGTCAGAGGACTACCGCTGGCCCCCAACTCCTCCCCGAGGATAGGAGACTTATGATTCTGTACTGGATGCCCCTCCCCCTCCCAGATCCATAGCACAGCACACATGCAGCCTAAGTGAGGACTGTGATTTCTCCCTGGCATCAGGTATGAGATAGGAAATGTGACATTCAAGGGGCTCAGACTCCCCCCCCCACACACACACTAGGAGATTGCCTTCTGTTCAGTCTGCCTAATACACAGCCCTGCACAGCTGGCAGAGACCTGGAATGTAGAGAACATTTGCCACTGAGGCCTTCGCCAACCCTCTGCCCTTCTTCTACTTCCTGCCAGCTCAGGAGAGTGAGGTAGGCCTGAAAACTGTACCTCCCAGCCCGGAACTCTAGGAGATGGGAAGAGAATGAGAAGGTATCCGGCGACAGGTGACGGCCACAGCAGATGGAACATCCGCTGGTTGGCACGTGCTAGCTAGTGGCTGGAGACAGAGGCTCCCGAATGCAACCCATGAGTCTTGCCTCATACTCTCCAGATGAGAGGCCTGCCCAGAGCTCTGGAGAATGAGGAGACTTCCCCAGGTACCCCAGGGCATCAGTGTCACCCTCCAGGGAGCCCAGAACCATGTGGCCTGGGTTCTGATGTCGATCCTGCCGAGGAGTGACATGGAGCAACAGTCTTTGTTGGCTGAGCACCTACTGCCACTGTGGCCCCAAAGCCAGACACAGACTGAGGCAGGCCCAGCTCCCACTCTCCTGAGATCAGTAGCTTAAGAACTCCAGAACAGAAAATGCCCTCAGAGACCATCCCAGCCAACCTCTCAGTGGTTTTGGGAGGACTGAGGCCCATGGAGGGGAAGGGCTTGATCCAGGTGAGCGACCAGCAAGATCAAAACTTGCATGCTAGGCCTCCCGTGCTCTGGACCTTCTTGCCTGCCTTGAGCTGTGTAGGCTTCGGTTTTCTCATCTATGAAGTGAGAGCAGCGGCTGCCCCAGTGTAAAGCTGATGACTCGTGCTTTGCACCCTCTCCTCGGCTCCCAGGATAGACCTCTGAGATAGGCACTTTCTCTCCCATTATCACATAGGATGTCAAGGCTCAGAAAGGTTAAGTGGGGTGTCCAAGGTCACCCAGCCAGGGAAAGGATGGAGATTTGGGCCCAGGAGGTTCTGCCTCCCCGATACCCTGCCTAAAGGGTAGGCATCTACTTGATGGGAGGGTCATTATCCCAATGCAAACCTCTGGGCCTTCAACAAGTGGTGAGGGAGGTGCCCTGTCCTGGCTGAGGAGCAGGGTGAGCGGACCTAGGTCTAACCTCATCCTCCGGGTCTTCCCGTTTGTCCGTGCTGAGGAGCCTCGGCTTTCCAATCCGGCCTCACCCTCCCAGCCAACCTTGAGCCTCTTCAGCCAGTCTGCGCCAGGTTGCTGAGTGACTAACAGGAATGACCCCCTGGAGAGGCTGGCCCAAGCTAGTGTGTCTTAGCCAGGGTTCCTATTCCTGCACAAACATCATGACCAAGATGCACGTTGGGGAGGAAAGGGTTTATTGAGCTTACACTTCCATGCTGCTGTTCATCACCAAAGGAAGTCAGGACTGGAACTCAAGCAGGGCAGGAAGCAGGAGCTGATGCAGAGGCCATGGAGGGATGCTGCTTACTGGCTTGCTTGCGTCCCCTGGCTTGCTCAGCCTGCTTTCTTATAGAGCCCAAGACTACCAGCCCACAGATGGTACCACCCACAAGGGGCCCTCCCCCCTTGATCACTAATTGAGAAAATGCCTTACCGCTGGATCTCATGGAGGCATTTTCTCACCTGAAACTCCTTTCTCTGTGATAACTCCAGCTTGTGTCAAGTTGACACACAAAACTAGCCAGTACAAGGTGTTTACTTAGCACCTGCCATTTGGACCTAGGAATTTCTGGTTTGACCCAGCTATGCTTTTGACTTTGTGGGGGAGCATCAGGACTATTTTAAAAAAAACATTTTAAATTGCATGTGTGTAAGTGTTTTGCATGTGTGTATGTCTGCACCGCATGCATGCAGTGCCTACAGAAGCTGGAAGAGGGTGTCATATCCCCTGAAGCTCCAGTCTACCCTCCCCTCCTTTGACATCTGCCCTGTGCTTGCCCCTCTGGGGCTAAGGTCACTCCTGTGACCCTTATGGAGTTAAGGTCTTCCCTACCCAGGCCACACTGCAGTTCAGAGAACTGCACTGGAAGAGTTAATGCCTCCAGCAGTTCTGAAATCCTGCACCCAAACCTGGTCTGGGTTGCCTAGCAACCAGTGTGGTGAGGACTGTGGGGCGGGTGTGGTAGGTGAGGAGTGGGGAGAGAGCTTGGGGGTCCTCAGCTTAAAAGGCCACTCAGAGATCAGCACACAACAAAGTCTTTGAAGGAGCCCCGGGGCCAGTTTTCCAGAAGGGGACAGCTGCCCCAGCATGCCTGACAAGGTGGCAGCTCCTCCTCTGAGGTGGCTTATATAAGCACTTGGCATTCACAGGGACTTTGAAATCAGTGCAGTGACACCCCCTTCCACCCACACATGCATGCATATGTGTCCGGTGGAGCCAGGCTGTGGGGGATAGAGACTGGTCCTAGCTGCCAGTACCAGGCCTCCTGTAAGGAAGGCCTTTGACTCCTCCCTCCCTCTGGAGTTGGGGAGTGCTCCCAGAAGTGTTAACTTCTGGACCAGAGATCTTTCTCATGACTGAGCTCACTCTTCACACGGCCTCTACCGCCTGAGACAACACATCCTTTCTCACCCAGCATTCACCTCACCCTGAAATTTCATTGTGCCTCCTTTATTTGTGCAGTGACCCCTACTTTCCAGCTAGAACACAAGCTCCCTGAGAGCCATAAATGTGACCAGGAGCCATGACAAAATGCATGATGTTACGGACTCAACTTGGCTCAGTTTCTGGGAGTTCAGTCATTACTTGGCCCCAGGCCTCTGAGCAGAAGACATGCAGAGGAAAACCCACAGCTCCTGCTCCTCCAAAAAGCTTGCTAACAGTGACCTATTTCCTTCAGCTAGACCCTGCCCCCAGCTAAAGCCTCTATCACTTTCCAAACAGGAACTGCCAAGGACCCGGACTTAAATGCACAGGCCTATGGGGGCCATGTCATACCCAGTCCGTAACACTGTGCCTCTGCTCGCAAAGCCTCATGGCCGTCTCGTGTTGCAACATGTAGTTCATGTCCAGGGTCCTCAAACTCGTTTTCTGTGTTAATTGGGTTTTCCCATTGGTATGACCCAAGAGAGCAACCGTAAACGCTGGCGAGGGTTGAGTTTCGGCCACAGTTTCACACACCTGGGTCCGGTGTCCTTGGCTCTGTGGTTTGTGGGCTGATGGTGAAGCAGATCATTGTAGAGGTGAGAACATGTGGCAGAGACTACTCAGGACAGATACAGAGTCAAGGAGGATGGCCAGGACCAAATTCAGCCTTCAGAATCCCTCTCCAGTGGCCTACCTCCTCCAGCAGGGCCCTACCTTCTAAAGTTTCCTCTGCTTCCCCCCAGACGTTGCCACCTTCTGGGGACCAAGCATTTAATGCATGCATCTGTGGGGGAAGATTCATATTTAAACATAACAGGGGTGTGCCTGTCTTGTTATGGGGGAAACTCATTCTCAGGGTCCATGTGGTATGGTGTCTTGGACCTGTGCAGTCTGAAGGTGTGCTTGCTTGTGTCTGTGTCCCTAGTCTCTAGACGAAGGCGAGACATGTGCTGGGAGTTTAATATCTGTTTGTTTAATGGGTGGCTGGATGAAAACTCTCATTCAGTAGGGAATGCCAACATATTTATCCCATTTCAAAGCTGAGGAGACAAGCTATGGGAGAAGCAGCAACCTGCCTAAGACAATGAAGTGTGTGAGGCACAGACTTGGGTCTAGAGCTTGGCTTCTAGGGTCCGGGGATGGGTGCCTTTCTGGGATCCACAGACCACCTAAGTACAGCTACCAAAGGCTCCAGCAAATGGCGATGAACCAGCAATACGGCTGGAGATCAACAATCAGCAAGACAGTCTCTGACCAGAACATCAGGAGAGGATTTAGTGACACAGTAGAAAGGACTCACAGAGAGCTTGGGGTGTAGCTCATTTGGTAGAATGCTTGCTTTGGTGCATGAAGTCCTGCATGAAAGCATGGTTGACTATGCCTAGAGTCTCAGCACTGGGAAGATGGAGGTAGGAGGATCAGGCCTTCAGAGTCATTTTTGAGTGACACAGGAGTAAGTTAAGACCAGCCTGGGCTATATGAGAACATATCTCAAGAAAGAAAAACTAAAAGTGGTTGGGGAGATAGTCCCGTGGTTAAGGACACTTGCTGCTTTGGTCCAGGACCTGCGTTCAGTTCCTAGCACCCAAATGGCAGTTCACAACCATCAGTAACTATAGTTTCAGATCTGACATCCTTTGCTGACCGCTATGGGTGCCGGGCACACACACACACACACACACACACACACACACACACACACACACACACACACACACACAGAGAGACGGTGCACAGACATACATGGCGACAAAACCGCTCATGTGCAAGAAGGCCGTGTGAAGAAAACTGAGTAGTGAGGGAAAGGGCTCAGAGCTAAAGAAGAGGAGAGAGGAGATGGAAGTCAAGCACGGGGTGGGGTGGGGGGGCAGGGATTTCCTGGGTGATAGCAGCAGTCCCCAGAGGCCTGCATCCAGACAGCCCACACCCCCTGTGGCCTTAGCAGCACAGAGGTATGCTGTGGACAGGGAGGAAGAGGTTTGTGAATGGGGCTAAGATGGGGGAGAGCCCTAGGGAGCTGGGACTTGAAGGATCTGGGCAGACCGTCACAGATGGAGAAGGGGATGTGGGAGCAAAGAGGCTCCACGTCCTTGGCACCTTCCTGAGGGAGTGTGGTGAGGGGCAGCTGAGGTGTGGGGTGGTGGTGTCTGCCCTAGAAATCAAGTCTTCAGACAGGAGTGGGTGGACAGCCCCAGTGGGATTGTGGGCTGCAGGGAGGGAGGGCAGCAGAGAGAAAGACTGCGCTGGTCCAGGAGACAGAGGCTTGCTTCTTTGTGTGTGTGGAGCCTGAGGAACCACTGCCAGCGCAGCAGATCCGAGGCACACACTCTGTCTGTGAGCAACAGCCTCGGTGACCAGCATCCTAGCAGGGGGCCTTACTATGCTGCTTGTTTTTTTTTTTTTTTTTTTAACATAGTCAACATTACTTTACCCAAGGAGACTCTCAGATTAGCCAGCCACAGAATACAAGCCCCGGGTCTGGCAGCCTCCTTCCTCACTAAGCAGACCGGGGTGGAGTTCTATAGAAGGGAGTTGTGTCTTCAGAGACCCTAGACCTCGTGCACGCACATGTAAATACACACGCAACGCATGAGGCCTGTGACTGAACTTAAGGCCCCAATCTACTTGTCCTTCAGCACAACCCAGAGTCCAAAGTCCTCAGGGCTTCATTTGCTTTTCTGCGGCAGTATTGTGAGGAGCTCCCATGGGCTGGCCGCTGTTCTGCAAGGGGAGCCGCCATGATGCACCAAGCCTCTTGGAGTCTCTCAGGGTAGAGAAGGACACAGCAAATCAGGATGCAAATGAAATCGGCTAGGGGACCTGGGAGGGAGAAGCTGGTGAGAGCTTTAGACCAGGTGACTGGATAAGCCTCTCTGAAGAACTCGATTCCATCAAGACCCAAATGGCCTATGGAGTCATCACTGGAAGACCCAGGAGAGACGAGACTAGGAGAACAGCATGCACAAAGGCCCTGGGGTAGGCAGAGTGTGATACCTAACCTCACAGAGGCCCCGTGCCCCGAGCAGACTGGGGGTGGGAGGCACTGTCATGCTGTGGTGGGTGGGCTGTGGATGGCCACAAAGGGAGGGTCACCATTTCCACTGAAGCTGGGAAACCACAGCATGGCTTTAAACAGGAGAGTGGATGCGATTCAGGGGACATTTTAAGGCTGCTTGTTTGTTCTCCGTCTTTAAGGAGGAAGAACTGACGGTGACAGTGTGTGCGTGTGTGTGTGTGTGTGTGTGTGTGTGTGTGTGTGTGTGTGTGTGTGTGTGTAGGAATGTGTGTGTGGCTCAGGATGATGGACAAAAGAGGGCAGAACATAAAGTGGTTTAAACATGGGGACATCCATTGGACTTTCCGGCACATGGGAAATGGGTCAAAGGAGGAGGGGGCTCCTAGAGAGCAGCTGGGGTCATTCATGCCTAAGGGTGGAGAGGTACAGGCTCGGTGGCCATGGCACATTATGTGCAGGGTAACTTTGAAGGTCTGCAGTTGGAGATGTTCCAGACAGCACCTGGGATGTCAAGCCGATATCTGGACTAGGAGATGGGTCTTGGGGGCTGGGGGGTTGAGTCCTGCCTATTGCTTTGGCCTGTGTGCTGTCCTCATGTGTGCAGTAACTCTTCCTCCCCCCCCCCCCAACATGCAGCCCATCGTTTGCATCCCACTTACCCCCTCCTAGGCATCTGTTCATTGCTGTGAACAAAGGAAGAGCACCCCCACACTCCTTCCCTTCTTACCCTCCACCCTTGGCCCCTGTAGTTCCTCCTAGGCCTCCAGCCATCCCCCCACTTTAGACCCAGCTGTGGGGTGGGTCACAAGCCCCCCAGTGATGCTGTTGTCTCTCCACAGGTGGATGTACTGTGAGCGGTAGCTGCTACTGTGGGCAGAAGGCCTGTGAGTGTGACAAACAGTCTGTGTACTGCTTCAAGGAGAACCTGGCCACCTATGAGAAAGCCTTCAAGCAGCTCTTCCCCACCAGGCCCCAGTGTGGCAGGGACAAACTCCCGTGTTAGGGAGACCGATGTCATCCCTCTGTCGCCTGCGTGCCACCTGCTCTAGTCCCAGGCCCTTCTGAAAAGCTTTGCTGTCTGGGGAGTGTCTTCTCAGTCATTAGGGGCCTGGAGGTGGAGAACTCCAGACCTTGGGTATGTGGCACTTGAGTGATACCTCCTAGCAGTAGGAAGCAAGGACACAAGGGAGCAGGGGTGGGGGCATCCTGCCATCCCAGCATTTGAGAGGTGGAGGCAGGAGAGACAGGAGGTCAGGGGCAGCCTCCACTATACGGTAAGTTCAAGGCTAGCCTGAGCTAACTGATACCCTACTTTGAAAAATATTTAAAAATTTTTTAAAAGGAAAACAAAAGAGGGCCACGGGAATTGGGCTGAAAGGTGCTTCTTAAACCCCCCCCCCCCGAAGAGCAGAGAGCCCCAGGATCCAGCCTAAACTCCCCTATACCCTCAGTCCTGGTCAGGATGTGTGTCTGACTGGGGAATCAAGTTCTCCACCCAGGTCTGGCTGGGAATTAAGCAGGTATCTCAGAAAATACAGCCCCAAGAGCCTCGCCTGGAGTCTAGTCCTCTTTTGCTCTGGGTTTGACCTCTGTAAACTCTCCAGCAGGAAGCAGGCTGTTCCCCTGTCTTGGGAGGTGGGGCACTGTTAGATCAGTGATGTGCACCAGTGCCACAAAGATGTCACAGTTAAGATGGCATCAAGAAATGGAAAGAGGACATTCTGGACAGTGGGTCCAAGGCACCCAAAGTCCTCACCCCAATTTAGAAGCCTTTGGTCCTGTAAGACTTAAATCTAGTAAACGAGGAAGTTCTAATTGGGCCGGAGTCTGAAGTTCATGGTGCCAGGCTGGAGTGCTGGGTGACGCACATGGCTGTGAC
This sequence comes from Uromys caudimaculatus, assembly GCA_028551405.1. Classification (NCBI taxonomy): domain Eukaryota; kingdom Metazoa; phylum Chordata; class Mammalia; order Rodentia; family Muridae; genus Uromys; species Uromys caudimaculatus. The sequence continues at coordinate 126,313,610 of CM052702.1, forward strand.
CACGCTTGCCTCTCATGGTGACACTTGCCTTTTGCGCCCTAGTACGCAGCACATCTGAAAAGGGCAGAGTCTCTGTTTCATCCATTGAATCTAAGACTCTGCTCAATAATGCAGCAAAAGCAGAGGTCTGAAGTACAGGCTTCAGCCTCTGCGGTCCAGGGCAGGGCTGCTGTCAAGACCCCTGCGTCCACCAGGAGGAAGCCTGGGCTCAGCCCCCTGGGTGATGAGAACTTGCTGGGTGAGCGTCAGTATCAGCAGATCGCTGGGCTCAGAGACTTGGAAAGCATGGAAGAGCCCAGCCGAGCCCAGGCTGAGCTGCAGCACACAGAACTATGAGCCTCACACAGGAAGTTGCGTTTTTGTGATGCTTCAGGGTGGCTGATTACACAGCTGTTGGGTTCAGAGTGGAAGCCGAGAACACTCAACTTCAGATACGGAAGCTTAAAATGGACACTTTGTTTTCTGAGCGCTCAGCGCTCAGCACCAGTTCAGGATCTGAACCACGTCCTGGAAGGTCGAGAGTATACACTATTTTTACAGGATGGGAACACAAAGTGAGGGGCAGCAGGGTGGGCGGTTGCACTGACCGATCATATTTTGACACAGGAGTTAGGCAAGGAGGTTAACCTTGGTGCCTGGGCCTTAGCCAGGTCACCTGGTTTCAGGGTCCTCGAGTCAGCGTTTGCAGTCAGGTCCCCTCCTGGACTCGGGCTTGGAATTGAGAATGATAAGGGAACAAAGGAGTGGGCAAGCTGCGTGTAGTCAGTTACGTCATTTATGACTTGCAGGCCTTAGTTTAGATAACGGGATAAGAGCGTCTTCCCTTTTTACATCCCTTACTGGTTAACAGACAAACAGGAAACAGCTAAAGAGGCAGGATAGGAGTTGGTCTGGGGCCCAGGAACAGGATCTCAGTTTTGATCCTGCCGGCAAGGTGGAACTCATTCCTGAGATGGCTGGACTCAGGAACTACCTCCTAACAAGCTGATGGTGCTGACTTACAGGCTATGGGAATGTGGTCACTTGCCCCGTCCCCTCCCCCCGGGAGATATTGGGGAAAATGGCTGGATTTGTGTAGTGACGGAGAGCACGGGGCTTCCTTCACTTAGTAGGTCAGCCAACATATGTGTATTGAGTCCATACTGTATGCCATGTGCAGTGCTGAGCAGCAGGGTTTCGGAGATTTAAAGAAACACACAAGAGACTTCAAGTCTGAGAATTTTGAATTCCAGGGAGAACAGAGAACCAGCCGTGGCAGCTTCTACCAATGCCAGAGGCTAAACCCTGGACTGAGAAATCCAAGCACATGGAGACAGTGGGGTCAGCGGAGGGCCTGGGAGTCAGGGCCCTGAGCTCTACCCAGCTCAATCCACATAGCCATCTTTCTTCCCAGGCCTATCCATGTACAGCAAGTAGACATGGGGGTGGGGGGACAGGGAAGCAGGAATCTGAGACCTAGGAACATCGAGGCTCAGGCTTACCGCTGTGGCTAGGGTAAGCCAGAGCATGCCACCTTCTAGAGGGTTCTGTCATAGCAGATACTGGTTCCAACCCGAAAAGACGTGTGAGCGGCAGAAGAGGGGCCAGGGTGCTGTGTGAGATGCAGCCCTCTTCTGCCACTGGGGTCAGCTGCTACTCGGCAAACAGACGAGATGTGTTACAGATGGTGGAGTGAGTCCCGGTCAGTGCTGTGCCGGGAATCAGAGCAGAGTGTCAGGGCTGTAAAAGGACGGGTTGGTGCTTGCAGGAAATCACCGCTTTCTTGGAAGGGCAGCCATTCATCTCCATCAGGGACTGACTATATGCCAGGCCTGTGATGAGGGTTGAGAAGTAGAAATTCTGTCCACTCCAAGGAGCAGTCAGACTGGGGAGGAAGGACACAAGGACTTGGGAGGTGCTGAGGTAGGTGTCTGCTTAGGGAGCAACGGCCACTGTCTGGGAAGAAGGCTCCTTCAAGGAATGCAGGGACGGGATGGACTGACATCTTGTCTGAGACCCTAAAGGAAAGGAGTTGAGAGGGCTGAGTGTGCTGTGTGGAGCCCCACCACCACCCCAGGGAGATGCATGGAGGATAATAGGAGGGTCAGATTCTTCTCAGATCCCTCATCCCACCTTCAAGCTGCTGGCATGGCCTTGCCAGTACAGCTCGATTCCGTATTTACAAAATACTCGAGCGAAATAATTACATAAAATACAAGAGGAAAAGTCTAGACTCAGCCTCCTGGTTTGTGCTCCTCATCCATGCCTCCCACGCAGCACCTCATCAACAGGACGCCTGGACCTCTCTTCCCCCACCTTTCGATCTGCAGCCCAGCTGTGTAACACGTGACCTATCTACACGACTAGCCCCGCCCCCGGCTCCCCTCCAGCATTTTTTTTTCCTCCCTCGCTCAATGCACCATGGCCCATCTGTCTTCAAACACTTTGCCTCCATGAGAGCAGAAGTTCACAAGAGCGACGATTCTGTTCCCCTTGCTGTCACTGGTGTGTATGTGAAGCCGGGTGGAGGGAAGAGGGCATCTGGAGGGGCTGGAGAGACAACACTTGTTAAAAGCACTTGTTGCTCTTGCAGGGGACCTGGTTCTGGTTCTGGTGTTCATGTGGCAACTCACAACCATCGGTAGCTTCGGTTCCAAGGGATCCAGCACCCTCTTATTTTGCCCTTCGGCATCTGGCATTCATGTGGTCCATATACACAACAGACAAAAACATGCACAAGCACGCACGTGTGTGTGTGTGTGTGTGTGTGTGTGTGTGTGTGTGTAACACACACATATAGAGGACATTGGAATGTGAAAGAGTTTGCAAGTAGCTCTGAAGGGGGATGGAAGGAGGTTGTGTTTTGAGGGTGTAACAGAGATCTTTGTCCGGTCAAATCCAGGAGAGCTTACGGTCAGTGAGAAATCTGATCTCGGTCCTGGGAGCTGCATGTCTGAGATGTTGGGAGCTCCCATGCTCTCCACCTTGGTGCCCCTGGGCAGCCCAACTTCCTGGGCCCTGGATTCCTCTTGAGTAAAGTGTGCATCTGGGACCATGGTGTGCCCCGTGGAGGTGCAATGGGGACTCCACGTGGCACAGTTGTTAGAGTCACATCCAGGCTCCAGACACAGATGGGGTTTTACACTCCTTCGCATCTCTCTGGGTCTGCTTGAAGCCATCAGATGTCACGGTGGTAGAATAGGCTCTCCATGGAGGGTGGGGACCCAGGAGTGGCTGGCTGTCTTTGAGGTCTGATTGTATACATGGGACCTGAGGCCAGACTGCTACTATGCCACCCCTAGCTTCACTCCAGGGTGTCTGTGAAGCTGGGAAGGAGATGGCATGGAAGGGGGCTTTAGGTCATTCTAGGGAACCGCCGTGGACAAGGAGTGGTGCTCCGGATACCCAAGCACTTGCTGGTGGCTCAAATGGCAGGGGATGTGGCTCAGGCTCTCCAAGAGCATAGTGTGGGAGCAAAAGAGTCGGGATATGCCCCCAGGCCCTGCTGCTGGCACAGGTAGCCTCTGAGTGCTGATCTAGTGCGCATCAACAATTCCTGACCCATCCCAAGGCAGTCCAATCCCCTGGTCTCCATCACCCAGCTGGCATGCTGCCCAACAGAATTTCCCTCCCCAGGCTGGTGCCAGAAGAAGCAGAACTGGGAAGGGGAGAGCTCAGAGGCCACTCTCGGGCTCAAAGCTGCCCCTCCAGAAACCTTGTTCCTGGTTCTGACTGTACCTGAGGGACACAAAAGAAGTGGCTTGTGATTCAGAGGTGGCCAGGAGAGGTTGGAATGAGGGGGACCTCCCTCAGCCTCCTCCTTTAGTTGCCTCACTGTGGTGAGTAGCTGGAGTTTGAGTAACCCCGTGTGCTTTTCCATGCATGGTCTTCCTGATCACTGGAGAGACCCTAGGAACCAGTCATCCACTCTGGCATCACTGGTGGAGATGAAGGCTGGTGTCTGCAGAGCGCCGGAAGGCAAGCCTTGTCTTCCGATCGCAAATCTCGCTCATTCCCATGACGTCTGCTTCCTTACAAACCATCTGGATTTGGAATCACCTAGGAGACACACCTCCGAGTGCTCCTTTGAGGGTGCTTCTTGGGTAGTTTGACTGAGGAGATAAGACCAACTCTGAATATGGTGGACACCATTTCATGGCTAGGGACCCAGACTGAATAAAAAAGGGTAAAGGAGAAAGCTCGTTGGTCGCTAGCATTCCTCCCTCTCCCTCTCCCTCCTTTCCCTCCTCCCTTCATCTTCTCTCTTCCCTCCTTCTCCCTCCCTCCTCCCTCTTTCTCCCTCCCTCCTTTCCCCTCCCTCTCTCCTTTCTCTTCCCTCCTTCCACCCTCCCTCCTCCCTCCCTCCTCCCTCCTCCCTCCTTCTCCCTCCCTCCTCCCTCCTTTCCCCTCTTTCCTCCCTCCATTCTCTTTCCTCCTCCCTCCCTTCTCCCTCTCCTTCCCTTCTCCCTCCTTTCCCCTCCTTCCCTCCTTTCTCTTCCCTCCTCCCTCCTTTCCCTTCCCTCCTCCCTCCTTCTCCCTCCCTCCTCCCTCTTTCTCCCTCCCTCCTCCCTCCTTTCCCCTCTTTCCTCCCTCCATTCTCTTTCCTCCTCCCTCTCCTTCCCTTCTCCCTCCTTTCCCCTCCTTCCCTCCTTTCTCTTCCCTCCTCTCTCCTTTCTCTTCCCTCCCCTCTCCTTTCTCTTCCCTCCTCCCTCCTCCCTC
>CM052702.1:126318807-126331413 GCA_028551405.1 Uromys caudimaculatus
TTTCCCCTCCTTCCTCCCTCCTTTCCCTTCCCCCCTCCCTCCTCTTACCTCCCTCCTCCCTGACTGTAGGCCAATATACCCAGCTGCCACAAGCTCTGGCTCCCATGCCTTCTCCATCATAATGGACTGTGTATGCCCTAAAACAAACCCTTAAGAGCCCAAAGCAAACCCTTCCTTCCTTAAGTAGTTCTTGCCCGGAATGCTGTCACAGCAAAGTTAATTAAGACACATCTCATCTGCCTTTATAGGAGAAGGGATATTGGACCCAAAGCTTTCTGAGGTTATGGCTCAATGGAGTCAGAGGGCAACTCTTGGGTAACAATGAATAACTTATGTGGCCTCTCTGGGTGTTGGCCTCCTCATTTATAAAGGAAACGGTGAAGAGTTTTCAGCTCAGGCGGCTGCCAGGCAGGAGAGAGAAGGCAGCTTGGGGCACAGTGTGCATATAGTAGGTGCTCAGTTAATCCTTGAGTGACATCCTGGGACTGAGTCCTGCTCCAGTAGGCTGCTCTTGCATGGTGGCCCTTACGGGGATGTCTGGTTTGGTTTTGCCAGGATCCTGTCTCCGATTCTAGGAAGCGTCAGTATTTCTCTCCAGAACCTTGCTTGTCACAGCCGGTGGCATCAGCTGCTTGTTAGAAAGCCACAACTGGGGAGCCTGACAGCTGGTGCTGCTGTGCCAGCTTCTGGGGAGGAAGGGTTGTGTTCACAGTCAAGGCTGGGCTGGATAAATAGCCGTGCTCCAGCCCAGCACCGACTGTACACACACTGAGCCCAGCTCAGTTCAGCCCAGCCCAGCAAAGGGCAAAGGGGCCTGTGGGCTTGGGAAGTAAGCATCCTCCCCTCTCCCTCCTCCTCAAGCTCCCGTCAACACCCCCCACACCCCCTAATCAGGACCAGACTGGCTCACTAAACCACAGGGTTGGCTCTGCCAGGTTTCTGTTTGTGGGGAAGGTCACAGCCAATCCACTTCGTCCTCTTCTTGTTCCTATTTTCCTACCTGACTTAAGGACCCTTGGGTGATCAACACGAGAGCCAGGGGCCTTATCACCAGCTCTGACACTTTCTGTCCTCCATGCCAGACCCCGTGTTCCTGGCCTCAGTCATGCCCGACTCCCAGACGTCTGCTGTGCACTCACCAGCTGCAGAGTGCAGAGTCTGAGGACCAGAGGCTGATGCGACTTGCCCAGGGCCCTGTGGTCAGCCAGGGGCTGAACTGGGTACCACCAAGTCCACGGTCTTAGCCTGAGAGTCTGGCGGTTTTGAGAGGCAGTATTGGTGGCCGTGACAAGATGGTTGAGGTAATATCCTTTTGTTTCAGAGGGACATTGGCTGTCTGGGATCAGATCTGTCTGTGGGGTAGGGCCCCACTGTGGTTCCATAGCCTTGGAGCCCAGCCTAGCCAATGTTGTGAATAGCACCAGATGTGACCTACACTGACCACCAGGTGTCACTCAAGTCCTAGAAAACAGTCATAAATCTGACCTCAGTGGGAGAGGCTGCATCTGATGCATCCTGGGTGGTGGTGGGGGGGATACTAGGAGGGGGACACCTGCTCAGAGGAGGAGAGGGGGAAGGGGAATGATTGTGGGAAGCTGTACTGGCTGGTTTTGTGTCAACTTGACACAAACTGGAGTTATCACAGAGAAAGGAGCTTCAGTTAAGGAAATGCCTCCATGAGATCCAGCTGTAAGGCATTTTCTCAATTAGTGATCAAGGGGGGAGGGCCCCTTGTGGGTGGTACCATCTGTGGGCTGGTAGTCTTGGGCTCTATAAGGAAGCCAGCTGAGCAAGCCAGGGGACACAAGCCAGTAAGTAACATCCCTCCATGGCCTCTGCATCAGCTCCTGCTTCCTGACCGCTTGAGTTCCAGTCCTGATTTCCTTTAGAGATGAACAGCAATGTGGAAGAATAAACTGAATAAACCCTTTCCTCCCCAACTTGCTTCTTGGTCATGATGTTTGTGCAGGAATAGAAACACTGACTAAGACAGATGGGGTGATCAGGAATGGGGCAGGGAGCGCACCACTATAAAGTGAATAAGTAAAAAATAAATTTAAACAAACAAAAAAGCTCTAAGGGTCCCAAAACCTGTGACTAGGGGAAGGAGGAGAGATAGGAGCTAGCTGGAGAAGGACTGGATCAAAGGGAGCAAGGACAGCATCGTCCTCAAGCCTCAGTGGACAACCTCAGGGCTCAGGCTGAGCAGGTAACAACCACGAGCCAGACTGTGGGAGAGAGGAGCCCTCCTCAAGGTCATGGTTTTCCCGCTCTTCCTTTCTCCCCAGCCCTACCTGAATGGCCTCGGGGCACATCTGGGACCCTTGCCCACTTGGAACGTCCTCATCTGTACTGGCAAACCATGGGGCACCGTGTGTGAAGGTTATGGTCCCTTATGCCTTCCTTACCTGCCAGGCCTGGGCTCTTGGGAACAAAGGCCATCCCCAGGAGACACCAATGATACAGAGTCTCTGTCTTCTAGAATCTCATAATGAGCTGGGTCTGTGATGCAGAAAGGGTGCTTTACTGAGGACTGAGGCAGGGGACAGAAGCCGTGTGTGTCAGCCTCGCCTCCCTTGGGAACTTCCTCCCCCATACCCTCAGACTGGTTTGGTTTTGTCTACTTTACGCATAGTACAGCTGGGAAAGAAGGAGCTTCAACTGAGACGTTGCCTCTATCAGATTGGCCTGTGGTTCTACGCATAGGGCGGTTCCTTGATTAGTGATTGACAGTAGGAGGGTCCAGCCTCTGTGGGCGGGGCCATCCCTAGACAGGGGCAGGTTGTATAAGAAAGCATAGGGAGCAACCCAGTGAGCTGCTTTCTTCTGTCTCCTGCCTCTGGTCCTGCTGAAAGCCCTACCTTGACTTCCCTCAATGATCAACTGTGACAGGGATGTGTAAGGTGAACAAACCCTGTGCTCCCCGAGTTGCCTGTTGGTCTTGATGTTTATCTCAGCAATAGAAATCAAACTAGGACAAACACCCATGGCTCTGGACACTGTGCACACAGGGAAACAGACATGAAGACGTGAAGAAACCTGAATAGGAGAGGAGGCAGGGGCTGGGACCTAGATGGGTTTGCTCCATGGCTGCCTGAGGCTGCCCCACTTTCTCTATCTGAGGCATCTAGCCTTGGAACTAGTACCAGGAGAAGACTGATTTCCTGCCTCTCTCTGACTCCCCCTCCCCCCCATTCAGCTCACTAAGATAACTGCCATTTTCCTGGCTGCCCTATGAAGCTGTGACCTTTAGGCCAGAGGTTCCATCACAGAAGGAACAACCAGAGACACAGCCCTGAAAGGGGGCGGTGTCTGGACCTCAGCCCCTCCTTCTTGCTGCACATCAGTGTGAAGGCACACGGGAGGGGTAGCTGGATGCCATTTTCATGATTTGGAGCATAGCTCTGGCTTCAGGGACTTTGGGACAGTTGCTGAACTCTCTGGATCTCAGCTTATCATTACAAATGGGCAAGGCGCCCACACAGCACTGTCGTCATTGAGTGCTGGGTTCCTATGCCCTTGCCCGTGACCCGGGCATCACTTTCCTAACTTCTCAGCTGTGCTTTTCGCCTCCCAGGGCCATATCTCCCCACAAACATGGGGCTGAGGGAAAGGATGGAGCCCTGGCAGCCGTGGCATGTAAAGGAACCTGCCTTCCTCGTCACTAGAGACCTAGGAATGAATCCCCGCACCCACCCGGACCCTAAGAAGGACCCGGCACACGCAGCCAAGGCGGGAGAGCTTTTATTAGTCTGAGGAAGGGATGTTGTATTTTGTGGAGACAGAGGCAAGGGGGAGAGAGGCCGAGGTAAGGAGAGCTGGGTCCCACAGCAGCAGAGTCTCATTGGCCCTACTCTATAGGCGTATACCCATGGAGGAGCCCACACGTCTGGGGTCAAAACTTAGCAGGAAGCTCTCTGGGTGCCCATCCTAACTCCACCCCTGCCTTGGTGGGACCAGTGAGGCAGGAGAAGAGGTGGGAGGCTTGTTGGCTGAGAGGGTGGATGAGGAAGATCACAAGGCTAGGGCAAGCTGAGTCAGTGCATACAGATGACCACCGTGTCACACCACAACCAGCATGAGGCGAGCTTCAGAGTGGTCCCTCTCGCACACAGTGACCCCTTCCTCCCAATGCTGCCACTGTAGACACTGCATAAACATCTTCCCTGCCTCTACCACCTCCCCGCTCGGCTCTGTCCCCAGTGACAATGTCCCACATAGCCACACAAACTAAGCCTCCCGGTGAACGTTTTCAGCATCCAGACGGGGCTGGCATCCATGGGTCCTCAGCGTTAACATTGGATAAAGGCAGAGGGATAGATATGAGGTAGGGCTAGACACTGCTGACCCTGAGATGGAAGGAGAGGCAAGGGATGGGGGGTGTGCAACTGAATGAGGAGACAGCAGAGGTGACCTCCCAGCAGGAGCTCTCACCTCTGCCTGATTCCCCAACCTATGGGGCCCAGTGCCCTCAGTTACACTAGCCCTAGCCTGAGTTTTCCTCTCAGTCTCCTGATTTGACCTTCCCTTCCACATTTTAACCCAGACCTTAGTGTCTTCCCCAGCGACAGTCTGAACTGGCCTCTCCCTGCACAGAGAGAGAGGGAGGGTAACTTCCCAGTAACCCTAGCTTGCCACTCTGAATTTGGGTGGGACAGTGGCACAGGGGGCATACACCACTTCTGTGCAGGAGTCAGAGGGGCAGGAAGAACTGTGGACGTGTGACCACCTCCAGCCAGTCCCTGTACGTGCAGCTACTGTGTACATGGGGTCCCTGTGCCCTTGGAGCCTGCCCAGAGGCACTCTGGGTAACAGAGATCAGGCTTTGGCCTAGATGCATCCTGTTGGCTGAGGACTGCGTGGGTCACCCACTCTGTGAATGAGACTCTAGAGAGCCACAAGTCCATAAAGCAGAGATGACTTTTTATGTCAGCTTGTGGGACTCCAGGGGCCCCCCCAGAACCCAGGCCTCAAACTGGTACTCTGCCTGCCTGGGAGTGTAGTTCCAGGCCTGTGAAGGGTCTCAAAGGTTCTTGGAGCTGAGCTGGGGCCACATAATTTCCTTCCATACCCAGGAGAGACTCCAGCAGGTCATGTGTTTTCTGCTAAGTGTGAGACTGACAGAGTAATACCACGGACAAGCTCTGATCTTCCAGAATCTTCTAGTACTGAGCTCACTACAGAACTGGGATGGAGCCACAGGACAGTCCTGCATCCTATCAGGCCCCACACATCAGATGTAGACCCCAGTCGGACACTCCCACTCTCTTTTCTCGAAGACCTCAGTCAGACTAAGTTGAGACAGGAGTTGCTGGGAGGCCTTGTCCACAGGTGACTTCCTCTGGGTATGGGTCGTAGATGCTGCAGTTGGGTGTAGGGCCCTGGCAGTAGATGTTGAGGTAGCCTCGGTATTTGTCCCTATATGGGTGATCCTTGAGGCACAGAGTCAGGTTCTTGTCACACTCGCATGTCTGCTTGTCACACTCTGTCTCATTGAGCTCAGCTGTCATGGAAAGGAGGTATGGGGTCTGGGTGATGCCAAGACACAGAGAGGAGGGAGGGAAGCTGACTCTGAGAATCCAGTGGCCTTTGAGATACGACTCCAAGTTGGTAGGTATTGTACCACCCTGATCCTTAGGGTGCCCTTCTCTGGCTGGGGCCCCATAGCCTTGTGAGTGGTTCTAGCCCAGGGTAAAACTGGAGAACCTCTGAAGTCTAATGTGGCCATTGTATAGTTGGGACAAATGAGGATACAAACGAGGGATAGGGGAGCTAGAGAGATGGCTCAGCAATGAAGAATACTGGCTGCTCTCGCAGCGAACCCAGGTTCAGTTCTCTGTGCCCACATCAAGTGGCTCACAACTGCCTGTAACTCTGATTACAGGGAATCTGTCGCCCTCTGCTGGCCTCCGTGGGTACATGCACACACACAGTGCATATACAGACAGGCAGGCATACACACATACACATAAAAATCGACAAAATTAAGAAGAAAGGAAAAGGGTAAACCCACCCCTATCTGTCACCCCCTACTCTACCAGACTCCTTCAGTGGAAGAGTCAGGCAAGTCCCCACTTTCCTAGGGAGTGACTGGCAAGGGCCAAGTAACAAAAGGTGGTTCTTACTCAGATTTATGCTGCTTATTCTAATTCCTTATTTTACGATAATGCGAATTTGACACACCAACAGTTAACTTTTAGTGTAGGTGTGTCTCATTTGGGATAGTCTTATCCCAAATAAACATTTTTCATGGTTTGTCTGAAATCCAATTTTCATGGGGCATCCTGGGTTTGTGTTAGGATTCCTCCCCCTACCTCTGCCCTGCCTCTTTGGGGTGCCAAGGCCCCATTCCAAGCCACAGTCAGGGGAGGGACTCACTGCAGACAATCACGGTGTCATTCTCAATCCTGTGGTCATAGTGGTCCACGTAGGGGCGGCAGCCCTGGTCAAAGAGCTTCTGGTAGCAACAGTCATGGGCGTGACAGCACCTGACAGAGGCAGAGGTGAGCAGTCAGCTGTGGGTAGCTGACCAGTGTCCTACCCCCAAACCCCAGCAGAGACCTCAGATCATCTGCTTTAGTCCCTCGTGATCAGTCCTTAAGACTATAGTCTGGGGCTGGAGAGATGGCTCAGTGGTTAAGAGTGCCAACTACTCTTCCAAAGGTTGTGTGTTCAAATCCCAACAACTATATGATGGCTCACAACCATCCGTAACGAGATCCGATGCCCTCTTCTGGGGTGTCTGAAGATAGCTACAGTGAGTGGGGCTGGATCCAGAAGAAAAAAGTGTCTGAAGACAGCTACAGTGTACTTACCTATAATAAATAAATCTTTTAAAAAAAGACTACAGTCTGGGGAAGGGGACCGAGTTATATGCCCAAGGTCACATAGTAAAACAGAACTGCCACTGGCACCCTGAATTCTTGTTCTTGGTCCTTTTTGTCAGGGTTCTAGGGCCGGAGTGGAGCTGCAAAAGGAGTCAGGTGTCCCAGCGACCCCGTCAGGGAGGGAGGATAAGAAGGAAGCCATGGCTGTCAAACCCAGGCCTGATTGTGCTAGATGCCCAGGGAGGGGATAGGGCGGAGGTAGGGACAGCAGGCAATGGGGCCATGAAGGATAAACACAGAGCAGTTAGCCCTGCCTCTTCTAAAAGAAGGCAGCTGACTACCAGCTCCCTATGGTGCCAGACTTGGTGCTGGCTGCTGCTAGGGAAGTGTGAGCAGAAGCCATGGCTCCTGGGGTCTCTTAGTCTGAGGGAGGAAGCATGGTCTAATGGGGGAGGGTTCCAAGATGTCCCTTGCTGTTGTGGAGCATCAGCCACGAGACTGGCACCTCCTTGTCTGTAGGAGGACATAAAGTGCCACACCTTCCTCGAGTAAGGAGGTTGAAATATGGACAACAAAAGCATCTAAGATATCAATGATAAAGCTCCCAGCCCTTCCTCCTCAGCCTGTCAGCTGCTCACCCCAGGAGACCTCCAGAACCTACCAGTCTACCTCATCCATGGGATGGCCGCGTCCCCCGAGCCCGCAGTAGCAGCCATAGCCCACAAAGGACAGGATGGAGTTTCTGTGTGTGACGGCTTCCACCATGAACTTCAGGTTCAACAGGCTGCTGTGGGCTGTGGTTACAACTGCAAGAGAAGCTGGGAGTAAGTCTCACCTGTAGCTCCTCAGAGCCAAGACACACGGAGTGAGTTGGGAAGGAGGCGGAGGGAGGGGAGGGGAAGAAACGTATAAAATCCTGGAGGCTGGGCTGTTACTCACTCCAGACCGGAGGGCCAAATATGGGTCATGTTCGCTGCAGGCCAGGCAGTGTCCTAAGCCCATGCCTTTGCTAACTCATTGCGTTCTTGCTGTAATCCCTGATGTTGTTATCATATTTTTACAGATAAGCACATTGAGGCTGGAGCCCTGAGTAACTTGCCTCAGGTCACACTGTCACATGATGTAAGGGAACCCGGACCCGGGGTTCCTCTGCCTCACAGGTATGGCCTCTGATGGAGCCACTTCCTGATAAATACAGAGTAATGTAAAAATACTAAAAGTCAGAATCGCATTTCGGCTGAGTTTGATGGTAGACATTCTACCTACTCAGGAAATAGTCTGAGGCGGGAGAATTGAACATGCAAGGGCTGCCTGGGTTCAAGACCAGCCTGGGCAACTTAATGAGATCAGAGACCACTCCCCCCAAGAGGTCTTTCTAATCTGGTTCACTAGAGAGGGTCACAAATGCTGTCACGAGTTACAGGAATTTGATTCTTTACACTCTCTTTATGACCTCTGTCTGGTGTCTCTGTGGTTTAAGAGGAGCCAGGGTCCCTGCCAACACTCCTGAAGGAGGCGTGTCCTCAGCACAGTGCACACACAGAGAAAGCAAGGCAAAGTCACTTCTGCCACCAGCAAATAGCCATTCATCCGTTCTTCCTTCCCCTGTCAACTGCTTCCCTCTCTGGTGGTCCCCTGTAGGGTGTGGCTCTCACTGAGCTATCTGTCCTGAGTGTGCAGTGAGCACGGGGCCTACAGTCCCTATCTGGGTAAAGACACTCGCTACCACCCCCACATACTGGCAGGAAGGAGGTCTTATACCCATTTTCAGGATGAGAAAACTAAGGCTCAAAGAGTAAGAAGGCTTGTTCGGGTGGCACAGGCTGATAGTAGCAGAGATCAGGCAGGAACCTGGTCTGTTGTCCTTAGCTGGATGCTAAGCCAGACAGTGGGGAGGCTGTGTGCATGCAACCTTCACTCTGGCCTGCTCCAGTTGTACCTGGAGTTAGGCACCCAGCTCAGTACCTGCCCCTTGCCCACCCCGCATCCTCCGACCTCACGGGCAAGGAACTGTTCCGAGAGACAGAGAGCCTGGATCAGAAAGCTGGAGGCTGGATGGACCGCAGTGGCCCTTGAAACACCTGGTTACCACTGTGAGGCTCTGGCTGTCCCCTCCCCTGACTTGGAAGCTCCATCTCCTATTATAGCTATAGGTATCTTACCCTGTGGGTAAGGTATATGCAGCAACAGGCTCCTGGCCAACAGTTGGCCAACTGTCGGCTCTCACAGGGTTACACTTTCCGCTTCACACGCATACAGGTGTGCATGCATGCACACTTGCTGTACCTCACAAAGCTATCGCATATGGCACTCAGAAGAATCAGTATCCAGAACTAAGACTGGGTCCACAGGCAGAAGAAAGAGCTCATGTTCAGTCTCCTGGGACCAGTGGTTTAGGAGAGGCATGAGGGGTCGTTTTCTAAATGACAGGTCATTTTGTCTGACTGCATCAGCCCTTTCTTGTATCTGGCCACAACGAACCCGTCTTTGGGATGCAAGGTAGGGTCAGGCTTGTTCAGGCTTGTGTTTAGAGCCTCACTCACTCAGGCTTCTGATCCAGGAAGCCCTGGGTATCAGCCTTAGGACAGAAGGCGCATGCGCGCACACACACATACACACGCACACACACATACATGCTCATGTAGATCTATGCCCCCCTCCATTGTCACTCACACACTGTGGGCACAGATGTCACAATGAACAGGGGCGTACACCGAGGAGCCAGCCGGGAGCCGCGCTTTATTGACGTATGGGGCCTACAGACATCGTGTATGCTCAGACACACCTACACGCATGCACAGGCATGCGTCTAGCTGCACACAAACTCATTAACTCCTGCCAGCACGGAAAGTCACTAATACATATGCTCAGACCCACAATGATAGCAAACACTGATAGTTTACAAGGCTTGCTCAGCTCTCTGCACCTGCCCAGCATAGCTCGTAAAAAAAGGAGGCTCCTGGCTTGTTTACAGATGTCCAGAACTAAACAGCCCCCAGAGGATAGGATGAAGCCTGACAGGGAAGTGGAGAGGCCCAGAGAGAGGAAGGACCTGCTTTTCAGTGGTACAACACAGTCACCCACAACATAGGCGTCCACGTTTCTAGGAAAAGGCTGGGGGTGGGGGTGGGGGTGGGGGTGGGGAGCAGCTAATCAGAAAAGTCTCCTGGGAGCCATGCTCACCACTGCCGGCCAGGACTGCGATGGCGAAGAATTTCTTCATACCCAGGCTGGACCTGAGAGAGAGAGGAATAGCCATCCTGAACCCTCCTCTCCAGCTGCCCATAGCCTGTCTCATTTGAGGCCTCACCCTTGCCTTTGTTACTGTCACCCAGCCCTGTGATCAGCACCTCCCCACCTGGCCTGTGTCTCCTGGGAGAAACACACCCCAGAGTGGCAGAGCCACCAGAACCAATTTCAGCTCCAACTTTGAGCTCCAAGATAGAAAGCCATTGTCCCACACCAGGGCCAGCTCTCTTGAGACCATACTCCAAGGAGTCCTAGGATTCTAGTCATGGGGAACCCCCCCCCACCTGGCAATTAGATCTTAAAACCTAAAACCAAGGGGCCTAGGTCACTGGAATCTAGTTCCAGCTCTGCAAATGCTGAGTGGCCACAGGCAGATCTCTCAGCCTCTCTGGGCTTCAAGGACAGAATGAAGTTGATTAAATGGTCCCAAAGTCCTTCTAGCCCTAAAATGCAGCTGGCCACGTCTGCTCAGCATGCAGAAACTCAGAGATCTCCTTCCTGGAGAACCGACTCCAGGAGTAGATCCCTTACCCCTCTGCTGCCTCTCTCCATGGACTGATCCATTCCAGGGCAGTAAACACCTACCTGGAGGTTTTAGAAGGAGAGACCCTGAGGCTTGGGCTCTTCTGTCGAGTGGAGTGTTTAACCAGCACCTTCTTCTTGAATCCTTTGGGGTTGGCCTGTGCCCCATCTCTCATGTCTTGGATTTTGGGAGGCCAGAGACATAGAGCTTGAGAGATCCTTAATTTGCCCAGAAGTCTCTGGAGAGCAGGCCCCAGCTTCACGCTGTCACTGTCACACACACTAGCAGGGTAATGCTGAGGCAATGCCTCTGGGCAAGAGGCAGATGACAGATGTCCTAGAAACAGCTGGCCCCACCTCCTCCCTCCCACTGCTACAGCCCTTCCCACACCTGGCTGATGAGATTCCCACCCCACATCAGCCTACCCACCCCCTTGGGCTTGGGAGTGGGGTGCATTTATCAAGAATTAGCCCCACCCCCTGCACCTGAAGCAAGGGCTGAGCTATCTGCATCCCAACCTGGAAGATGCTAAAGAAAATTACCCAACAACACTTGTCCGAGAAAAACAAGAAGTACTTTCTTCAAGGGACCTTCCTGTAGGGAGTACCAAACTAGGGTCTTGCAGGAAGCAAGTGAGATTGGACCTCACTTCTAAATACAAGGCTAAGAGGGTTAGATCCCAGAATGCACAAGGGCCTGGATCTGTCCACAGCAGAAACTCAATTGAAGTAGCACGTGCCTGTAAGCCTGGCACTTGGGAGATGGAGTCAGGAGAAGCAGGAGTTCAAGTCCATCTTCATCTACATGGCAAGTTGTAGGTTACCCCTGCCAACATAAGACCATGTCTCAAGAGAATGGTGGGGGTGGGGGTGCAGAAGGCCGGAAAGTTGCTTCAGTAATAGTTAAGAGCACTTGCTACTCTTGCAGAGGACCTGGGTTTGGTTCCCAGCACACACCTTGCAGCTCACAGCTGCCTGTAGCTCCAGCTTCATGGGATCCTGCTTCTTCGGGCACCAGGCATGCAAGTGGTCAAGGCACACACATGCACACACACACAGGCAAAGCATTCATATACATGAAAATGAATAGAGGCTGGAGTGAAGGGTCAGCAGTTAAAGGCACTTAATGCCCAAGGTTCGGTTTCCAGCACCCACATGGTGTCTCACAACCATCTGTAACTCCGGCTCCTGGGCTCCGTGTTTCTGACTTTGCATGCAGTACAGATATATGCACTCAGGCACATACACATAAAATAAAATATAATACTTTTTTTTTAGTAAAAAGCTGGGTGTGGTGGTGCACACCTTTAATCCCAGCAACTTGGGAGGCAGAAGCAGGTGGATCTCTGAGTTCAAGGCCAGCTTGGTTTACAAAGTGAGTTCCACGGCAACCAGGGCTACACAGAGAAACCCTGTCTCAAAAAACAAACAAACAAACAAACAAACAAACAAAAACCAAAAACCAAAGTAAATCAATCAAATAGATAAGTTTTTTTAAAGAAAAAGAAATAAATAAAACCAGGTGAAGAGAAGGGTTCCTGGATGCAAAATCATGGAGAGAACGTGGCAGGGGCAGAGGTTCCAGCTAAGCTGCCTGAACAGCTTTTCCCGGAGAAATTGGGGTGATCAGGCATTACCCCAGGGGATGCCAGAGGCTGAGGAACCTCTCAGATATGGGAGATGTCAGAGAGGAACAACAGAGACCCCAGCTGAACCATCTTAACAGGTTGGTAGCTAGTATGGACACTGCAGATACCCACAAAGAAGCCCAACCATCAGCTCAGAAGAGAGTTCAGAGGAACCCAAGTCTGTCCAAGTGAAGGACTTCTTGATGAGGAGGCTTTGTGTGGGTACGTACCTGTTCCCTGTCTAGATAGACAGAATCCCCCTCCTATCTGAAAGGGGGCTCCAGTCATTCATGAGCATGTCGGTGGCCATCTCCCCCAGACTGAGACCGGAGGTGGTCAAGCACTTGCATGTGGTGGAAAGCTCCCAGCTCATTCATCTG
>CM052702.1:126331513-126361747 GCA_028551405.1 Uromys caudimaculatus
CACACACACACACACACACACACACACACACACAGATACACATACACACAGACACACACAAAGACACGCACACACACAGACCACAACCACAAAATGTCTTTGAAAATCACCATAGGTTCTCTGAGTGGTACCATAGTCTCTGGCGGAGAGTCCCGTGAGTCAGGGTATTAGCATCAGTTGCTTGTTTGTTTGTAGGGCATGTGGGGTGTGTGTGTGTGTGTGTGTGTGTGTGTGTGTGTGTGTGTGTGTGTGTGTGTGTGTCTGGTCTCTGTCATTACTGTCTACTGTGTGGGCTTAGAAAAGAAGAGAGGGCCTGAGATTCAGGAGCTGCCTGAGGAGACTGAGCAGGGGCCGATCCTCCATCTCCAGGCTGAGGCCTTGGCCAGTGGGACTCCTTCCCTGTTCTGTGCCCCCTTCAGCTGTGGGGTTGGGGTACCAAGACCTCTTTTCAGAAACTGTTAATTGCCAAGGGCAAGTTCCCGTGCTATGGGGCATGCACAGGGCTCAGTTTTAAAGACTGGATCGTGACAAGGGCCTGGAGTGAACTGAGTTGGGAAAGTAGCTCTGTTGGAAACGGGCACTCAACGTGACCCCTCATCCACATTATCTCTCCTCATCTAGTGTTTCCAGTCCTGTTGACAAGGGTCCCCCGAAGTGTCTCTTCCTACTTAGGACTTTCAGACTTCCTCTTCTGGCTGTCCCAAGCAAGTGGGGCTATCTGAGGCATCCTTCACTATCCCTTACCCAGCCCCCAACTGGTCCTCTTCCAAGTTTCCTGTCTGTGGGGAGGTCCCTCCTCTCCCCAGGAAGTCCCTCGCAGACTCCAGTCACACATCCACACAGGGGAAGGCTCTAATTTGTATTTGGACATGTGATCCTTTGCAAGTTCCTGTATGTTTTGGTGTGTGGACCTTGACACAGATTGGGGAACCTGGAAAGCAGGGACCTTTATTTTCTCAAGGAGCCCCAGGGCTTCCCTGGGTGACAGCGGCTTGTTCTACCATCTCAGACTGGCAGTGCAAGGCCGTATAGCTGTCTGTGTCTGCCGAGAGCTGAGTTCTAATTTTACACCCACATTTGCATCCGCCTCTCACAAAGATCACTGAACTTTAAAGAAGATACAGCCTCCAGGCTGCAGGAGCTGGGAGTGCCTGCACTCAGGATGAGGCCAAGACCTGGGACCCCAGAAAGCCATTTTAAGCCCTGAAATTCTGGTGGAGGAGCAAGTCAGCAAGTCCAACAGGTCTTGAGACAGGCCTGGCTCCTCCCTCCTGGGGAGGGGCGGGCTCCTGCACTCCTGCCTTCCCTCTCCAAGCTGCTAGTACTCAATAATGAATAATAAACTGGTCGACCCAGAAATTCCACTTGTGAGAGAGCAACCCCAGATACAAACCTAAGCTATTTCTGGAAGATGGGTGCAAAGAGACACCATGGGGTGGCTTTATGGCTTTTGTTTTTACAATCAGGTGGATTAGGGTCCACTCTCACCCTAACTTACTCACCTCTTTGAAGGCACTCCTTGCAAATACAGACACATCCTGAGGCTCCAGGCTACAGTGCTCAAGAGTCTCCACCATGTGAATTTTGAGGGAGCACAATTCTGCCCTGAACAAGGATGGATAGGAGTTCCCTTATGACATTTAAGTGAGGAAATGTTGAATTTACAACTCCTCCCCTACGGCCACGTTTATTCTGATCACAAAGATAACGCCACCACCTTAAAGGAAGAGGACAAACCAACCCTCTTGACCATAGGTGTGGAACCTCTTAACAAAATCCTGACAGGCAGAATCTATAAGAAACAAGAATATCAGCATATAAACAAGAATGTAAATCATAACCAAGTTAGTATCGTTCCAGGAATGAAAGGTTGATTGATTTTTACACTAAGATACAACCCACAGGCATTATACCCCGTTAACAGATTTAAAAAGGAAAAACATACAATATCTCAGGATGTAGTCAAACCTACCAAGAAACACCGTGTGACAAAATCCAGATTCATTCCTGGCAAATAAATCAATAAATAAGTTAGAAATCAAGATCTAAGTTCATCTTGAACTGTAGTCCACAGGCAACATCTTACTTGAGGCTGAAAAGTGAGTGAGAGAGAGAGAGACAGAGAGAGAGACAGAGAGAGAGACAGAGAGAGAGACAGAGAGAGAGACAGAGAGAGAGACAGAGAGAGGCAGAGAGAGAAAGAGAGAGAGAGAGACAGAGACAGAGAGAGAGAGAGACAGAGAGACAGAGAAAGAAAGAGAGAGAGAGAGACAGAGAGAGAGAATACACTAAGACCCCAAAGGATGCAACTGTCCCTGGACCCGGTGACACATGCGCCCAATCTTAGTGCTCAGAAGGCAAAAGCAGGCAGATCTTCCAAGAGTCTGAGGCCAGTCTGGGCTACATAGAGAGACACTGTCTCAAAAAATAAGCTATCACTACCACCATCAATAAAAGAATGCTTCTCTTAGCATTGGTGTAATAACCCCATGAGGACTCTTGCCTGACCATTGCTGCTGCCAGTCACATGCTCGAGGCCCAGCCATGTCAGGATAGTGTCTTCACTTGGCTGAAACTAACCTCTGATGACAGGAGGAGCATGTTTATGAACTGGCTAAGAAGGGCCCAGCTCCATCCCCAACCAGTGGGACCTCAAAGCAATCCCAGGACACAGTACAGGACGAACTGTGGTAATTAAAGAAGCCTAGATCTAGTCAAGCATATCAAGTTGTGTCTGCCTTAAGTCCCAGCACTCAGGAGGCAGAGACAGGAGGATCACAGGTTCAAGGTCAGCCAGAGCTACATAATAAGAACAGGTCTGAAAAACAAAGCAGAAGGCTTTCCCCAGTCCGAGGAACCCCTGTCATTAGGATGAGGGCGCTAAGTCCTGGAGGTTCTGATAGATGACCCATCCACTGACCCAGTATCACTTGAGTCCTCCCGTATCCTCAGGAAGATGAATCACTGGCAGCTTTGTCCTAGTTGTACACACTCACCTCTGTGCTCCAGCAAGGAAATCACTATTTAACATTTTAGAAGAAGTGGTGTCTCACATTGCGATCTCAGCGCTTAGGAAGGGAAAGCAGGAGGAAGAAGGCCGAGGGTTCAGGGCATTCAGGGCCGGGCCAGACTGGTGCTGAGTTCCCAAACAGCCAGGGAATGTAAGACCGCATCTCAAAAAAAAAAAGCCAACAACCCTGTGGAATCTACACATAATGAATTCATACTCTGAGTTCAGCCAGGTTGCAGAGTAGAATAAGAAAATCCAAAATAATAACAATTGTTATTTCTTTTTTTAATTTTATGTATATGAGTACACTGTAGCTATCATCAGACACACCAGCAGAGGACATCAGATCCCATTACAGATGGTTGTGAGCCATCATGTAGTTGCTGAGAATTGAACTCAGGACCTCTGGAAGAGCAGTCAGTGCTCTTAACCGCTGAGCCATCTCTCCAGCCCAACAGTTGTTATTTCTACATGCTGGAAATGAGCGTTTAAAAAACAAACACCTAAAAGCACGTTTACAAAAATACCCCAAGTATCGACGATGTAGGAACGAAGATGATAAAGAAATGGAACATGTGTACACTGAAAACTCAAATGTGTTAATACAATAAATAAAGAGAAAGCACTCTTTTTAACAAGCTGGAGAGCTACATTCAAAAGAATAAGGCTGAACCCACTCACAAAAGTTAGCTCGAAATGGGGTCTGGAGATGTGGCTCAGCCATAAAGAGTGCTTGAGACCCTTGTGAGGGAACCTACGTTTGAGCCTCAGTACCTAAGTCTATTACGTCAGCTAACTAAAGTGTGTGGCAGAGAAGGCAAGTGACTGACTGCTCTTGGTAGGGCTTCATTTGGGATGTATAAAATTAGATCACGGCCACAGTTACATACATGTGAATTTTTACTAATTGAAGCTGGGCTTGGTGGCACGCACCTCCGATCCTAAACACTTGGGAAGTACAGGTAGGAGGATCAAGGGTTTGAGGCTAGCCTGGGCTACATGAGGCCCTGCTCAGAAAACAAAAAGAAAACAGAGTGAGGGGCTGGAGACATAGCTCAGTTGCTAGAGTGTTTGCCCAGAATGCATGAAACCCTGAGTTCAGTTCACAAACTGAGGATGCTGGCTGGCAATCTTGGTACTTGAGAGATGGAGACAGGAGAAATTCAGTTACAGCTGCTTGTAGCCTAACTCCAGCTCCGGGGCTTCTGTTAAACGCCCTCTTCTGGCCCCCGAGGGCACTGCACTCATGTGCATATAGCCACACACAGATACATACACACACATGTAATTAAAGACAAATCTTTTTTTTTTTTTTTTTTTTTTTTTTTTTTTTTTTTTTTTTTTTTTTTTTTTTTTTTTTAAGGATTAGCTCAAAATGAATCTGAAACCTAAATGTAAAGTACAAGGCTTTAGAAGACACATGGGTGTGGTGGCCTGTGGTTGTGATCCCAGCACTGGGGAAGTAAAGGCAGAAGGCTCACCAATGAGTGGAAGCTAGCCTGGGCTGCATAGCAAGACCCTGGATCAAACAAGCAAACAAACTAGAAAGAAAAAAAACTCTTAGAAGCAAGTGTGAGAGTAGATCTCTGTGGTATTGGCTTAGATAATGGTCTCCTAAATTATGTAACAATAACACAAGAGACATTAAAACAAAATTGACTTTTCCCCAGAATTTAAAACCCTGTGCTACAAACCATACTATCAAAAAAGTTGAAAGGTAACCCACAGGGTGGGAGAAAATCAGGTGTGTCGTAGACTGTACCCCTAACATACAAGGACTCTCACAAGTCAGCAGTAAAGCAAAACTAACCCAAGGAACTTGAGCAGAAGTTTCTCCACATACGGTAACGAAATGGGCCGGGCAGTGGTGGCGCACCCCTTTAATCCCAGTGCTTGGGAGGCAGAGCAGGTGGATTTCTGAGTTCGAGGCCAGCCTGGTCTACAGAGTGAGTTCCAGGACAGCCAGGGCTACACAGTGAGTTCCAGGACAGCCAGGGCTACACAGAGAAACCCTGTCTCGAAAACCCAAAAAAAAAAAAAAAAAAAGATAACGTGATGACCAACAGGCACATGGAAAGGTTTTATCATTGTTAGTCACTAGGGAAATACAGATGGAAGGCACCATGAGAAAACGCCTCACACCCTCTAAGACAACTCTCATGAGAAGGGATGGTGAGAATTCCACTTCCACACCCCGGGAACCCTCGAGTGGTTTTGGAAAATAGTCTGGCCCTTCCTCAAAGTGTTAAGCGTGGAGCTTTCCATATGAAACAGAAGTTACAACCCGGGATCTACACCCAAAGGAACGAAACCAGGAATCTCTGGGAGGTGTACATTGGTCACAGTCACGCTGTGCAGTCCAGCCAAGAATGGGCCAGAAGTCCCACTGATGGGCCAGGGGATATGCGGACTCGCTACACCAGCATACATTAGCCGACCACCGAAAGCAACAGAGGCTGCAATCCTGGGCTCTGCCGGTAGCAGATTTCCACACAAGTGTGAAGACCTGAGTTAGACCCTGCCACATGGCACATCGGTGCATGCCTGTAACTCCAGTCCTAAGAGGTAGAGACAGGCAGATCCATGGGTCTCACTGGTCAGTGAGTCTAGCTAAGCTCAGACTTCTGAGAGACTTCTCCTGAAAAGTAAATGGAGAGAGAATGAGGAGGATGTAATGTGGGCCTCTAGCCTACACACACACACACACACACACAAACACACACACACACACACACACACCCCTGCATACGTAAACACGTGCAAACACATACCTGCACACACATGTGCAAACACACACACATACTTGCATACACACACCTGCACACACATTCACACCTGTATACACACTTGCATAAATACACATGTGTGTATTCATGTATATATATACATACAAGAACACATACATACACTCCTGTATGTATACACAGGTGAAAACATGCACACATACCTGCATACAGACTTGTATACAGACACATAGACACACATGTGTACATACATACAAGAACACATATTTACACACCTGCACACACACACAAATTTACATACATACATACATACAAGAATGCATACACAGACACACCAAACAAACAAACAAACAAAAAGGAATCCAGTGTCAGTAAATGCCACAGTATGGGGGGGGAAATGTCAAGAAGGGGAAGCAGTCACTGAAGGCTGTGCTCCTTCACTGAACACTGAATACTGTTGTGTGATCCATTCACACACAGGTCTGAGACAGGCAACAGAAATAGAAAACAGGTTAGTTAGCTAGCTGGGGAGGGGGGGAGTGTGTGGCAGAGCCACTCAGGGAGTGACTGTCATCGGTACGGTTGCACTGAGGGCCCGGAAAGTTAGATCGTGGTCACGGTTACATAAATGTGATTATAAAAGAGTTGAAGCCAGGCACTACAATCCCAAACACTTGGGAAGTAGAGGTAAGAGGATCAAGGGTTTGAGGATAGCCTGGGCTACACAAGCCCCTGCTTAGAAATCAAAAAGGAAATTGAGTTAGGGGCTGGAAATGCAGCTCAGTGGGAGAGCACTTGTCTAGCATGAAGGAAGTCCCAAGTTCAGTGCCCATAAAGCAAGGATGGAGGTGCACAGCTGCGGTCTGAGTACTTAAGAGGTGGAGACAGGAAGATCAGAAGTTCAGAGTCATCCTCTCCTACATCTCGAGTTTGAGGCCAGTCTGGACCATCTGAGAGCTTATCTCAAAAAAAAAAAAAAAAAAGTAAGTTATATACTTGAAAGAGCATTATACGCAGTCATATACATACTGCCTTTGAGGTTGGATCATTTTGTTTGGCCTCAAGGAAGGAAGTCTCAACACGTCTCCCAGCATGAACAAACATAAAGCCATTAATCTCATAATGAAATACTCGAGCTGTCAATCACAGAGACAAACACCATAGAGTCCAGCTTCCGTGAGGTTCAAATTTACCGAAGCCAAAGAGGAGAGTAGTGGTTTCCAGGGGCTGGGAGGGGAGTGGGAACTCTTGATACTCTCACTGGGAACAGAGTTTCAGTTTTGCAAGACAGAAAGTTCTGTGGGTGGATGGCGGGGACAGTTGAGCAACACGGTGAATATGCTGACGGCCAGGATGCCACACAGTTGAAAAGATTATATGGGAGTTACGTGCATTTTATATATGGTAAGGAAAATTGTTTTAAATGATGTGTGGGCCTATATGTAAGATTTGAGCTTAGGGAATTTCTAAGGGAAAATGGGCTGGGCATGGCTATGCACATCTGTAAGTCAGTCCTTGGGGGTTGGAGGCTCAAGGATAAAGAGCTCATGGCCAGCCTGGGATCCATGACACCCTGTCTCAAAACTAAACTAAACAAAACCAAAAAATGGGCTGGAGAGATGGATGGCTCAGTGGTTAAGAGCACTGGTAGTTCTTGCAGAAGTCCCAGCGCCCCACATGGAAGCTGTGACTCCAGTCGCAGGGCATCCAATGCCCCCTACGGGCTACATGGGCACTGTACACACATGGTACAGAGACATACATGCAGGTAAAATACCATACACATAAAATAAATGGAAAAAAGAAAGAAAGAAACCCAGTTCTTGCAGAGGCCCTGGGTTTGGGTTCCAACATCCACATCAGGTGCCTCATGGTCCACCTGTAACATCAGCTCCAGGGGAGTTGACCACACACACACACACACATACACACACACACACACGGAGTTAATAAGATAAGTCTTTAAGACAAATGGCTTGATACAACGTGGAAGGCACAGCAAGCGTGTCAGGGAAAATTGCCAGCACATTAGACTTCAGGAGCCTTTAACTTCTTGTCCTTTCCAAGATCCTCTCATGAAAAGGAAGAGCTCGGTGTGTAACTGGATAGTAGAGCATTTTCCTCACATGCTTGGAGCCTGGGTTCAATCTCTAGCATGGAGAAACAAGAGGAGGGGAAGAGGAGGGAGGAGGGAGGAGGGAGGAGGAGAACATGAAAAATAAACGAAGTATTTGAACAGGCACTTCACCAAAGAAGATGCATCAATAGTAAATTAGCACATGGAGAAACTACTGAGGATCTTTTGATACCCCTTCCTCCTCCTCTCCCTCCTCCTCTCCTTCCTCCTTTTCTTCTTCCTTCCCCTCCTCCTCTTCTCCCTCCTCCTCTTCTCCCTCTTTCTCTTCTCCTCCTCCTCTCCCTCCTCTTCTTCTCCCTCCTCTTCTTCTCCCTCCTCTTCTCCCTCCTCCTCTCCCTCCTCCTCTTCTCCCTCTTCTCCCTCCTCCTCTCCCTCCTCCTCTCCCTCCTCCTCTTCTCCCTCCTCCTCTTCTCCCTCCTCTTCTCCCTCCTCCTTTCCCTCCTCCTCTTCTCCCTCCTCCTCTCCTCCCTCCTCCTTTCCCTCCTCCTCTTCTCCCTCCTCCTCTTCTCCCTCTTTCTCTTCTCCCTCCTCCTCTTCTCTCTCCTCCTTTCCCTCCTCCTCTTCTCCCTTCTCTTCTCCCTCCTCTTCCTCCTCCTCTTCTCCCTCCTCCTCTCCCTCCTCTTCTCCTTCTTTCTCTTCTCCCTCCTCTCCCACCTCCTCTCCCTCCTGTTCTTCTCCCTCCTCCTCTTCTCCCCCCTCCTTTCCCTCCTCTTCATCAGTCTTTTCCCTCTCTGTTCTTCTAGAGACCCCCCCCCCGGGGCACACATGCAAGTACTTCAAAGTAACATCTCCAGCCCAGAAACTTTCTTGAAATGACAAGAACCTGGCCATTTCCTTGCTAGATACTTTCCCAAGAGAAATGAAAACCTTTGTCCAAACAGCCAAATGTCTGGAGACTGGCAAATAGATAAAGAATTCCATACAGCTGCACCGTGGAATATTAGTCAGCAGTGAAAAGCAGTGTGCAGCAGCGAAGATAAGTCTTCGGATAATTATGCAGAATAAAACCAGGCAAAACATGTAAATGCTGTGTGTGTGTGTGTGTGTGTGTGTGTGTGTGTGTGTGTGTGTTTCTGTTTCCGTGTGACTTTCCAGACAATGCAAATCATGTGTATTGATAAGCCAATGAGTGGTTGCCTGGAAGCCAAATGGGGAAGTGAGGACACCTCGGGGTTGGGGGCTGAATATGGTCACTGTCTTCATTGTGATGGCCACTTCACAGGTGCACGCAGGCATTATTTAGCAAATTGTACATTAAAATTTATTTTTAATTATGTGTGCATGATGTGTGTGGGGGCAGAGGTGCATGTGAGTGGGGTACCCATAGAGGCCAGAAGGAGGATCCCCTGGGACTGGAGTGGCAGGCTGTGGTGAACCGCCTTACATGGATGCTGGGAACCCAATTCAGGTCCTCTACAAAAGCCACAAATACCCTTAACCACTGAGCCATCCCTCCAGCCCTAAACTGGATGTTTTAAATATAGCCTTGATATCCTTGGGGGTGGGGGGATAGCAAGGCCCACTGCCAATACCTAAACCTGCAGGTACCCAGGTTCGCTATACTTACATGAAGTGGCTGAGTGCTTGCATGCAATCTACACGCGTCTGGCCATCTTTTTAAAATCCCTTTAAATCTGCTCCAGAAGCTGGGCATGGTGGTGCATGCCCATAAGCCTCGCACTCGGGAGGCAGAGAGAGGAAGATCACAGCCAGTTTCAGCTAGCTTCAGCTACATAGTGAGGCTCTACCTCAAAAATCTAAAAATAAATAAATTATTTAATGAATTATTTTTAAATCATGTATAATGTAAATGACTATGTGTGTGTCTGTCATATATACATACAAAATATGTATGTGTGCATATGTATACTTGTATGTATGTACATATATGTTGTCCGGCGCGCTGTTTGGTCTCGCCAGCAAGAACCCACGCGGACACACGGATCCTTCTGCAGCAATGCGTTTATTGCATGATGAAAAGAGGAAGACCCCGGGGCCCCAAAATGGCGCTGCTTATATAGCCCTGAGGCAGCGTGTCCTCCACTGGTTGGCGCGCCCCGGGAGTGGGCGGTGATTAGTCATGTACACCCTTACTGCGCAAGTGCTTCGGGCGAGTCATCCCGCGCTATCCATAAGTTTCCTTAGAGCGACAGCGGAAGTCAGCGCCATCTTGTAATGGCGAATACTCTAACCGCTCCTTACAATATGTGTGTGTTATACACACACACACACACACACACACACACACACACACACACACATATATATATATATATATATATATATATATACACACACACACACACACACACACACTTGTGTGTACAGATGTGCTCCTCTATGCAAGTAGAAGCCAGAGGTATATTTATCTATCACATTCCATCTAATTTTTTGAGACGAGGTCTCTCACTGAGCCTGGAGATTGCTGTGTTGGTGAGACCAGCTGGCCAGTGACGTTCCAGGACCTACCTCTGTCACCTGCACCCACAGCACTGGGGCTATAGGCGTGCACTGCCATGCCTGGCTTTTACGTGGGTTCCAGGAATCTGAACTTGGGTCCTCAAGGTTGTCCAGCCAACACTTTATCCCCTAGGCTATCTCTCCTGTCTCACAAATAGCTATTTTAGAGACTAATAGCAGGAAAAGAAAATCTGTTGCCTGGAGGTGTAGCTCAGTGGTAGAGTGCTTACCTAGCACGCCTGAGGCCCTGGGTTTGATCCCCAGGACTGCCAGGAAGAAAAAATAGAGGGAAAGGGATAAAAATGAGAATATCTAGAATATCTGTATGTGTTCAGCATACCCACAACATTTCCTCAAATATTTTGTTTTGTTTTCAATTGTAAGTATAGATGTGTGTGTTTGTGTGGGTATGCGCATGTGGATGCAGCTGCCCATGGAGGCCAGAAGAGGGCGCTGGGTCTCCTAGATCTGGATTTAACAGATGGTTGTGAGCTGTTTGTCATTGGTGTGGGGATCTAAAGCCAGGTCCTCGGGAAAAGCCCTACAAGCTCTTACCCACGGAGCCATCTCTCTAGACCCTCCCCAAATATTCCTGATCTGCGGCTGGCCATTGGAATAAAACCCACACTATGGGAGCTGACGACATATACCATTAATTTCATCTCAGTTTTATTTCAATGGTGTTATAATGAGAAAAGGAGAGAGAGAGAGAGAGAGAGAGAGAGAGAGAGAGAGAGGCAGTCAGACAAAGAAAGAGAAGGGAGAGAGAGGCTTCCGTTAGTATGTCTGAGGCTTAAGCACGATGCACACTGGTGAGCAGGTCAGACAACCGGAACACACTCTTCCAGAGGGGGCGGAAGTTGAGCAGCCTTTGAAGACGATGCAGCAATTTCCTATAAAGGGGAGCACATACTCACCACACAACACAGTCCTTCTGCTCCCTGGTGCTCACACAGAGAGCAGACCCTGTGCATGTGTTCAGTCTGGACCCTCACTCACAAGTGTCTCTTGACAGCCTAACTAGGAGCAGTCTAAACACCCACCGCCTGTGGTATGTCCATAAAACAAGACAAGATGCTACTCAGAGCCACAGTTCACAACCCATGCACACGTCGTGCATGAACCTCAGAATTATACACAGGAACATTATATGGTCCTAACGAAAGGTGGGCGGAGACAAAGTCCCTAAACTGGATAATTCCATGTCTGAAACTCAGCTCATCTAAGGAGGGTCAGGTAACGCAAGTCCCCAATCCTTGAGAAGCAAAGGCAAGATCACAGATTCAAAATCTCTCCAAGTGACAGAGCCAGTTCAAACCAGCCTGAGCAACTTGGGGAAGCTGTAGGGCTGATGGTGACAGCAATGGTGACTGGTGTGTACCTCACCCTGGTCTTAATCCCTTGTGCTACACACACACACACACACACACCATGCATGCACAAACATGCACACACACAAGGGGTTTATCAGAGGTCAGCGATTTGGCAAAACTGGCGGGCCAGCAACCCATCTCCTGCCCCGCACCTCCCAGATCTGCCTGTCTCTGCCTCCTCGTGCTGGGGTTACAGACACACTGAGAGAATTTTACAGGACAACCCCTTCCATAAAGTTGGGATGGGTTGATGATTGTCCTGGACTGAAGGAGGGAGGGAAATTGACTTCTCAGGGGCTTGAAGGAAACCTTGGCAGGGGTGTGGGGATAGAGAGTGGAGACAGGAGCAGGGAGGAGTGGGTGAGGGAAAGGGCGATGAAGATGTGAATGATTATGGAAGTTTTCCAGCTCAGATGTGTCTTCATCGGAATTAGCCAAACTATTAGCAGACACATTTTATCTTATCCAAATTGTAATTCAAAAAAGGACTCAGTGGGTGTGGCTCAGTAAATCACATGTACCAAGCAAAAGGCTCTGAGTTCAATACCCAACACTATGAGAAACCAGGCATGGTGGTAAATTCCTGTGATCCCAGCATTTAGGAGGTAGAGGCCAGAGGGTCAGAAGTTCAAGGTCCTCCTCAGTCACTTAAGTTTTAGGTCAACCAGAAATAAATAAAAGCCTGTCTCAAAAATTTTCTTTTAAAAAATGAATGAAAGAAAGAAAGAAAGGAAGCTATACCTTAATAAAACTGATTTTCAAAAACCATTTTGTATTTCTGTAACTGACTAAGTGATTTCTAGTCCTTAACACTGGAGGAAGGCAGTCTCAAAGGTCATTATTCCCATTTCGTGCGAGTAGAAACTGAGGCAGTGAGCTATGCATGCATCTCAGGCCTGCACGGGCAGCTCCCTGAGAGCCAGGCTGCCTGAGACCTGCTTGCCACTCTGCAGGGACCCTGTTATGCTTTGTGAGGGGGTCAGAAAAAAAAAAAAAAACAACAACGACCAGAGCCAAACTCCCCCAGGAGAACCTCTTACATTCACACTGGACTAAACAGGAAAAGAGAGAGAAAGAGAGAGCACATACATGCATGCGTGTGCATGCACATGTATTCATGTGTGTACTGGCAGAGGCCAGAGGTTTCTCTCCCTTTAGTTTTTGAGATAGGGCCTCTCACTGAACCCCAGAGCTAACCACTTGCACTAGCCAACAAGTGGCCAGTTGTCTGGCCAACAGATCCTCTCTGCCCCCACCCCCATTCCCACCCAGTGCTGGGATTACATGTGTGCCATCACGTGGGTGCTCTGGATCCCAACACAGGCTCTCTCTAGGGCTCGTGCAGCAAACACTTTACTGAGCGGGTCATCTCCCCAAGTCTGGGAATTTTTTTTTCCACACTCACGCAAGCTGGACGTCTGAGCTAAAAGGACAGCGGGAATTGGTTCCTTCTGAGGTCTCTCTTCAGGGCTTGCTTCCTTCCTGGGCCCATGTACAGTCATTCTTCTGTGTCCTTAGAGGTGTTTTTGTTTCCTTACAGGAAGGGGTCAAGCTACTGGCTGGGACTTGCCAGGTAGAGCAGGCTAGCCTGGGACTTGTGATCTTTCTGCCTCAGCCTCTAATGTGCTGGGATCATAGGCTCAGATTCATGCTCGCCTCTATTAATTGCTCTACTAGAAGGACACAGCCAGCAGGCCAACCTTCCTATGAGAAATGAGTGATGCTGGAACAGACAGAAGCCAGAGAACGCAATAAAAACACAGATGGCTTCCTGGAGGCAGGGGAGGTTTGTACATGCCAGAGGGCTGTCATTTCCTATAGACTTAATAGCATGTCCCTCTGCAGGAACCTCCAAGTCATAGGCCGCTGTTGGATCTGATTAATGATTTTAAACTATTGCCTCAGCTTTCTTGTCCTACATGTGTAAGTTGGCACCCTCTCTGTATAAATACATAAGCACGTGAAGCCTTACCATTATTTCTTTAAGGTGCCACTAGCTGTCTGTACTTAATGCAGGCCCTAGTTTGGCAGTCTGTCCACTCTGGGGCCTTAGCAGACAGGGACATTTCTGTTCTTCCTTCTCTGCCCCCTGCACACAGTAGGTGCTCAAGAAATATCTGCCAAATGGATTCATTTGCTTGGCTCCTGGGAAATTTCTTAAAAGTGTTCTTCCTTCCCACGAGCCAAGGCACTAACAACTCTGACTTGCTGTGTACCAGGCACGTCGACCACTGTCCCCAGCCCATGGCATGGAACCCTCAGAATGGCAGCCCCACTTCATAAACAAAATGGCAGAAAGGGGACAACCTGGTGTGGTGGCACATGCCTTTAATCCCAGCACTTGGGAGGCAGAGGCAGGCAGATCTCTGTGAGTTTGAGGCCAGCCCTAGTCTAGGAAGTAAGCTTCAGGACAACCAGGGCTATTACGCAGAGAAAGCTTGTCTCGAAAAACAAAAACAAAACAAAACAAAAAAAAAAGCAAAACAAAAGAAGGCAGAAAGCAGTAGTCAGGGTCTGTGGCTGTCAAGGTCAGGGCCAGAGGGACAGCAGAGGCTTGACAGGGGCTGCAAATGAGCAAGAACATCTCCCACAGTGACCACCTTCCAGCTTCTGGCTATGGGGAGTGCTAGGAATTTTGAAAGAGCCTGGGCTTTTTTGTTTTCATTAATTATCTGGGGGCAGGAGGGCGTGCATACGGCACCCTAAGCAAGTGGACATCTAAGAGCAGCTTTCAGGAGATAGAGCTCACCTCCACTGTATTGAGGCAGGGTCTCTCCTCTGTTGCCCAGTGCCTCACATTCACTGGCCTGCAAGCTTTTGACTGATTCTCCTGCCCCCATCCCCCACTCCCTGGAAGTGCTGGGATTACAGACGAGCACTGTGGAGCCTGGCTCTGTTTTGTTTTGTTTTGTTTCTGAGAAATAAACTCAGGTTACTAGGTGTACTGACTAGTTTTGTGTGTCAACTTGACACAAGCTGGAGTTATCACAGAGAAAGGAGTTTCAGTTGGAAAAATGCCTCCATGAGATCCAGCGGTAAGGCATTTTCTCAATTAGTGATCAAGGGGGGAGGGCCCCTTGTGGGTGGTGCCATCCCTGGGCTGGTAGTCTTGGGCTCTATAAGAAAGCAGGCTGAGCAAACCAGGAGAAGCAAGCAAGCCAGTAAGTTACATCCCTCCATGGCCTCTGCAACAGCTCCTGCTTCCTGACCTGCTTGAGTTCCACTCCTGACTTCCTTTCATGATGAACAGCAATTGGAAGTGTAAGCCGAATAAACCCTTTCCTCCTCAACTTGCATCTTGGTCCTGATGTTTGTGCAGGAATAGAACCCCTGACTAAGACAAATTGGTACCAGCATAGTGGGGTATTCCTGTGACAACCTGACCATGTTTTGGGGAGGACTGTGGAAGGACTTTGGAACTTTGGGCTAGAAAATCCATTCAGTGTTAAGAGCTCTGTGGGATGTTGTGTAGGAGCTTGGAAGATAATGTTGAGAACAGTGCAGAAGATGGAGGCCTGGCTTGTGAAATTTCAGAGGGAAGATTAAAGACTCTTATCAGGGCCAGTGCTAATTTGATTAAAGATTCTGTAGTTTTGGTTAGCTAGGGCTGAAGAAATTGGCTGTGATTAACAAGATACCAGAACTACTAAAGCAAAACCATTTGCATTACTGGGACTATTGATGCTGGTTAGCTGGAGCTGAAAAATTGACTGTGATTGAGAAGAGACCGGCATCATTGGGGTGAAATCTGAGAATTGTTTTCTGAGAGCACAGAGGCTGTGTTCCAGAGATAGCCAAGGTTGTACCTTATGCGGTGGCTGGACTTGGTAATATGTAAGAGTCACCCAGGTGGTACTGGTTTTGAAGGCATGAAGAAGTCATGAAGAGCAGCTGAGGCCTGGGCACTGTGAGAGGCTGCAGAAGGCCATTGGTGAAGTTGCAGCCTCAGTTGCATTGACAGCCCAGGATTGAGGGATCATGCAAAGGAGGTGAGGCTTGGCACCATGAAGAGAGCCTATGAGAAGCTGTTTGTAAAGCCTAGTTGCAGCAGAAGACAGCAGTGTTTTGGAGACTGTCTTCTGGAGATGCCAGTACCATGAGATGACCACCAAGAACAGCAACAGCAGTGGAGTACAGTCATCTGGAGCCGTGTGTGCTACAAAGGGCAGAGCTGGAGAAGTGACTCAAGCCCTTAGAGGAATCCAGAAGATCATGAGTGGATCCCAGACATTGGATGGTTGGAATTTGATTTTGCATTTGATTGTGACTGTGG
Source organism: Uromys caudimaculatus (assembly GCA_028551405.1). NCBI lineage: Eukaryota > Metazoa > Chordata > Mammalia > Rodentia > Muridae > Uromys > Uromys caudimaculatus. The sequence goes on from CM052702.1 coordinate 126,347,511, forward strand.
CCTGATATTTTTCCCTCTTGAAGAAAGAAGGTATTTTAGTGGAGCCCACAGTTAAGAGACTTTGAATTTTTAAAAGACTGAATTTTAAGAGATTTGATGTTTAAAAGGGACTGAAATGTTAATATGTAAGAATTTGCAAAGACTGTGGGACTTTTAAAGTTACTTAGATCTTGGGGATGAATAAGGAAGTAAGGGTCAAGGCTTATTGGTGATGTGTTTGTGTGTCAAGTTGACAAGGGGTCAATTGTACTGGCTAGTTTTGTGTGTCAACTTGACACAAGCTGGAGTTATCACAGAGAAAGGAGTTTCAGTTGAGAAAATGCCTCCATGAGATCCAGCTGCAAGGCATTTTCTCAATTAGTGATCAAGGGGGGAGGGCCCATTGTGGGTGGTACCATCTGTGGGCTGATAGTCTTGGGTTCTATAAGAAAGCAGGCTGAGCAAGCCAGAAGAAGCAACCAGTAAGGAACATCCCTCCATGGCCTCTGCATCAGCTCCTGCTTCCTGACCTGCTTGAGTTCCTGTCCTGACTTCCTTTGGTGATGAACAGCAGCATGCAAGTGTAAGCCGAATAAACCCTTTCCTCCTCAACTTGCATCTTGGTCATGATGTCTGTGCAGGAATAGAAACCCTGACTAAGACACCAGGTTTGCATGGCTAGCGTTTTTACCACTAATTCAACCCCCACAAGCACGTGGATCACCCTGGATGAACCAAGAAGTCCCATGGAAATCCCCTTGCGTGCGACCAGCTCTCATCTAGAAATGAGGCTCTCTGGGTGTCAGAGCCCTCTCCAAGGGTCAGTCCCAAGCCTCATTCCTGGCAAGGAGGGGTCGCCAGGTGACCTCACTAATGTATTAACTATTATGTGTCAATCACTCCACCAATAACCTTTCCTACAGAGCCTCCTGGACCCCACTTTTCACCCAGGAAATTTGAGGCTCTGAGAATTGAGAAGCGACATTGTCAAGAGGGTTGTGCTACATCGGGCCATCTAGAAAGTTCAGTGAAGGCCTTCCAAATTTGAGACCATTCTCTCCCCCTGTCTCTGTCTCTCTGTTTCTCTGTCTCTGTGCCTCTGTCTCTGTCTCTCTGTCTCTCTCTCTCTCTTTCTCTCTCTCTCTCTCTCTCTCTCTCTCTCTCTCTCTCTCTCTCTCTCTCTCTCTCTGTGTATGTGTGTGTGTGTGTGTGTAGTAGGCTCACCCATTAGGCTAGGCTGGCTGTCCAGTGAGCCCCAGTCGTCTACCTGTCTCTGTCATCTCAGCTCTGAGATTACAAACACAGCCACCACACTGGTTTTTATGCAGTTACTGAGAACTCAACCTCAGGCCCTTGTGCCTGTACAAGAACTCTGCTGACCAAGCCATCTCCCTCCCCAGCTACTATTCAGATGCACAGGAGACACATGCCTGGGAAAGAGCACAAGCCATGCTTGCTTTGCGGATTTTGACCGTGTGAATGCCCACATAACCAAGCACTAAAGAGACAACAGCTGCAGCACCTCCAAGCACCTCTGGCCACCCCTTGAGAAGCCACCACACATACCTGTGGGCCACTATCATCCTAATTGATGCAAGTGTGCATTACCTGGGCAGTTCTGGACTATCAGAGCTGGAGTCTCTCCCCGGAGCTGACCTCTTTCCTGTCCTTATGTTTGGGAGACTCATCAGGTCTGTGTGTCATGGTTCACTGACCTGGTGTTTCTATGAGAGGCTGGGCTGACAGACATCCACACACTCTGCAGCAACAGCCTTGAGAGTTGGCTTCTGTGGGTTGACCCAGTTCCTCGGGTTCTGCTTGGTGGGGATGGGTGACACTGTCACACTCCCACCAAAGGCAAACTCACCCACCTTCATCTGAGCCCCGCCCCACCCCAGTGAACTCAGCTGCAGTGTCCTCGATGGTGTTTGCACCTGCTGTGTCTCTGAGTGGCACCTCTGATGCTCTACCAGAAGCTTCTGTTGGGGAAAGATCTAGTCAATGGGACTGTCTGGAAAATGGAGCTACACAGAGAGTTTCCTGGAGGGAAAGACTCTGACCTTGGCTGGGAGGACATGTCTTCATTCTGTGGGAGGACCTTAGGAGAAGGTCCCCTTACTTTGCTGCAGTGGATGGGAGGGCTAGGAAGCTCCTCCGAGCTGTGACACATACCCACTTGCATGTGAGACATGTCAAACCATGTCTACACATATAGTCATGGAAGCCAGAAGACTGTGTCTAACCCCAACTCTGCCATGTACTTTCTGGGTGACTAGGCTATGCTCCTTACGTCTCTGAGTCTCAGTTTTCCTTGCTTGTGAAATGGGAATAATAGGTTGAGCGTTAAATCAGGTAACAATACAGTTCTTGGCGCAAAGGAAGGCCTGGGCAATGGTAACTTCTTTTTCTAGTCTTTTTTCTTTTCTTTTCTGTTTTGTATGTGCATGTGTGTGTGTGTGTGTGTGTGTGTGTGTGTGTGTGTGTGTGTGTGTGCATGTTCATGTATGCAGGCACATGCCCACACATGTGTGTGGAAGGCAGAGGCTGACATCAGGTGCCTTCCTTAATCTTTTTCTCAACCTTTTTCTGAGACAGCATCTCACACTGAACCTGGAGCTCTCGGCTTTGTGCTTTATTGGCTGGCCAACAAGCCCAGGGAGCCTCCTGTGGCCATCTCCCCAGTGCTATCAATACAGGTGTACACCACTATGTCTGGCCATTTTGTGTGGGAATCTGGGGATTAAAGCCAAATCCCATGCTCTCATGACAAGCCGTGTCAGCCCCTAGTGGGAACTGTTCCAGTAGAATCTTCTCTCTGACACCCAAGCTCCTTCCTCTTCCCTTCCTCCCATCAACTAGAGAGTGTGCTGGGCTGGAGCCTAATATTCTTAGCAAGAGTCTCCCTGGCTGTGACTGGGAGAGCAAGCTTCCCTGGCTTTCTGACAATGTCAGGAAACAACCAAGGGCCCTTCATCTGCTGCAGACGCAGTGGGAGGGGTTGCTAAAACCACGAAGATTTTCATTAAAATCTTTGTACCTTCTGGGTCTACTAACTTACTTTCTCAAAATCTACTCTATAGAGAACAGAAAACGCTACTGAAACGACCCAGAGGGTAGGGTTGAAGTTTCTAACTAAACCTTGTCTGCTTTCAAAGATAAAGGAAAGCCGAAACACAGTGAAGTCACAGAAGGGATAAAAATAGACCAGATCAATGAATAGAGAGACAAATAGGTTGAACTAAGACAGACATTGGATAAGATTAACCTCAGATTAGACAATGAAGAAGAAAGGGCTAGCTTTTATTCTGGATACCTTAAGCAGTGAGGATGAAGAAGACACTACTGATGGGAGGGATAACCTCAGCTAACATTTATTTACCTTTAGCTGGGGACCCAAGCCTGTTCATGTACTAGATTAATTTATTTGTTTTGAGTGTAATGAAAGAGCTGAGGCTGGACCCTTTTTATTATAAAGAAAAGAGGTGAATGTAGCTCACACTTCGGAAGGCTAAAAGTTCAAGACCGGGTGGCCATGTGGATTCCTCTTGGTTGGGTCACACCTCAGTGACTGGTGTCATGAAGGAGCATGGAGGAGTGAGTATCTGTGAGAGGGAGAGATAACTTGGCAAGATAAGCAGCCAGAAACAGGGAGGGGCAATAATAATGACTTCCCAGGAGACTTCACCTCTTTTTGTTCTGTTTTTGAAATAGATCTTGCTATATAGCTCATGCTAGCCTAGGTCTTGTTATATAGACCTGCCTTAAGCATACATTAAGGTCCCTGCCTCCACCTCCCTGGTACTGAGGTTACAGGTGTACACCACAATGTTCTGCCTCACCTCTTAAAGGCCCACCTTGTTTCTCAATATCTCCATATAGAAGCCCAGACATGAGCTGATGGGGTACACTCAAGTGCTTTCTGGACTCTAACACGCACATACGACACCCCTATTCTGCAGGTCCTCAATCTTTCACACGCAGGAGTAACGGAAGGGCTGAGTGAATCGACGTGCTCCAGGTTGAGCTTCTGTAACAATGGGAAGGAAGACCAGGCTCTTTCACCCGGGTGCCTGCATTTGAACCAACCCCATCTCCCTCGCCCTTGCCCATTACAACCCGCTCACGGCTTCACTGTGATAAGTGTGGTGTGCTTCAGTCAGCTTACCTCAGAATCGCCCTGCAACCATAACAGGGAGGAACCCTTGCCTCTGGGTTGCAGATGAGGACACCAAGCCTCTGGGCAGCCAAATCTCTTCACAGGGCCCCAGAGTTGGTAAAATAAAGAGGTAGAGCATGAGCCAGGTCTCTCTGCCAGGGGCATACTGACTCTGCTTAGCGTATCAGGAGCAACAGTGAAGCCGGAGATTTTAAGGCCTCTCTTGCCTTCTGGAACCAACACAGCACTACTTCTGGAACTAACACACAACGACTGGGTCCAGCTACTGTGCCTCCTGCCCAAGATGGGTCAGACGGGAAGGTAGCCACTATCAAGAACCCAGATCTGGAAGGCTATTCTTGGTTAAAGAGGCGTGTGGGCAGGAGCAGAGGCCTAGTATTGAGCATGTGGGGACCTGCCAAGAGGCAGCCAGTCAAAGAAAACACTGGCGGCCATGGGCATATCTGCAGTCTCCCCACGGGTGATGGTTTCACAGGGTACTCATCCCCACGTCACCAAGTTTAGTATAATTTACCGAATGCCCACGCCCCTCCGCTAACTGATTTGTGTGAATAAGGATATGGCTGGAGGCTCTGGTGTGTCTGCCGCTGAGTATTCTTACTGTTTTTAAAAAATTATTATTGGGTGGGGAGCATTTTTATTTTGTTCAGCTTTTGAGAAAAGTCTAATCGCTGGTGAGGCAGAAGCAGGGGCAAGGGGTGGGGCGCAACTTTGAAACCAGACTGGACCACAGAGTGAGACTGAAACAAAGGGAAGGAAGGAAGGAAGGAAGGAAGGAAGGAAGGAAGGAAGGAAGGAGAGAGAGAAGGAGGAACAAAGGAGAAACAGAGGAAGGGAGGAAGGGAGAGGGGGAGAGAGGCAGGAATTAACACTAATGACACAAGTGTCCCTAACAGTGACTCCTGCTGGCACACCTTTTGGATGAACTGCCTGGCCTGGAGCAGGGAGCACGATTGGGCATTCTGTCCCCAGCAGTTACCTACAGGCACGGAAGAACCCACCTTGCTCCACCCTCATCGGCTAGGTCTCAGCTGTTTGTCACATTGAGATCCGGTCAAGTAAACCGGGGCAGATCATCTGCAGGCTAAGCTGTCAGCCCAAGCCAGTTACCTTCTGATCGTAGGCGTTCTTCGAGTCAGCCAGCCCACAAGGGGTAATATCTGGGTCTGAGCTGAGATATCGGGACATCTCTTTTCCCTGAACCTGAATGCTAAAAGATTGTCATCAGCCTACGTGTCCATCCTCCAGAGACTCATGATACAAGCAGTGTGCAGAGGTAGGGCAGGCTGCAAGGCTGCTTTCCAAACCTCCTGCTAAAGAGCACTGAACAACATAGAGACGTGTCCAGCTAGCAACAGTAAGTAAAAGGCAAGAGTGAGGCCCAGGGTGGGGCTCGGTTGCTAGACTGCTGGTCTAGGGTGCATGAGGCCCTGGGTGCCAAGCCTGGCACCACACAAACTGGGCATGATGGTGTACAGCTGTGAGTCTAGAACTTGGTAGGTGGGGGAGGCCTGGAAATTCAAGGTCATCTTGGACTAAATGAAGAGTTTGAGGCCAGCCTGGGTTCCAGGAGATCTTGTCTGGGTGGGGTGGGGGATGAGCTCCTTAGTACCGCATAGGACATTTTCCTGGTTTGGTAGGGTGAAACCGTAGAGGCAGAAAGATAAAAGCTATACACAGAAGCAGGTAATAGACGGATAGTAGGTAAGTAGATAGACTGATAGATGCCAGAACGATAGAAGATAGAAAGGTGATAAATGTTAGATTGATTGGCAATAGATGAACAGATAGACAGATAATAATTACATAGATAGTAAATGATTGATGATAGGCTATTGATAATAGATATTTATGATATTAGATAATAGATTATTGAAGATAGATGGTAAGTAGATAGATAAATAGATAGATAGATAGATAGATAGATAGATAGATAGATAGATAGACAGACAGACAGAAATAGTACCATAAGGACATAAACCAAAAAGCTAACCATGCTTCCTGTCTTCACACAGGAATCTCAGGTGCCATATTTTCAGCCATGGAGCTGCGCATTGTGGCTCAGTGACAGAGTGCTTGCCTAGCTTCTTGTAGGAGGCTTTGGTTTTCATCCCTAGACCTTGAAGCTGCTTGCCAAATCTCCCATTCTAGATACATGATTCTTTTTTTTTTTTTTAATTAAAAAAAAAATTGGGGGGGTGGGCAGGCCAATACTTCAAAAACAAAACAGAACAAAAAAACCTATAACCCAAGAATTCTGGAAAAGAGGAAACAGGAGGCACGTGGGTTGCTTCTGCAGGGGCTGGGAAGGGTTGGGTAATGTGGGTGGGGACCTAATATAAGGGGCTACCTATGTGATGGGACCTCTGTCAGCAGCCTGCCTTGCTCTGCACTGGAACCATGAGACTTGTCCTGCTCTGTGGGCTGCTGCTGGTTGGTGAGTGGGGACAGGTGTGGGGCTGAGGAGGGAGTGGGACTGAAGGTAGATCCTGAGTTTTCCACCCTAGACTGGGCTGCTCTGATCCTGAGGACACTGGAAGCCCAGTCCCCAACACTTCCACCACCAGCCAGGAGCCATCAGTGGTTGCCAGGCACCTAGGACACTGGCTTCTGGCTTCAGTCAGATAACTGGGGGAGATTGCAGCATTCTGGGAAAATCCTCTCCCAGTAGCAGGGAGGGGATCTGGGGACAGTTTCTACTCACTCTCTAGACAATCAGATGTAAAAATGTGGCAGCTTGCTAGTTGGCTTTTGTTTTCTTAGTCTATCTCAAAATGCACGGTTTTATAAAGATCTTTCATGTTTTTAAAATTGATTTTATAGCCAGGCAGTGGTGACGTATGCCTTTAATCCCAGCACTCAGGAGGCAGAGGCAGGCAGATCTCTGATTTGATGCCAGCCTGGTCTGCACAGTGAGTTCCAGGACAGCCAGGGTTCCCACACCCTTGAGAGAGTCACTTCTCAGTGTTACAGTGAAGCCTCTTAGCAAACAAATAATGGAGCTACAGAAATCCATCCTTCACCACAGAAACAGTGTAACAGAGGCACTCTTCTCGATGGATTTACGTTCCTCACCATCCCCTGGCAGCATGTCCTAAGCCAAGCCACGCAATCTCTTCATGTCCTCACCTGCACAGTGGACCACAGCACCCTCTCTGTATCACTGAAGAGTCCCTAGTGAGAAAATAGTGAGGCGTTACATAAGAACTGAGCATTAAAATGGCAGCTGTGTCTCTTCAGGTCACTTATTCCTCGCTCCTGAGCATGAAAGGATGGGGGAGTCCAAGGCTAGGAAAAGCTATTGAGACAGGAGTCACTGACAAGCTTTGGTACACATCACTTGGGTTTGCTGGGTTTGCCTCACTACCAAATGATGAGCAAGGAGGCCCCACAAAGCATACAGACTCTAAACTGGATGTATTCCTTGCCTGCTTCAGGGAGGGAGTTGAGCACTTCTTTGTGAGTTGAAATCGAATAGAGGACCAGCCTGGTGTCCTAGCTCACACCTGTAATCCCAGTACTCAGGAGACTGAGACAGGAGGATAGCCATGAGTTCAAGGTTAACTTGCATTACCGAGGGAACAATTGTCAGGAGCGGAGGGGCTGGAGAGACAGAGACAGAGGCCAAGGAAGGCAAGATTCTGAATTCACCAGCTGGTGCCCAAGGTGAATTCCGTCTTTGCAGTTAATTGCTTTGGGGTTCTTCATCATGGAATCTGGGATTTTTTTTCCTCTAATACCAGACGGGAATTCTAGATGATTCCCAGGGATCTGGGGTCACTTAGCACAGTCAAGGATTAGCAAGGCCTCCTGTTAACATCTCTCATCCAGGAGCACTGTGCCAAACAGGAGCATGCACACACGGGGGGACACCTCCACCACACAACAGCCAGTCACTTCTAAGTGCAGCCCAGGGCCACCTGACTATAATCTCCTTTGTCCACTGCACTAACGCCTTCCAGGGCCCATTTCTCACCCTTCGGCTGCACCTGGCCTGCATTCCCTGTGTTTTGTTGTCTTCATCTTGTCTGTTTCCCCACTTTCCCCTGAACCCATTGACTCCATGTGTTTCATTTCTCCTAATTTAACATAATGTGTTCCTCTCTCCCAATAAAGCAGATTTCCCATAAGATCAATTCTAGCCGGCAGCTACCAGGCCTGAAATGAGCAGTATTGATTTCTAAATCACTCCGCCTCCCTGGAGACCTACTTGGCAGCTGTGAAGTTCAGATTTCTCTAGAGGAAGGAGGACTGTGGGAGGGAGGGTGAGTCAGGCCTCCTCTTCCCATTCCTAGTGGGAAATCAGTGCTCAGAGACAGAGAGAAACCAGACGGCATCGCTTTGGATTCTGGCTCAATTTTCTTCTAGGACCTCGAGTGAGTCAGGGGGCCTCCATTTGCTCATTTGTAAAGTGGGGGTTCCAAATGGAATTCCTGGGCTTGAGGAACTGTCCAGTTGGTAAAGCTCTTGCCTTGCAAGCCCGAGTTTGACCCTCGGGGCTTGAGTGGGGAGTGCCAGGTGTGGCGACTTGCTCAGGAGAATCCCTGGGCTCACAGGTTAGCCAGTCTAGTTGGTGAGCTTAGTTGGTGAGCTTCAGGCTAATAATAGACCTCCTCTCTGAAGGCATCTGCACTCACAAACACATGCTCTCCGTGCATATGGGACACACACACACACACACACACACACACACAATTTTAAAAAACAACAAATCTTGTAACAAGGATGGAATCGGGAGATTAACACATGAATGACCTGTACTAAGGACAGTCGCTGTGTATTTTTCTTTAATCTTCTTAGTCTGGGCACAGAACTCCAGGCTGACATGTGTTAAGCATGTATGTACTCTCACTAAGCTACACTACCTAAGCCAACACCTTTTAAATAGCAGGAGCAGTAGCCACTATTTGATAATGTTATTACTTCAAGTCCCTTGAGTGGCCCAGCACAGTTGCTCCACCCTCCCCACTCCAACCTGCGCCCCGGCCCCTGGGACCCCACTTCACCCCTTTCTTCATTGTTTGGCTGCTTGGCAGGTATAATTGAAACCCAGGGAGGGCTCCTAAACCTGAACAAGATGGTCAGCCACTTGACAGGGAAGAAAGCCTTCTTCAACTACTGGCCCTACGGCTGTCACTGTGGATTTGGTGGCAAAGGACAACCCAAAGATGCCACAGACTGGTAAACTCCCCTCCCTGGCCTACTTGGGGCTCAGTTAGCAAATGCACTTTGCCGAGCACGTACATGCTAGGAACTCTGCTAAGTGCTAATATGGTCCTAAGCCTCTTGGAGCTGTCCTTCTAGAAGGTTCTGCAGGACATCTGAAGTCTTCTTCCTAACCGAGCCCACCCCCCTGTTACCATTACACATGTATTCTGAAGCCCAAACACTTTGCCTATACTCGTCTGGGTTTTCATAACCATTTTGAGAGCTGGCCAGAGAAGTCACATGACCTTGGCCAAGTGTCTCAACCCCCAGAATTTTGTTTCCTGATCTGTGGAAAGGGGATGATCCCAGCACCCCCATCATGGGGTAGTCACAGGAATTAAAAGAGAGTATGTGGGAGGAACAAGTATGACCAACAGCACCTCTCATGACCTCAAGGGAACCCCAATGTCTCTGATCATCACTGGTGGGTATGTGGGGGCAGGGAGACAAAGACCAGTGTTGACTAGTCACTCCTACAGCTTTGCTCCCTGCCTGCCTCTCCCTGTAGGTGCTGTCAAAAGCATGATTGTTGCTATGCCCACCTGAAGACTGATGGATGCAAGAGCCTGACAGACAATTACAAATACAGCATTTCCCAGGGCGTTATTCAGTGCTGTGAGTGCCTGGGACTATGGGCCAAGGGCTGGACCTGGGAAGTTCTGGCCTCCCCTGCCTCCATAGACCCATAAAGCACGTGACACCTGATGCTATTCCTCTCTCAGTGGGGTGGGCAGTGAGGAACAGGGGAGATGAAGGTCTGGAGAGGTCCAAGGGGACACCCCAGCCTTTTGGTATCCAGAAAGCAGGTCCATCACTGAACAGCTGTGCGCTCAACACATTTAACCTCACCAAAATTCCATGCCCTCCTTGGCAATCTGTCCAACCAAGCCAACAGGAAGAACTTCAGGCGCTGCTAGCCACTCCCAATCCCATGGGGCAACACTAGGTACCCCTAACATGTTTCTTTTCCTTTTACCATGTTCAGGCCCTGTAACACCTCACCTTAAGGTTAACGGAACTGAGGAAGCTAACACAGATGTGCACCTTGTGAGGACACTCGCTAGCTACCCTAGCTTTCACTAGCAACAGTGGTCTGAGCTGAGATGGCTCCTTGATGTGCCTCGCCCTCCTACAGGGCCTATACCTCCCACATCTCTTCTTGGCCGTGTTCATTCACTCTGTGGCCCTCTGCCACCTGCCTTCCCACCTGCCCACTTGGCTCAGCTTTTCTCTCCAGGACGAGCCCCTGAACGGGGCTCAGTGGTTGTTCAGTGATGTGACAATAGGTAACAGTGTAAGAACACAGAGAGGTGGAGAGCATGTGCACCATCCAATCAAAGAGTCTGTCTGATGAGCAGGGACCATGCTGGTTTCAGGACCCCATCTGCACCCCACAGGCAGTCTCAGGAAGGGACAGATGCTGAGCCGTTCCTGTTTCTTTTGCCCACAGCTGAGAACGGGAGTTGGTGCGAAAAGCAACTGTGTGCTTGTGACAAGGAGGTGGCCTTGTGCCTGAAGCAAAACCTGGGCAGCTACAACAAGCGCCTGCGTTACTACTGGAGGTCCCGCTGCAAAGGCCAGACTCCCACATGCTAGGGGAGCCCACCCTGTCCCCTGGATTCTACCCTGTTCTGTGGCATCTTGAGCATTGAAGTCATGCAGGTTGCTGCCTTCCACCCTGGTGTCTAGTCTCCTGGACCAGCTGGCTTTTAAAGTCCTCCTTGCCAAAGGGCCTGGCCTTGAAGGCTTCCTTTTGGTGCCTCTCTTCTGTAAAAGACCTTTTTGATCCTTCTGTGACTCTCCTCTCCCTTCAAACTCTGGTCTTTCTGAGCCTAGGATAAAACCTCAAATATGTGTTCAGAGCCCAGCCCTCTGGCCCTGTGAGACCCAACTAAGCTTCGAGGTCTCCAGGTTGAGCCCTGCCCCGTCTCAGATGCAGAGGTACCCTGGTGGTACCTTGGCTCAGGTGTCTCCTAGAACCACGCCTATTCCGGGCAACAGCAACAACAACAACAGGACTTAAGGTTGGGGGAAAGCTGCAGTCTTGTTGTGCAGGGTGGGTGCAGGAGCTCAGCCTGCTGCTTCTTGTCCACTATGCCTTCTCTGGGATCTCTTGCTGCATACAGTTCAGGCTCGGGGGCCCATGCTTTGGAAGCCTCTCTTGGCTAGCCCTTCTCCCCAGTGCTAAGGACATCTGTGTGCTGGACTGTCTGGGTGATATCACACCCCACATTTCTCCTGAGACCAGGGTTATGAAATGTTCCAGTACCTTGTCACATCCCAGGCCGCCTTTTTCCTCTGGAACTTTCTCCAAAAAGCTCTCTCCATAAACAACTTTCACAAGAGCCTCTGACTCAGGCCCGACCTCTGGGGAAACACTTTGTAGCAACATTTAGAAATTGTATGACCTCTCTCCTTCCCAGAACCATGGGTCTAATTACAAACCTCAGAACTTTCCTCTGATGCTACCGCTAAGGAAAGTCTGTTCATTGGCAGCAGAGTCAGGAACCAGAGTCCTTGGGAGATCAGCTTCCCATAGGAACAAGGAAGGGGGGCTAGGCTTTGGGGGTAGCTTTGCCGGCTATCCTTTTTGGCTCAAACTGACCCAGCCCACCTTCATCCCTGCAGCTATTGGCACGGAAGGGACTCTAGCCAGCCTGGATCTGGCAAACATGGCTTGGCAGGCCTTCCCCTTCTCTCCCATTCCTTCTGCCCTGCTAAAACACATTAGGTTACATTCCTAAAGCTAGACCCCAAGGTCTCTTCTTTTATTTGGCCAGTTCCTCCTCCTGAGGCTGACTACCAAGGTCTAGCTATCAAAGGATTGAAGTTCAGCAATCAAAAGCCCCCTTTGGTTCACATAGTGTGCCCAATCAAAACATACCACCATGGCACCTAGCCCATTCTAACACAGACCTCCCTTTCCCGCTTCTTAGAAATTACATCTGCAAGGTCATTTGCTGCTGTTTTTCTGTCTGAGTCAGAAAGTGGCCACTTTAACTTTTCTTCCCCACTTAATAAAAGATCTCTCTGTGAAAACAAGTCTTTGGATGTGGTTTGTGACTAATCCAGGGTCCGGGAGGAAGTCCCACCGTGAGAGGGTCTCCTTCAGGGATCGCCAAAGTCCCCATGGTTGGCTAAGCTGATGTACCTGAAACAGAACACACCATGGCAAAAGGTATCATCTGGTAGGGTCCTGGCTGGTATTTGCCTAGCAGCAACTGTTTCAGAAAACATCTGTTATTCTTGGTGACTAGCCCAACCTCAGGGCTGAGGTAACTAGAACCGCCCACGCCCTCCAGCCTGTGACACACCACAACAAGACAGAGAAGTTTTCTCAAACCCCCAGTGAGGCAGAGTACAAAGAAGTCCCAGTTATGGGCTCTAGAGGGTTCAAATTCCCACACTTGAAATGTTCATTTTAGTGGGAGACCATGAGAGCAGGAAACTGTGCTGGAGACAGGGCTTATCATGAACTTAAAACCGCCACTATTTATTTTTAAAGTCTACTGAAAAAGAAATCCGGGTTGGGCATGATGGGATCTAAGTCTGAGACAAAAAAAAAAAAAAAAAGACTAAGAAAAAAAGAAAAAAGAAAAGAGAAAAAGAACAAGGGGGGCTGGAAATTGGGGGTGTAGTGGGGGGGGCTTGGTTCCCAGTTTGGCTCTTTGGTGGCTTAAAGATGTCTTCAGAGCCTGGTTTCTCTCCTGTCCTTGGCTGGGCTACGCTCACTCACTCTGCCAGTTTTCCTCCTGGGCAGGCTCTCTGTGGCTCCAATAGCAGCCATGGTTCTCCAGACCCTAGACACTACAGTGATTTTTGCCTCTTCTACCATGAAGCCAACTTCCCCTAGGGACTAGCCACCCTGAGTTTGAGCTGCCTTAAGTCTAAACCTGGTTGGTTTAGACTACCATGAATTTAGTCGTCCCCGAGAAGATGTGGAGATTGGGCGTGGAATCTGCACTGGATGGTCTGCCAACATCAGCTTTGAAAGGCTATGCCTTGTGTAAAGTACTCCACGTTACAAAGTAGCAGCTCGCCTTATTTTGAGCAAATGCTGAGGACGTAGACACCACCACCTGTTCAGCAAGAGCCACAAGGCACAGAATGATAAACACCGTTCTCATGTGAGAGTCTCGCAGAGGAACTGCAAGGTAAATCAGAAAGGTGTAAGACATCTGCAATATTAACATCAGAGAGACTGGAGATGTAGCTCAGATAACAGAGTGCTTGCCCTGCAGGGTTCAACCCTCACCAACAAATACAATGGGGTACTGTGGTGCATAACGTAATCCCAGCACTCTGGAAGTAGAGGCAGGAGGATCAGAAGTTCAAGGTTGCCGGGTGGTGGTGGTGGTGGTGCACACCTTTAATCCCAGTACTTGGGAGACAGAGGCAGGTGGAGCTCTAAGTTTGAGATCAGCCTGGTCTACAGAATGAGTTCCTGGACAGCCAGGGCTACACAGAGAAACCCTGTCTTGGAAAACAAGAAGGAGGAGGAGGAGGAGGAGGAGGAGGAGGAGGAGGAGGAGGAGGAGGAGGAGGAGGAGGAGGAGGAGAAGGAGAAGAAGGAGAAGAAGGAGAAGAAGGAGGAGGAGAAGGAGGAGGAGAAGAAGGAGAAGAAAAAGGAGAAGAAGAAGAAGGAGAAGAAGAAGGAGGAGAAGGAGAAGGAGAAGAAGAAAAAGAAGGAGAAGAAGGAGGAGGAGAAGGAGGAGGAGAAGAAGGAGAAGAAGAAGGAGAAGAAGGAGAAGGAGGAGAAGGAGAAGAAGGAGGAGGAGGAGAAGGAGAAGAAGGAGGAGGAGAAGAAGAAGGAGGAGAAGAAAGAGAAGAAGGAGAAGGAGGAGGAGAAAGAGAAGGAGGAGGAGAAGAAGGA